>VXBI01003327.1:121773-198104 GCA_013397375.1 Toxostoma redivivum | reverse complement strand
TTTTTTTTTTTTTAATTTATGTAGGAAGATAATTTTTGTCCTTGCACACCCCCTTTTTTCAGTTGTTGTTATCACAAATGGGCCTACTCTTACTTAATATTTTTGAAAGATCACTCTATTGAAAAGTTATACGGCACCTATGTATTATCATGTTTTTATTTTAATATGTAAACAGGAAACACAAAATCTTTAATGAATTATGTGTTCCTTGATTCTCTGATTTAGAATATTTGTTTCAAGTCTGTCTAGGCTCATGATAGGAAAGGGTCAAAAAAAAAAGGGCTAAGTCTCTAAAGGTCAAGTAGCACTAATAAAATAATATTTTTATATTTTCAGTGCTTGGGAACATGAGAGATTATAGGAAAAACAGAAGCTGAATATATTGAGTAAGCAAAACACTGAATAATAGCTGACCACCTCCACCCCAAGCAATCTTAAACTCACTACAGGTGTTTTTCTTACTGCAAACAAGGCAGGTTGTGAGAAAGAACAGAAGGAAAGAACCACCACAAAACCTAAAACTAACTGGAGGTTGAGGGGATGGGTGGAATGTCACCTCCTTATGTACCTGCTGCACTGGGATACAATACAGGCAGGTTTTGGATAAAGATCTGAGAACCTAAATCACTTGGGAAGCCTGACAATGTCAGGCCTTTAACTAGCTTCTTTTGACCTGTTCATTGTGGTGGATAAGTGTGATGGTTACAGACTTCAGAAGAGTGGAACTGGGGTCATCACTTGTACTGAACATTGTGGAAAAGGTAACCAGCAATTCTCTGCTGAGGTATTTCTTATCTTTTGTGTCCTAAATTTCAGCCTACTCTTCTTTTTCTCATATTCTCAGCTGCATGTTTTCTCAGCTTGATGGAACAAAACAGTGGAGAGTCCTGTGTAAGAGTTTAATGTGTCTTGGTGGATAAGACACTTCTGGAAACATGGTGTCACCTTTACATTGTCTGAAACCACTGCTTTCTTTTGCTTCATTTACTTCTACCTTAGACTGAAGTAAATAACACTCCTTGGTATTTTCTATACTCCGTGGTTAAGGCTCATATCTGACATGGGTAGACTAGATCACCTTTCAAAATCTAGGAAAATGGTCTAAGATATTAAGTTAAAGAAAGAAGAATACACTTCCAGTCTTTTAAACTGATTTTCAACCAGAGTGAATAGAAATTGGTTGTTAAATACTTTGTTAAATATTTGTTAAATAATGGGGGTATCAAACTACCTGCCCAAAGTTTAAATAAGAAATCATGAGAATGAAATGGAAAATAAATTCTTAGGGCCTTTTAATTCTGACGGAACATCTGGTCATTTATACTACATGTGATTCTCAAAATGAGTAATTTTTAAACCTTTTTATAAATGTTCCTGTTTTAAAATTTTTTTGCTCAAATATATAATGATGCTAACTGTATCTATAAGCTTGAATTGATGACACTGAGGCAACAATGTCACCTCTTGAAGACTTGGGAGGTGAAGTGTAGTTGGGTGTTCATCTCATTAATTAGACTGGAAAGTTAGACAACTTGGATATCTATCTATACGTGGTGTATCCTCTTCTCATAGTGGAGGTGGTAAAATTAATCTAATTAACTTTAAGTAATGAATTAAGAAGTGGGCAAAGTCTTAGAACTGCCTTCTTCTCTGAACTTACTGCAAATAAAGTCTTGGCAGCTCAGATATCTGAGGAAGATAGATACCTGGGGAGAAGAGTAGATGTTGTCTACCTTGGCTTCTGAAGGGCTTTGGCATGTCTCCCATAACATCCTTGTAGGTAAGGTCAAGATGTGTGAATTAGATGAGTGGACAGTGAGGTGAGTTGTGGACTGCTCCACGTGGACCTTCTTAAGCAAGGGGCTTGGCCTAGATGATCTCCAGAGAATCCTTCATACCCTTACCATTCTGTGATTCTGTGATGTAAAGGACATTTTTTTGGCAAATCCTTCCTTGTATTCACAAATAATATTCCACTTAAATATTGTGACATTCTTTAAAATAACATTTTTTCTTTACTGTTTTTGCTATGAAAAATGATTTGAAGTTATAGTATCATGGAAAGTTAAGTTCGCAAAATGTTCTCCTGAGTCTAATCTAGTGTCTATTTACAAAATTTGTGGTGTTTTGAAGTTATTTTCAGGGACTTTTGTTCATACTTTTTAAGAATTGAAACATTAGAAGTAATAGTGTTCTACAAGTTCGTTTATTCTTTTTCAGTCCTGTAATTTCAATGTGAGCTAACGTTAGCAATGTAATTATTTTGCTTTAGCACAGTCAAATACACTCTAAAACTGCTTGGGTTTTTTTGGTTTGTTTTTTTGTTTTTTTGGTTTTTTTTCTTTCTTTGTTTTGGTTTTTTTTTCTTCTGTTTAATGAGACTTTCAAGAATATGTAGCTTGTATGAAATCAGCAGTAGAAGGTGAGATGTGCATAGCCTCATAAAATTTCTAGGGAAAGCAATATACTATTACTGTCAGTTGTGAAAAATTATTTACCATGTTTAAGAACCAATGACATTTCTGAAACAATGTCTTCTATACTGCTGCCACTAGTACAAATGTCTTTTTAGCATAACTCTACCATATTCAGGAAGCAAGAGGCAAAACAAAAAAAAAAAAAGAAGCAAACAAAAAAACCCAATACAAAACCAGTCTTTAAAGCTCCTAGGAGCTGGTGATCTAAAAAGTGATCTTTCACGATCAGATAATAGCTTAAGAAGAAAAACATGTTTGAAGCTTGTCTGTCATGAATTCAAAACATGACCTCAGTTCCAGTGAATTTTTGTTTCCTGAAGGGTTTTAAAATATGAATAGAAGAGAAAATAGTAGCACTTTAAAAATTTATTAAATTAAAAAAACATACCCCGACCTTTTTAATTGGAAGGAATTGAAAACAGTTAAATTTATATCAACTGACTCTTAAGAATTCTAACAAAAACTTATTAAGAAATTCATAATTACAGTAGATAAAACTGATTATATTAAAAGAGTAATCAGAATGTTTATTTAAAAAGAGAGTATTTTTATCATGCTGAATGGAATTCAAAGATAACAAGCTTGTTGAAAGCTGTTAAAAAAGAGTAAAAAAATCCCCTTTTCTAGCACTGTGACTTTCAAGTAATGGTAACCAAGAATTTGACTCAACATTCAAGGAATGGCACAACTATTTGAACTAGAAAAAACCTTACCCCAGACAACTCCAAAAGACCTGAAATGTTTAGGATGTTACAACTTGTGTGTACTGGAATTCAAAGCACAGTCTTGTCCCTGGACATGATAGCTCTTTTCAGCTTCTTTTTAGGTGTAACAGCCAAGACAAGGGTAAGTAAGGACTCAGGTGAGTTTCTTGGTATGCAGAAAGGAGGTGCTATTACTTGCTACTGTTAAAAAAGTATTTCAGGCTGACTATCTCTTATTTTGGGGGTTTTGACAATTTTTTTTTTATTCTGTTTTTTTCTCACCATGTAACAGTAATGTTTCAATGGATTATCAAACATGAAAACTTGGAGAAAATGTTTATTTTGCCTCATGGAATATTTGTTTTGTCTGTGATGTGAACTGAGCTGTTTCTCTACTTGGCACTGTAGCATTGCTACAGATAAAAGTTTTTTTTGGTTCTTTGTTATGAGGTGATCTTATAACTCAGATAATCCCTTTTGCATTCTTTATACTGTGTGATTATTTTCAAAGTTAAACTGTTGACTTGCTTGAATAAAAAGTAAACCAGAAATACAGACCTTTTTACTTCTGGAGCTTTGAAAAGAAGGATATGGGTTGACAAATGTAGAATCAAAACACATTTACTTCTGATGTAGTCTCTGGAATTAGCTGGTTTTTATTATCAGGGTAAGTGGTTTCTATTTCTGGGAAATTTATCATTTTCAAATAGAAAACAAACCAAACAAGCAAAATACTCAAACATATTAAAAAAAAAAAAAAACACAACTTTGTAAATATTTTAGAGTAAAATTATCTTTTGAATACTTGCTAACCTAGTAAGCATTAATTAAATGGGGTTCTCAAGTACATGGAATCTTGTTTTACAACAGTCATCCAATGACCTTAACCAGCCTGCTCAACTTTGTATTCCTCCGAGAGTTAATTGAAAGAATAGTTTTAACAAGAGATGTAGATATATTGGAGATAAAAGTGACATTACCTCATGAAACACCAAATAGAAGTGTCATAGAGACACGCACACAGTGCAAGACATGCTGAATAAAAGGAATCACAATTCCAAGAGGGGGCAATGTACACAATATTTAATAGGAGCAGTACACACCAATTGGACAAAAACATGTGTAAACATGGAAAAGACATGACAGCACTAACAGCTTTGACAGCAGAAGATGAGGCTCCAGTGTATGACATCTAACCTTAAAAAAAAGTCTACCTCCCTAGTTATTAAATGCAAAGAACAAAAAGGACTTGTCAGAATGGGGTGAATGAGTCACTGTTGCCTTCAGCATGACCAAATCCAGGTCAGAATAGGACACAACTATGTTCATATACTAGGGTTTCATTTTTTGTCCTTCCAAAGGTGGCAATTTATATTTTTACATGTCAAATAAACATTATACGAGTGAAAGAGTATATTTTAAATATATATATAAATATTTATATATTTATATATGCATATATATATATAAATATAAATTTCGCATACTTTGAAAAAAACAAATTAAAATTAGTTTGTTTTTTGCATGACCACACTAGCAGATCTGTCTTATTGACATAATGGTCTTGTAGGAAGTTAGATTTATAGCAGTAAATCCAATGAACAAGATAACTCTTTGTATGGCAGAAGAGAGTATCTGAATTGTTATTGAAAGGTCTTGAAAAGATATCTAAAGGCAATAAGACAAAATAATAAAGTTATGTCTCTTAGACATCATTTTCCTATTTTGTCTGCAATATGTAGCAATTTTCAGTTTGTCATTGAGATGTAACATGCATGACTTTCAGATGACATTAGGTATTTTATTGTAAGTCATCTCCAAAATACTTTTGTGTAAAAGGTAGTTTAACTATTACATTCAATTGATGCATAAGATATTGGAGCAGCTCATGGAAAGAGAAGGGAATGAAGAATCAGCATGAAAAATGGAAAGTGGACTAAAAAAGGGTAGGGAACACATTTCTTTACCTTGTGGCTAGTTTAGCAACTTGCATTCTATATAGAGTACGTTGTACTAGTTTTTCATTCTTATAATAAATATCTTTCCTAGACAAACAAAATCTTTTAGCTTGTCACTTACTTTGTAAGCTAGTTTGACAACCTAAGTCCAGTTTTTAATTACTGAAGTTGTTAAAATTGATTTATGTTCTCATGTCTCAGTGGGAAGAAAACAGAGTTACTAGTGAAAATAGCAATTTAGAGTCATGAAAAGGACACATGATTTTGCCATTTCTTTTGTTCTTCAAGTGCAAGGCAGTATTTAAAATAAATAAAAGTGGAATCTATGAGGTATAGAAGTTCCTAAAAAGTCTGAATTTTCTCTAACACACCTAATTTTAGTTTTCACACAAGTTTGTGATCATTTCAGTCATAAAATGCTTACATATATAAATTGGTTTCTTCCAGAAAAGCTACTGTGGTAGATTAAATATGCATTTTGATTCTTTCTCCTGAGTTATTCTAATAGACGTCATCTACTATATACTGCACTCAACTCTGTCTCCTTTCTCCAATTTGGGGAGATATTTGGAATTCTAATAAATATGTAGACCAAGACAACTGGCCTTCGAAATGGAAGGAAGCTAAGAATCTCAGTCACGACAATTTGCTTTTAAAAGAACTCATATAGTTTTGACTGAAATTGAATTTTGATTGATAAATCTGTATGTATTTTTCTGTATAGTTACCTAGAGTTATTTAAATGTGTACACAGTCATGAGACAGTTATTTTTTACCCAAAAGATTTCTGCAGAAAAGTTATGTTAATGCATTATACTCTTGGAGAAAATGGGTTACATTCTGCATTTCCAAATAGTGACATTTACAACTTCACTGCTACTTACTTTGCTCTAATAAGAAGCAGCATTGCTATACAAAGTATTTAATGCACTAAGATAGTCTCACAATGGTCAACAAATGGGAAAGAAGTGGAAAAAAGTCATCAGTGTCTCCATTAAATACTAATGTTAGGGGCATATTAATGAGATTTTGAATTTTTCTGATTTTGAAAACATCCTCACCTTTGTTTACAAGTGCAGAACATATGGCAATACCAAACATCTGCACTGTTAGTCCTAGTTTACAGGAATAACTTGGCAACAATGCAAGCATCCAAAATAATTTACGGGAGTTCAACAGCTGCTTATAAATTGTATGAGGATGTTGAAAGTGTTGTCTTCATGAACAAGATTCTCTTTGCATCATTATTATGTTTCTTCACATCTTAAACCTGATTATGCCTATGGTCTGCCCAGCTTGGAGCCGTACTCTGACAGTGCACCTCACTTACATCCTTTTTTCACATTAGATATCAGCAGGACATCATACTGTCCTTTGCAAATATTGGGCAGGAAGAGAACTGAATTTAGAATTTTTTATAT
The DNA here is from genome assembly GCA_013397375.1 of Toxostoma redivivum. Lineage (NCBI taxonomy): Eukaryota > Metazoa > Chordata > Aves > Passeriformes > Mimidae > Toxostoma > Toxostoma redivivum. Next base: position 191,544 of record VXBI01003327.1, on the reverse strand, counting down.
TAAATGGATAAAGTGCACGTGGTTATTCTGTGATATTACTGGAGTGAACAAATTCTTGTGGTTATTTTCAATATCCAGGGATAGCATACAGATAATTCCTAAGATAATATCAACTTAAATAACCGATTCAAGTAAAATAAAAGGAAATATGATCACTGTGTGGTAAAGAAATTAAGTTCTGAGCCTGTTTCTTATTTCTAGCTAAATAATCATTTTCCCACAAAAATGCAAAGATGCACCTTAGGCTTCAGATATATTAAAGATTCAGATATCCTTCATGAACATAATAGATTGGCAAGATCCTAAATAATATTTGATTTCAAAATTGTATTGTAACAAATTTCAAAAATTCTCATAATTGGCCTCTACTTGTAGTATTGGGGTGATGGTTTTGTTTTCTTTTTGATTTTACATAGGATTATTTTTAAGGAATAATTTTGAGACTTGTGTTGATTGGCCTACTTAGGCTTCGAATTTTATTTATGGGAGAATGCATCAGCCACAGTGATGTGCTCAAATATGTCTGTTTTACAGCTAAAAATATTCATCAGTGAATTTTAAGTATTTTAATTCCTTGATAGAAATATAATCTAATTGATTAGACACCTGAGCTGTTTAGAACATTTTCTGTTTATTCCTTTCTCTTTCTCTAAGGAGCCTCCTTTACTTTATCCTGCCTTGCATTCCTGTTTGTTCAGCTTAGTGTCAGTAGGAAAACAAATTCTATAAGAAGGATTTTTTTCTAGGATGCTCTTTGGCCTAATGTTTGGGACACTCTCCAGTAGTGTAGGAAATAGGATTTCAGTTCCTATGTGGTTGAGCAGAACTGAGAATCAGAGAAAGAGAGCTTGTCTTTTATTTTCTGACATCCATCTCAGTTTGCATTAATGACTATAGAGATTCATCCAATGGATTCCAGACAATGGAAATAGAAGGATGGAATTCAGTCTATCTGACAGAGGTACTGGATCCATTATACATTCCCTGCTTTGACTCAGAAAGACAATTTAGTTAAATGACTGGCATTTTCTTAGAAATATGAGGAAAATATAGAAATCCAATACTTATAATACATATACTTGATATGCTAGAGATCCTTCTCTATCTGCCTGGATTTTATTATTTGGTGGTTTGTGGAGTTTTTTTGTAAGATTATTTTGAACTCTACTTTATATGCTTATAGAGTCCCATTATGTTGTTTCACAATCCACATATTATTTATGTTGTTTTGAAAAGATCCCTGACTCAACTGTTGCCACCAACTCTACCTCAGTTGACCCCTTTATTTTCTGCATTAGTACTCCATTCCTTTGGCCCTGGTATACTGGGCTTATCTTTGGATTTTGCCTTATAATATTCAAAAGGAACAACATTCTCTGCCAAAATAAAATAAAACAGCTAGACTGATGTAGCTGAAATACTACTTATTTACATCAGCAGAAAAGTTTGGCCAAATTTCAGCCATTTATGTTACAATCTTTATTAAGGAATGCAAGGTTATTGACTCCTTCACTTTATCAGATGATGCACCAATACAACTTGTAGTTATATTGGTCACTAATTTATCTACACAGGGTGTTGGTCTAAGGCCTTGATTCCATGAAGAATACCTGCTGGGAACATTCAGTGAAATGGTGCTTCCTAGTAGAGGGATTTCCCACCAGAGCAGTTTGTCAGTGCAGCTGCTCATCATTATGTACAGTCAGCTGCTCTGCAGCCTCCATCTTTTACAAAAAAGGAAATGTTGCATGATTCTCCCCCTCAAATATCAACAAAGTCTTTGTGTCATCTGTAAGTTCTTTATGAATATGTGAACATGAATATGAGGAATTTCTATTTTATTTTTTAAAAATATGGAATTTTCCTATACAAAATCAAAGGAAATATACCCATGGAATTAAGTCAGCATTTAAACTTTAAATTTCCATTAAGGTTAAAGTGGATGTGTATTCATTTCTAATAAAATGTTGCTTCTCCTTCATTAAAATAAAATATTAAGCACTATGTAGAAGAAATCTTCAGTTTACACACTCATTTTCACACCTGTTTTCCTCCACAGAAGTGTTGAAGTTTTAAGTGAGGCTTTTGAATTTGACTCATAAGTATTTTTAATTCATCTCAGCTTTTGGACAATATACCTACTCAAAACAGTTTTGAGTAACTTACTGTTGTGGTAATTGAGAAAAAAATGACACAATATAGTAAAATGATCAAATAAACGACTTGGAAACTGAAAATTATTCTTTGGGCTGTGACATGAAAAAAATTTTAAGATTGGAGTAACATCTAAAATGGATATATAAATATTACTTCCCCCACACAACCTCACGAATATTTTACATCAAGAGATCTTCCACTGATTGTTCTAATACAAAAAATGCCTTCATAACCCTACCAAAATATTCTGAGTGTCCAAGTCAAATAAATTGCATGATTTTGTTTAAACATTGTGGGTAAAATCCTGATCTGACAGAAAACAGCAACAAAATAATTCTGTGTACTAAATAAAACCTACTTAAAATCTACTGAAGTAAGATTTACTTAGTATCTACTGAAATAGTGCTATTGCTACTATTACAATGCTATTATGGTATTACTTAAACTATAGTATTTTGGTGCTAGATATACAGATTTCTGTTATCACAGAAAATTGAATTTGGTATCTTAAAGATGCAAGATTCATGCACAACAAAATAGTAGCTACTAGAGGGAAAGCATATTGCTATTTATCACAAACACTGAGCATCATTAAATTCGACTGATCTTTAGACATGTAAGTGCTGTAAATGCTATTTTTATGTTTTTTGTGAGATTTGAAAGTGCAATTCTTTTTTGTATATAAACTTTATAAACTTTTCTATATGTGTTCCTCTAATAATTCAGAGATTCATCCTTTAGTTGTTCTATTTTCCAAGGCCAAAATTCTACCTTCATTGAGTGATTTGTATCCTTCTATATAAGACTTTGACTCACAATATTCTTAGGGATGACAGACAATATCATTTTTCATAGTTATTACATAACTGATTGAGAATCTTTTGAAAAAAGGGGAGAGACTGATTTTTTCCTTTCAGTTTCTCAAAGCAGGAATTTTTTGTTGGTTTTAGCTTTGGTTTTGGAGAGTGGGTTTGTTTATTTGTGGGGATTTTTTTGTTTGTGGTTCGGGGGGGGGTTGTCTGTCTTGGTTAGTTGGTTTGGGGTTTTTTGGGTTTTGTGTGTATTTTTTTCGGGGGGGGTGTTGTTATTTTTTTTCTGTAATCCTGGTATGTAGAGTGAATGTATTCTATGGAATGTGGATAACTTTTGGAAGTGTCAGATATTTGTGATCTGTTTAGGTATCACTTGCCTTTAGGATTAATAACATTTTACTCCCATGGGACTTACAGAAATGATACTTGGCCCTGTTAGAAAATGCACAGCCACAGAGCATTAGGCTTTCTCTCTCCTAAAATCTTATTTTAGACAGGCAGTCATGGGCTAATGAAAGGAAGATAGCAGAGGCTCATGGTGAAAGGAGTAATGGATAATAATTTATTTGAAGAGAAGTCATTCTTAGGAGGATATTCTACTGGAAAGAAGTAAGAAATAGACAAAGGATAATAGCTAAAGTGAATGTGCTGAAGAAAGGATGGCTAAGAAAAATGAAAATGGGGCAAAAATACAGACAAAGAAATCTCATTCATAACCTGGTTATAACTTATATCCCCAAATTTGAGTTCTACAAACTTGAATCTACTAGTCTGACTTCTTGATTGTCTTTGCTCTCCTGGAACAAGCATAGGAACAATGTCATTGAAAGTCTTTATATCTGGGGAGAGCTTTAGTAGCTTGCCTCAAGAGAATGTCAGTGGGAGGAGAGTCTCTAGGTAGTGCAGCCTTTGTTTTGGGTGCTTGTGCTCTGAATCGTTTCAGCTAGTCCTTGTCTTCAGTCTTTTCTCTGTGTGCAGTGCCTTGTTTGTGGACCTACTAATCATTATCATGCCTAAATAGCATAGGAATGTAATGGAATAACAAAACATGGAAAGATGAGCTGGCTACTGGATGTTGCCAAACCAGATAAAAAACCAAAGTGTATTTCTGTTTTGATACAAATGGTTTATCATTTTTTTTAAGTGTTATATTAAATCTTTGCTATTTAGGCATGATAATGATTGGTATCTAGCATCTCATTTCCCAGTCTGTACATCCAGGGTTGCCCCATCCCAAGTGCACAGTCTAGCTCTTCCCTTGTTGAACTTTTTATGGTTGGTGATTGCCCAGCTCTCTAATTTGTTGAGGACTCTCTGCAGGGCCTTCCTCCCTGCCTTTGAGGGAGTCAACAACTCCTCCCAGTATTGTATTTCCTGTGAACTTAGTATCCCTTCCAGTCCTGCATCCAAGTCATGAAGATGAAGAGCACAGGGCTGAGGATGGAGCCCTGTGGAACTCCGCTAGTGACAGGTCACCAACTGTCACCCCATTCACCGTAACACTTTGTGCCAACCTGTGGGCCATTCACTCACCCATCACATGATGAGTTTATTGATAAAGATACAAGTTCTTTGTTCTTATAACAGTAAGATATGTACTTTTTTTTTCACTTATGAATGATTTAATAAATTTATGTCTTTCTCATATTGCAATTTTTCTTTTCTGTTTAAAGGATTCTCTTTATTTCCTTGTAGAGTTGCAAGTAATTAATTTTTATAAGAAATCAAGTACAAAGTTAAAGAAGCTGAAAGACTTTGCTATTTCTCTTATTTGCATACATTTATTCAGAAAAATATATAATGATTAATAATTTACAGGAGGCTTCCAAGAGTCTCCTATGGAAAAAATGGTTCTAGAAAGATAATAGGAGAATACAACAATATCTCTTACACCATATGTTTTTAAAAAGTCCTGCCAATTTTACATTCATTTAATCTTCAATGTAATCTAGGTTTGTGTAACAATTTCACTCTGAGAGCACTATACTACAGTGAGTCAGAGGGCATTGTTAATGACTTGTTTTCTGTGGAAGTCAGTCAAATATAGAACAAATTTGACCATGAGTATTTTTGAGGGATTAGGTAGCAAATAAAGTGGGAATTGAAATAAGCATTTTTACCAGAGACAATAAGTAGAGCAAGAACAAAATTACTTCTAAGTTTAAAGACCTCTAATAGTGGATATGGAATAGACATCCAAATGTCATTATTGTTAAGTATGCATATTACTGTTCTCTAGTGTCAGTTAAGACTCGAACGAGAAATGTTGCTGATAATGACCTATATACATAGTAAAAATAATTTTCTAGCATTGAGCACAGCAGATTACCAACTATCTCAGAAAGTTATCCATTTCTCACTGCAAAATTTACTTCCAGGTTTGAAATGCATCAACGATGTTTCTTGGATTTGTATTCCCATCTTTGTAAGTGAGACAACTAGTGTTGATGTAAGAGTAAATCTAAAGTGAACGTAAAAGTATCAACAATTGTAAAGGAATAGCCCCACTCCCATTTCAGGGTAATGTGTCTGCAGAGGAAGCTGTCTTGTAAGAGATACTGAAGAACTCCATCTTTGTGCAGGCATATTTAGCTTCTTGCTTCTTAGCTATTTAGATGATACAAAGAACTTCAATTTTCCTCAAGATTTTTTTTTTGCTTTCATTTGTTCTTTTCTTCTTTTTCCACACATCATATGGACACTCAGAAGTTCCTGCATAAATGGTCATGATGATAAGAAAACAATATATTTTTATAGCAATGATTATACAGAATGCTAATCTATTGTAGCTTGTTTTCTTGTGTAGCAGATAGGAATGTGAAAGGGTATATAATTCAAAATATATTTATATATATATATATATATGTATCTTATAACTGCCAATCCTCTGGCTGTCTCTGCACTCTGTCCAGTGCAGGAGACTGTGAGAACTCTGAAGATCCTGTATAGAACTCATTGTATAAATTCTACATTTATAACTGCAGATGCACATACAGCACTCGTGTACTTTCACTCTACCATCCGCTTCTGAAATTTTAAGCACCTAGTAGCAATTCCTTGCTGATAGCTGCAGCATAGAAGAACAAAAACAAAGGATAATAACTATTATCCCATCTAAAACAAATAGGCAGAGCTGTCATTCAGCAGTCTTCATTGACTGACTGCAAGAAAAAGCTAGATTATAAGATTCATCAAGGTTCTTAACTTTAGGAAAGTTAGATGAAGAGGAATCCTATTCTTAAAATCTTCCCTGAAGTCTCTCAGTTTGGTTAAGCTCTTATAATACCTTAATACCTTTGTTTGAGCTTAGGTAGGCACATAATTTCCATCACTCTGAGCATTTTGAGGCCCACTGTAGAGAAGAGAATTCAGCTCTGTGACCTTGTTGCTTGCTGCTCTGTGTGTGTTCAGACAGTATGCATAAGAAAAGTCATAGCAGAAAAGGATGATAAAAATAAAAAAAAAATAGACAACAATTGAAGACATTTCCAATCTGATTTTCCCTTTCTATGTTAAAAATACCGGAAATAAAACTAAAAGTACTTCCCAAAAAGTACAAAATGACTGGGAACACATCAAAATTCAAAAGATTGAGCTGACTCACATTTTTCAATATTGAACGTAAGAAATTACTTTTTGATCTTTTTGGGGCTTTGAACTGACATTGACATTTTGATGCATGATGTTTAGCTTTTTTGACTCCTGTGTCTTCTGTTGATGGCTGAAGAGATATTTAAAATATTTAGTGCTCTACATAATGCCATAGAACAGTCAGTTAAACTCCAATTTCATCGTTTAATGGAATAGTCCTGTGCTAATAATATAACTCTTTATTGATAGATAATTCCATCTAGTTCCCTTGCATATATCATATTACTAGTACTTATGATCCTTAATTTTTTTTATTCACAATTTTGAATTAAACTCATTTGTTTTAAGGAAGTTTGTCCTGAATGAAAATTACTGCATCTGTTATTTTGTTTATTTTATCCAAGTCTTCTTGAGTCAATGGGCATCTATATAGGGACTTGCATGGATGTGGGAATTATGTTGTTGAAGAGCACCCTTTCAGTGAAGCTTGAGAGATTGAGGCTCACTTCCAAAGATTTGCAGACTTAGGCTTGATCTTGGATTTACTAGCGAAAGGATATAGGGATCCAAAGTTCAGTTTCGTTGTGTTGCACAGTTATGTCTCATTGCTTCTTCTGTAATACAGGGATGATTACAGTTTCTCTCACAAATTGCTTAACTTATCTGCTTGAAGTCTAGGGACTCAATTTAAAGTAGGTAAGTATTAATATTAATGGCTTACTGCTATTTTTGAAATCCCTATTCAGGTACTGCCTAATCCTTTAAGAAGGAAGATCTCTTTCAGTTCTCAATAAAAAGCTGTTCACAGGGAGGGTTTCCTAGATCAGTTTATTAATACTCAAACTAGCCTTTCATAGGAATAACTAAGAGGGAGAGAGCGACATGTGAAAAAACACACATGAAAGGCCACTGAAAGCTGCCCAATGACAGTGCCTATTGCTTCAAAGACCAGTTTATAGTATCCCATCTATTCTTTACTTTTACATCCTTTTGAGAGCAAAAGAAAATTAAATCATGATGGTTAAAATGATACATTTTGTAATTTAAGTGGTATTTTAATACTGCTGTGGATGAGAGGAAGTTCTTCCATGCTCTCCCCTTTGCTCATAACTCAGATCTGGAATATAAATAATTTATTGCTGTTTACCATTCATGCGGAATAGTTTTGCCAGAATTTTTCCTTGGAATTTTGAGAGATATAGTCCTCATCTATAATGGGATCTGTACAAAACCCTTAGTGTGTTGCTAATAACACATTATTTTTTTATAGTTATTGCTCTTGTCAGAGTTTTCTTCCAAATTGTTCATTTTATACTGACCTTCCCATTGACTCCCTTCTGTTTAGGGCTGATCATGGCAACTTAGTAATATCACAAATGTCTTTATGTCAAGTGTAAAATGCATCTTACATATGAGATAATACATATATATATATATATATAAAACACACACACACACATATATATATACACACATATATATAAAACATATTACTGTATTCTGCATTGTTATATTATGATTGCAGTATTTCTTTGGAATTTTAATTTAATACTAACATTATTTTTTTATGCACTTTCAAGTTTGGATCATTTTCTCAGGAATAATTCTCATTCTTTGATTTCTGTGATCTCATTTACTTCCCTGTGAAACTTTTTAGACTTTAGGCAAAGTTTACTCTGAAAGGAATGTTATGCTGTGGTGCTTCTCCTGAGGTCTGATGGATTTGGTTACTGCTTGAAGAGCTGTTTGTTAACCCTCCTTTGGTTTGATAAACAGGCTGCCATTTGGGATAGATGTCCTTCCTGTAACATAGATGTGATTGCAACTGGCAAAGACAGTTTCACTTCATTTAGCTTTAGACTAATCAGGGAAATAAGTTTTAGAAAAAAATCTTGTCAAGTGAGAAGTGCATTGCACTCTGGTATTTTCAGATAAAACCTGTTTTCCTCACAGATGGTAAACATCAAATTTGCAGCTACTGGATTTTGCATTTGAGAAATAACTCCTACGGGACATGCAGTCTGATTTTTCAAGCATTTAAGAATCTGAGGAGGAGTCACTGATTTCAGAAGACCTAGTCATATGAAGACCTAGTCATATGTGCAAAGCTCTCCTTTTTCATAAGTATTTGTTAAGAGTGAAATCAAAGAAGGTTTTCTGCCTTAAAAGCAAACAAACAAACAAACAAACAAACAAGTTATTGTAGTTCTTTTAAGCTAAAAGTGTGAAGGTAATCCTTCATTTCATAATTTTATTTTGTTTCACACAGGAGGCCTATTAGGTCACCAAAGAATCTGTTGTTTTGTACTCTGTTTTAATTTAATTTAATTTAATTCTTGTGACAATGTCCTTTTCACAAACATTGTGAGGCATTAATGATTAGACAAAATCAAGTAAGTTCCACTATGAACTGCTCAGTTTAAAAGTTGTGATAGATTAATCTGTGCTTTTGTCTCAGAATTACTTAATCAGACACTGAAAATGCTGGTTAAAAATTAATTCTTTTTTCTCTGTTCTTCATTCCATGGCATGTCTCTACATCCCTTGGTTCTTTGAAAGAGTTGAAATCTAGTTTAACAAACAGATTTGAACCATATTTTTTTAGTGATTTACATTTGTGGTCTAGATGTCTTTATGATTGTGCCTTTAAACTAAATTATTGTTTTTGTGCTGTAAGTTCTGTTTCTCGAAAAATCTACTAGCAAAGTGTAAATTTCTGTACAAAATATTTTTGTTTGCCTCGGTGGCAGGAGGAAAATACAAATATGAATATGCGTAGTACATCAATAATATATTTATTAATTCTGGTATATTTATGGCTCAGTCATAATATAGAATATGTTACAGTACTTCTATGAATAAAAATTACTGATTTAAAAGGAATATGGGCTTCTATCCCCCTCCTCCAATCACCCTGAAATATATTAAAAAGCCTAGTCTATGAATTTTTCTCTTTATTTATCATGTTTTATAAAAATTGAGTCATCATTAGAAGAAAGTAATCCTCAGCTACACTTGTAGTAACCCAGAATTCCTGGAAAAGACACCAGGAAGGAAAGAAACTGTGTTAGCTGTAGCATGCATTCAGAGGAAATCATAGGCAAAGCTAATATGCACTTTGTTATGAAACCTAAAATTTTCCTTCTAGATGGAATTACTGGGGTTTTTGTTGCTGTAATGAAAAGGCACCATCTCTCAGATTTTGAGAGAAGCACAGTTTCTTATAGAATTGTTCATTTAATGGCATAATGTAAGGCAGCTGAACTGCCATCCTAAACAAGGACAAGATGAATGGATAAACTGTTCCATTTTGTTGTGTAGGTGATTAGAAGTTGCCATATGAAAATCACTGTTTTATTATAGACCAGCAGCAGTACCCATTCACAACATTGTGATCATCTGCCTCTGTTTCTGGAAGTCAAACTGAATACATTCCAGTGAATGGCCTCTGGTATAATCAATAGTAGAAGGGAAGGAAAATTTGGTCAGGAAAAGTATAGCTTAAAAATTAAATAGTTGCATATTAATAGAAAAATGGAATGGAAAGAAAAAATATTTATTGTAAGAAAAGAAGATTGCATCTATGTATGAAATTGAAATACTTAAAGAAAGGGTCAAATCTGATGCTATAACTTTACTTAGTGCTGCCCACCTAATTCTCACACTAAGGATATTCCCCAGTAACTGATGCTTGTGAGTTCATAGTTAACTATACCATTCCGTAGTTGTACGTAGGGGTTTATATTTAATAGGGGTAATATTTAATGGGTCTGCAATAATTTAAAATTAATCCCTCTTGGTCCTAGACTAGAATATAAACTTCACTTCCTGTCTTTATTGGTGGATTGAAAGATAACCTGTATGTGTTGAAAATGTGATAGTATAGTCATAACATCTACAAAGTTGTCTTTCAGTAGGCAGAAGTGTGTGTTTTTGAATAAAATAATTCCTCACATAAATTTAATGCCACTAGATCTGTTCTTAGAAGGGTTGTATCAACATAATGCACTCACCTTTAGATTAAAGTATTAACAGTACTTGCTCTTAGGAAAAAAACTTCCATGTTTATGTCTCATTGGGATTTGTCTCAGTTTAGCTTACTGCCTTTTTCTTGTTGTTTTTGAGACTTTTTATTGCCAAGTAAGTTTTTGTGATCAAAAAGGTATTTTTGCATTGCAATTAAGTTCTCTCTCAAATCTTTTTTGCAAAACCTCAGCAAATTTGGATTCCAAAATCTAAAGAATGGAATTTCATTATATGTGTATGCCTAAAATGTAGTAGATACTGGTTACCCTTAAGATTAAAGAGACACCTAGAGATCTAAGCTCTCTACACTGACAATATTTGAAACTAAGAGAGATGAATCCTATTTTTTTTCTATTCTCCACAGATCCTGCATTTTTAGCTTATCCTTCATTCACACTATTAATATCTTAAAATAAAAACCTCAGAATGGATTACAGTGTTCTTCATAGAGAAGAAGTCATGTCTCTTTTCTTACAAAACTGCTTCCTCCTTAAATATCCAAAGACAGCATCAGTTTATCACACTGGAATTTTCTCTTCAGTTGCTTTAAAAAACCCTCAGCCCCCTGGGGCTTTTCTAGTCATTGATTGTAGGTTACTGCCCATTGCTTCTCTCATATTTGCATACATTCCAAAGCTATGGCTTCCTTTCCATGCTGCTGTATAGATCTGTGCTTTGCTTTGCAAAAAGAATTTTTGCATGAAGGAAAAAGAGCAGAATACTAAATTTATTTGTGACTTGCAGCCTGGGTGTTTTATCCCCTTTAGATCAGTCATCTGTAAGATTTATCATCTGTGATTATCTATTTACTTTCATTGATGAAAACATGTGCTTTACGACATGCTGAATTAGAACTGGAAGCTATATTCTTCTTTATTATTCATTCTAAAACTTTTTTTTTCTATGTCTTGGGTTTTCAGTTTCTCTACTCCGGTTTCTTCAGTTGCAAAATAAGGATAACTGTATTTTCTTACTTTCAGAGGCCGGGCATCGATAAAGTACCATGACATGAAACAAAAATAAAACCAAACAAATTAAAAATAAATAAACTAAGAACAAACAAATAAACAAAACATTGGGAAGAGGTGAAGAGAAGGCAGAGGGGAGTGAGACAAAAGTAATCCCATCACAGAAATGACTCTGTAGGCCTACAGTCAGCAGAGGCTAGTTTGACTAAAGAGCATTTATACATACATAGCTGTATGTCTCTGCCACACCTTTTCCATCAATTCCTTTTCCAAAAGAGCAAAGCTTTAGGGATTCATGCACTTGTACTTATTGCAATCTTAATTATCTGACCAATAACAGAAGAAACAATGACACAGACTTCTGGTAATTTAAGACAAAATCTCTTGATATTAATCTGTCAAAAAAAAAATCTATCAAAACCCAAAAAATCTCTAGGGCTTTTTTTAACCCAATTTCACACAATCTATTTCACTTCATATGAAATGAGCCTTACGGTCTAAAGTTTGGTATAAAGAAGATTTCTGTTTTTATATCCAAATTATGAAGTTAGAAAGCTATGAGCCTGGAAGTACAATGCAACTTGACATTTTCAGATTTCCATCCCTTTGTATAGCACAAAAATTCTGTTAAATGGAATAGATATGACCTGAAGTTTAAGAAGCAAGAAGCAATAATAATGGTGCACTAACAAGGAAGTAAAAAATTCTCAAATCATCCTATGAAAATGAAGAGTCTTGTATCCATCTAACTTCTCATTGTAATTAAGATCGTGTATATTGATATTTATGCTTTTTAGAGGGCATTTTGAATATGTGTGTGGGTTTGTGTTTGTGTATGTGTACATTAAATATTTCAGAACAAGGAAACATTAATAAGATGCTGAACTTCTGTCCAGGAGGTTGGGTATTTTCCCAATTTCTAATCTTCATTCTCAGATACTATGCTTGGTATCAAACTACACAGCAAATATATCTGCACTGATGTTATGTCCCTAAAGCTCTTACTCAAGAGGATATTGATGCGATTAAAAATCTTGGATAAAAAAATCTTGGATAAAAAAAGAGGAAAAAAAAATTAAAGCTTTGAATGGGCTGAATGACCCACTTAGAAACATATTTGGTGACCTGCCATGAAATAGTTAGGGAATGAAAAAGGCACCATAAAAAAATTCTGCATCCTGTTGGGAGCCCTGGTATCTTCAATAAGAATATTGGTACAAAGACTTGTTGTCACAAACAGACAAATAGTGCTTGTGAGTCATTGCTTTGATTCCAAAGTAGCACGCAAGCAAAATTGTCTCTGTTCATAATGCAACAAATTCAGCAAATGGTGACAAACAACTCACCAGCTTACATAAAAGAACTAGCTATCCAGGCTGTGTTAAAAGTTTCATTAATTGTTAGGTAAAATACTAATTGCACTACCTATTTACTTCTATTCATATATTCTGTATATATTTGCATTGCAAAAGCAAAGCAAAGCCCTCTGTATATTACAAAGTGTGTGGATCTAAAACGAGCTTTCTGCAAATAGTCTGAAAATACTTAAAAAAAATTCTGTAACAAGCAGATTCTGGAAATCCTTTCTGGAGAGTTTAATGTATATGTTTGTAGAGGTATTGGAATATCTGTTTGGTAGCACTGCCTATTAGTTAGTTGTGTTTGATTAGATTAGTTTGTTCAACTCAAACACTATCTCTATGGTCCTTGCAGATGCCAGATTTCGTATTTAGGGTCTATTCTACAAAAATAAAGTGTTTATTGGTAAGGAAGTCCACGGAGAACGATAGGCAGCGCTGGAGACCATAGGAAAGACTGACTTTTTCTTAGTCAAGTTTTTCCTAATTAAGACAAAGCACCCATGCTACAGGAAGCAGATACTGCTGGGAACCTTCCCCTTAGGAACTTAGAACTTATTAAGGCTTGCATTCAGGAACAGGCAATGTGAAGAAACAGCTATTTCTCATCTTACCTCGATAGTATGCATACAAGATGTAGAAACCCATTTCACAAACTTACTCAGCCCCAAAAGAGATATTCAAATTAAGGATAGAATTTTTCTTTCTGGTGAACTGGGGTGACTTCAGACAGGCTAGAAAAATCAGAGGGTCGTAAGACAAAGAGGCAAAAGAAAGCTGTGTGCATGAATAATGGAAAACTTTCAGGGAAGGGAAAATAATTGGAACTGAGCAAATTATTTTATTTTATTTAGGTTTGATTTGCATTATTCTTTAAATTCCCATGGGAAAAAAAGACAACAAACCATAAGTGTGCAACAGCTCAGAAAGCAGATTCTGCAGCCTTCTCCCATTTAGCAATTTGTTTTTCTTACATTTCCTTTTCTAGAAATAAATATCACTTAGTGGGTTGAAATGTTTCACAGAAGACGGATTTGTATTTTTCAGTTTCTACTTAATGAACACTAAATACACACACACACACACACACACACGTGTGCTTGTGTGTCTATATGTGTATAAAAATTTCACTGGAGACCAATATTTAGATGAACATAGGGCAAAAAAAGTACAGTTCAAATAAAAAAGAAGAAAGGAAATTAAAATTTCTGCATAATAGCCATAAGTTATGAAGTTCTGCAAACATATGTGAAATAATGTATTAATCTATTAATTTAAACTTTATGATGGCCATTTGATATAAGAACAGATTTGAAGAAACAGTATTTATTTGAAATTATAAATTTTAACTTGGAAAATATGATTTTAGATAATCGTATGAGTAGCATAGACACAAGATGCTTTGCATCATATTTACATTGAAATAAAACCAGACCAGTAAGTAAAGCTAGAAATGCTGATTGCTATAGCTCATTGTCTTCTTTGTGCCAACAATCTAGTGAATGGGCACAATAATACATTTAAGAAACAGCTGGTGAAATGCTTTGAATGTAAAAGAAAGACCATAAAATCCTGCTGGAATTGTAGGTATCTTCAGTAAGAATGTTTTTTATTGTCACAAGCAATGGTAATGAAAAAGGGCAAAGAAGGTTAGAGAAAATACAGGAATAAAGAATTATTTGATTGCTTTATTTGTTCATGTGTATTAGTTATATAAAGTAGCCTTCTGATCTGTATCTAAGCAACACAGAATTGCTTCATTTTAATAGTAAGGTATGAATGTAAATAATCATTTTAATAGGCACACACTGAAGAAGAAATAAATTACTGGTTGACCCTTCTGTAAATAGAAGCAAAATTGCATTTTTTTAATAAAGAGTCAACAATAACTAGATTTGCTAAAAACTTTCAACAAAGTGAAATATGGATCCAAATATGAAAATTAATTCCTAGTGCTTTTTTCCCCCCTTAGTTTATTTAATATTTCACAGCATTGTATCGTATTTCTTGTCAGTATTCTTTAGAAGCAGCACAGAATGAAAAGAAACAAAAAATGTTGTGTCTGGTCATTCCTAGATATTCTTCCTTCTGCTGAACATTAATCTAGGGACAGACAACATGCAGCAGAAGTGCTTTTAATATGGTTGTTTTTTTCATTAACTCTCAGAGAACTGAGAGTCCTAATTTTAGGATTATGTTCTTGAATACATGATAATAGAGAGAACTATGGTATAAAGATGTAGAACCCAACCTAAAGAGCTTAGCCAAAACTGCAGAATGTGAATTCCTAGCCCTCAGAACTGATTTCTAAAGCAACGATTATCTCTATTACATTCACTAGTTGAAAATAACAAATAGAAAATTATTGGGTTTATAATACTATTTTGAAACATTCATAACGTGAATATTTAGCAGTGTCTAACTTTTTTTTCTCCACAATAACATCTGTTTTATAAGCAGAAGAATTCAGGATGAAAACAACAAAGTCCATATATTTATCATTTGCATTTCATAAAATAAGACACATGTGTGCAAATCTAGAAGCAATTTGGGCTTTTCTGTATATTTAGTACATCTTTTAAAACTGTCTCTCTTAATCTTTTGCTATGTTAAAGAATTTGAAAGCATCCGAATCATTCTAGGAAATAAATATTTTTGGCTTTATAAACAAATTAAATCAAAGCTTTTCAGGCTTCTCAGATACATCTTCTATGAAGGATAATTTTAGAAGATCTGTCTTTTTCTCACTGGAGCAACGAACGTCTGGATATAGTCATACTACCAGTTTATAAAATTCATCCATATTTTCTTTTGCTGCAGATTGATTTCTTTCTTCAACATTTATGCCTTCTGCTGTTGGTTGATAATTATCATGTCCTTACAACTACTTTGCTAGAATTTGAGCCCCGAAATGTCTTAGCTTTTCTTGTTTTGTAGAGGATCTCAGTTGCCTTCAAACACATTGAGGATCATTTGTAGTAGAAATTAGCAAAGACAATTTTTAGTAGTGATATATTGAGTGCAAATGAATCAAGAGTTTTGCTGCTCCCATGCTTGTCAGCTAATGCTGGGGGAGCTGGACTGATTTCACAGGAATCAGATTCATGTGGGAGATTCTGATAGCATGTTTCATTTTGAAGCATGCGAACTGCTGTCACAACCTTGCTCAGCCCTGACAGACATTAGCAGTTTGTCCAGCCATCCCTCTAAGCTGCACTGCTTCCCAAGTGGGAACTCTGTAATTTCCATCTTTCTTGTACTTTTTTTAGAGGGTAGTAACTACTCACTTTTTCAACACCACCTTGCTGGATTGGAAGATGAGTCCTGTCTGACATCCTTCTGTGGGTGCCTCCCTTGCATCCCTGGTGGCACATATCAGGAGGAGATGAGGTGGTGCTTGTCATGCCCTTAAAGATTATTCCTATTAAACTCTTCTCTTGTGAAGTGGGAGTACTTAGTGGACAATCAGAGCAAGACTGTGAAAGTGTTTTAATTTAGTTTCTAGGAAAGGTGGTGGGTTTTTTTGGGTTTTTTTTTTGTTTTGTTTTTCTTTTCTTTCTCTCCTGCCACTATCTATAATAGAAGATTTTCTGAAAACTAATCTTCCTTTACAAAAGTTTGCCCCTGTGAGTAGGGTCCTCCTACAATTCATATCTGTGTCTGAGTGGCCAAATTATTGATAATGTTGGGAATATTTCTAGGAACTGATTAAGGACTGAGTTACTTTGCTTTTGAAAGATGTAGTTTTGAGTACGACAGCAGTGAGCATTGGGGAGACAAGGTAGAGGGTATCCCCAAAATCCTGACACTTGAGATTTGTCACTTCATCATTTCCAATGGTGTCTCAGAAATCACCAAAATTGAATCCATCCTGAAGAAAAAATTGGGAGCTACAGCATAGTTTGGAGACACTTAGAAAACCCAAAAACTGTTCTAAAGACAATTCTAGCTTACTGTCTCTATTCAATTATTCTTTATTCAAGTTTTCTCACATGGTCTGCAAATCATTACATGGATATGTAAACACAGTGTAATAACTGAAGCTATCACTATTAGCTGAACAAAGTAAGTGTACCCTGAGATTCATAAAAAAACCCAAACATATAAAATGGAGAATAATAATTCATTACTGTTAACCTTTATAATGATTTAGTGCTATAAAACATATATAATTAATCAGAGAAGCACAGAAGAAAGCACCAAAATCCAAACTCAAGAATAACTATATTAGTGAGGAAAATCCCGCATTACCTGGAACATTAAATTAAATAAATCTAATCAACATTTCCTTTTCTAAATTATGAATGTAATAATTGAAAATCTAATTCCTCCCTAAGGCCCATAAGTAATTCTATTAGGAAGCCGTTATATAGCACTTAAGGAAGTTTGTGTGATGCCTATGGAATGGTAGCTATTGTGCCACAAACTCAGCTCACAAGTAACTCACAACAAATAACTCACAAGTAACTCATTAAAATGTCCAAAATTTAAATGTTGGTTCATTCACCTTATTTTAAAGGATAACTTTTAACTCCCTTGTGATTAAATTTTTTGAAATCAAATTACATCCCCAATGACATGAATAATAACATACAAAGAGAAAAATATTGCCAAATAATAAAAAGTGTACAATGAGTAGGACCATCTCCAATCAAGACCATATATCATAGAGTAATGGTGTTTTCCACCTGTTGATTTATTGTAATGGTTATACTGTTATTTATGTATTATATTTTAATGTTTGTGATTTATACATTTATATAGTATTATTGAAAATAAGCCTAACTGAATGCCTTGCAAAATCTTCAATTGACTAAGAGCTGCAAAGTCAAATATTTTAAATCATCAGATTTTGGCCAAAAGTGGTACAAAATAGAAATAATATTTCACCTGTTATGGTAATGTTGTAGGACAAGACTGATCATGAGCTTCCAAATTTATTCAGAGCTTTATAGAAAACATATGATATAATGTGCTAAAACAATCAAGCAACTGCATGTTTTCATTGATTGGAGCATAACATATTATTATCTTCAATATTTTTTCCAAGTTGAAGGAATGTCTCAGCTTACAGAAAAACCCTGCCGAATTTATGACTCTACTTTATCAAAATGTTCTGGCAAATATCATAGTTATAGATGTTTTTCTTAGTGTTTCTCTAGAGTTGCTTTAACTTAGAACAGTCAAAGTATGCTTTAAAACATTCTGATCTCTGTTTAAATGATTGGATTACTGAGGCTATGAAAGGAACTAAAAGGGGGGTTATATATAGCTGAGGAGAGGAAGCAACACAACCCAGTGAGGTAACTCATTAGGTCTTGCAGCAGAAAATGGTGTGTAAGAGGGTGAGAATTGTCCATGGAACAGAAGCAAGATCCCTGCTAAGGATCACTGTTGAGCACCCCTCTTTTCCATGTGATCAGTCCTTGCAGAAGTCTGCTATCTGAAATCATATTTCCTTTTCTAAATTATGAAGGTAATAATTGAAAATCTAATTCCTTTTCTAACTGGTTCATGATTTCTGACAACCTAATAGACATGTAGTTTCTTGCTAAATGCTGCATTTTTTGCATTTTTCTACTTTTTTCACCCCACCTGGAGTACTCTGCCCAGCTCTGGGGCTGCCAGCCTAAGGAGAACATGGATCTGTCTGAGCAAGTCCAGAGAAGGGCCATGAGGATAGATGATTGGAGAGCTGGAGTACCTCTCCTATAAAGACAGACTGAGGGAGTTAAAGTTGCTCAGCCTGGACAGGTGAAGGTTCTGAGTAGACCCTGTAGCAACCTTTCAGTAAGGGGCAACAAGAAACCTGGAAAGGAGCTTTCACAAGGTGTAGTGATAGAATGGGGGTAATTAATGGCTTTAAATTGGAAGAGGAGAGATCAGGAAGAAATTCTCTGCTGTGAGTGTGCTGAAGCACTGGAGCAAAGAGCCCAGTTGTTGGCCAGAGAAGCTGTGGATGCCCCATCTCTGAAAGTGTTCAAGGCCAGGTTGAGCAGCCTGGTCTAACCAGTGTTGGAGGTAGGGAGTTAGCAATTTTATTTCTCTTAAAAGTAACATTGTATAAAAGCAACAAAATATGTTGGGCAATTTCTTTTCTTAAATAGTGAAGAAAAAAATAATTACTTTATGAAGTTCTTAACATTAACATTGTGAACCCTTTATTTCTCATTTTCACAGTGGCTGGTAAGCACCTGGGTTTTGACACCAGTATATTAATGCAATAGTATTGTCAGCTTGGTCAGTTGGTGTTTTTCCTACCAAGAAAAAATTACACCTAATATCCCATAACCCCTTTTATTTGAAAGATTCTAATCTTTGAAGCTGATAGTTAAAGATAAAAATCCCCTTGCTGTTTTTAAAGCTAGTGCTTGCCATTTATGTCATGCAGGTTAACTTTCCTGTCATTTTTAGGGGTAAAACTAATGTCTTTTTATGTCTTTAAAATATGTAAAAGTTATGTGACTTATTTCTCTTTAAGGGATATACAGCTACAGATGTTGTCTCTTCATCATAATATTGATTGTTTAATCAAAACAATCAAAAGTATGTTAATTTAGTCTTAGTTTCATGTAGGTTTCATCTATATTTTATAATGAAAATATTAAAATCATTTCTAGCTTTCATAGACCTACAGCACATCTCTTCTGGGTGAGACAGGGACTTCTACAAAGCAACCAGGTGCTTTTTTGTCTTTTTTTGCAAACTGGAAATGACGCTTGAGATAATTTTAGTAAGGAGGTAATATAAGAATGGATCTTTATTTGAAAGCCTTCAGGGGCAGTTCTTGGAGCTCTGGAATTTTTTTTTGTCTTTCTGGGCAGGGAAAGGCCATGGAAAAGTACTGGGAAAACTAGCTATTAATGCAAGAGGTGACAGAGTTACAAATAGATGTGTGAAGAATACAAAGGACATATAAAAGAAAAAAAAGGCAAAGCCCAAACAGCATCACTTCGGAAGTAGAGATTGTGCCATAAATATGGAATAATATACTGGGACTGGCTGGGATGGAATTAAGTTTCTTCAGAGCAGTCCAAATGATGCTGTGGTTTGTGTCTATAGCTAACATAGTGTTGATAACAGACTGATGTAGCTGTTGCTGAGCTGTGCTCACACAGGCCCAAGGCTTTTTATTTTTCCCATGCTACCCCAGAGACAATAAATTGGAGGTTGACAAGAGTTTGGGAGGGGGAGCAACAACCAGGACAGCTGATCCACAATGACCAAGGAGATGTCCCATGCTGTATCATCACATTCAGAGGATTCAATGTTAGACAAAGAAGTGGGGTGGGTTTGACCTCCAAGTAGCAGCTGTTCAGAGACTGTCAAGGCTTCGCTCTGCTTTTGGGACATGTCAAATGTTGTCCTTTCCTTTAGTTACTTTTATTCTGTTTCTTTTACTTACTGTGCTTTGTCTCAATCTATAATTTTTCTTATGTTTGTTTTTTGTATTTCCTCATCTGAGAAGAGTGTGTAAATGCATGACTGCTTCATAGGTACTCATGGCACATTTTTCTTGCCTTTGGATTTGACCATCTAGGTCAGTGATTATGAAATATTTTCAAATCATAGGCTGATGACACCAGATATTTATTAGTCTCTCCTCCAACACACACACATTTTTCCCCTGACAATAACATTCCCAGAGCAATGCTGTTAATTAGGCTGTTAATAATATATTCAACAGTAATCTTTTTTATTGAACCTGTTGTTTTATTCATTTTATATTATGTAATGGCAGGTTTAACTTGTGAATGTTTGGTTAAATGGTAGGTAAGAAGACAGTAGGTCAGTGGATGTGTTCTGAAATGTTTGATACTGTCATCATTATTTACTATATTTTAAAAAATCTACATTCTTAAAAACTGGCAAAAGGTTCTTCAGTGACACTTTCTATAGAGTTATATGCTACTCATTATGAATAATGACAGTAGAATTGAACGGTATGAATATCGTAAACCTTAAAGATTTTAGATAACATTCATTGGCCTAACCTCATTGTACAATAGCTTCAGAGCATTTTGCAATGAAGAAGGCAAATCTAAGAGCAGTTTAAGTTTCATGTACTAATTTCAATTAGATTCCTTAAAAATGTTGCACTGCAGAATATCATAATGGCTTGACTGAGGGAAACTGTTGGTCTCCCTGGTGTTCTGATAAATTTATGTTAAGAAGCTTTTCACTGTTAAGAAATATGCATAAAAGTAGGTTTTAAATCTTGTAAAATGCATCCCGATATCTTTTCTCATTCTTTTACTGCTAAGTGTTCTTATACTTTTATTATTCAGGAAATTTTCAAAAGTCTTTTATGTATTTAATTTCAGATGTTTTCCTGAATTGTAAAAAATAGATTTTAGGTTTCAGTACTGAATCAATATAGAAACAAATAATATATTCTCACCATCTTTGACCTATTCTTTTCTACTGCACGTAGTAATGAGGTGTACTTTCTAAACAAGCAGCTTTATATTTTGCCTTCCCAATAGAAGCAATTGAAAAGAATCCATCAATGCAGAATCAGAACAGACTGTTTTCTTAAGCTCAAGCTAGAAAATTGAATTAAAAGCACCACTGTCCTTTATATTTTAACATAATCTATGAACTCATATGAAAACTGTAAGCTGAGTTGTCTTCACTGCTTGTTTCTCTTCACTTATCATAACCGGAGTTAAAATTTAAATGAGTGTTATTTGCAGCTGGATAGAGTAAATAACCATAGCATGCAGAAATTCCCTTTTGTGGCCACTGCTTCAGAATCACACACTGTCCTACTACCTGAGTTTCTGAATATTAAAACGTTTGCTTTGGCAGAGCACCTGCAGATTTCTAGCCGATTTGCAGCTGGAGGAAAGATATTGTTTTATATTCAGGATGTAGAAGTATCTGTATAACATTATTTCTGCACAGACCCATACAAAGCCAGTTGACAGTCCTCTCATTTGTTTTAGTCTCTAGGTAGAAAATTTCAGGTGCAGCCATGATCCTTGCCAAGCTTTGCATAGGCCAGTCATGCTGCAGGAGCTGGGGGTTTTTTTCTGCTAAACCTGTGCCAAGGTCACCCTCACTCTATCTTGCATCCCACCAGCTTTTCAGTAATGTTTACTTCGTACTGGTAATAGACATAGAGTCAAAACGGAAAAGGAATATATAGTTATATTGATTCCAAACAAGGTATCGTCCAGCCAAACATCCTGTCTTCAAACACTATTGAGGATGTTTGGGAATGGTTAGGGTAGAGCAAGCATAGGACAAACTTATATGATAATTCCTTCTAATGCTTCACTATTCTCCAACTGTTTATATTTCAGGGTCTTCCTGAACCAACTGTAGTCTCTATGGTCTCAGTAATCCCCAGTGAATTTCAGTTTACGCTGAAGTCCATTTTACAGTGGTAAATATGATAGGTACAGACAAAATCTGTTAGAAAATATGAAGGCTCTGCTGTATGCTTACCATTTGCTTTTTGCTTTGAAAAGGCCCTACTCTGATATTTCACAAATGTAAATAAAATAGACGTGATTGTACTTTGAAGCACAGTCTCCAGTATCTTATTTATATTGCTTATGTCACACTTCTGATCAGTTGCTGTACAAATCAATCTTTGTATGTTGCCTGACAAATTTGCAACAGGTCATTCAGGCTTGGACAGCAGTCATGAAAAAGCATAAAGACAAAAGAAATGTGAACTCAGAAAATGCAGCAGAGGCTTAAAAAAGAGAAGTTAAATAGATAAAAATGCACTAGCTTGTCGATTTTCTACAGATTTCCTTGTGATTAATTTCTCATTTTGATATCTTGGCTATTTTCTGTGTCTTACTAAGTTTGGTATTATTTTTCATGTGAGGGCTATGTCTCAGAAATTAAACATTTTGTTTTCAAGAAAACCTGTGAATGGCAGAAGATGAAGTAAAAGTACTTCATTTACAAAGAAAAGTGTGTCTCATTTCAAGATATACTTTTAAAATTGATTGGAGTAGCTAGTAAAATAGAATCAAGTTTAATTTTTAATTTTTAATATTTTCCCTTCTAAAATAGAAAAAAATCAAATACAAGTGATTGAATTTCTGATTTTAATTAAATATGAAAGTGCAGTTTACCAATACCAAAATGTATTTGTAAGTTTTGATGCCATTTTGAGCCAATAATAGAATACCAGCTTTCATACATCAAGGCAAGCTCATCTGTTTCCACTGGGAAACAGTCCCCCAACTTGGGGGTTGGAAGGGAGGGAGAGAGAGAGGAAAAAGCACAAAGCAGTGGAGGAACATTCACAGTTGAAATTTAGGCTTTCAACCAGCTATCAAATTGATTTGATATGCATTAGGCCCATGGGGCCAAACTATGAAGATAAAGAATGGAACTTTTCCTGCAGTGATGTAATATTGGGTATTACTGTGTGCAAAATGTCAAAGGAAAGTTGTGTAATTTATTTTTTCCAAGTAATTTAAAAAGAATGAGAAAGTAGGTAATATAAATTTTAAAAATGAAAATAACTACAAGATTGCAGTAATCTTGGTGATTTTATTTATCTCTAAGGGTGAAATCATATTTCTCAGATCACAGTTTACAATCTTTAACGTAATGGTGTTTACTGGGTTTTCTCTATTGCCTTTATTTCTTCCTAAATCTGTATATGTTAAATTGAAGTTCTGTGTTTGGGAGAATATGGTTTTGATCCTGACCATGTTCACACTAGTGTTTTAATTCAGATCAAGGGTGTATTTCCACAGAAAACCTCAGTACTGTCACCACTCCTTGCCCATTGTTTCCCATTGCAGAGAGTTTCTTACAGCTTGGGGCCTTCCAGGTGAGCCTCAGCTGGAAGATGTCCTGCCCCTTATGCCCTATGTCCATGAGATGTCATTCATTCAGCCCATAGACCAGACAGTAGCTTGGTTATGGTAAAATGAAGTATATGAAATGTGTGCAATGGACACAGGCAGTCCACCTCTTCTCTTTAGACTGACTCTTGAAGGTCTGCCAGCCATGCTAGTGTAGGGATGGCCTCCAACCACTAGTCGAGGCTGGAGCTGAACAAAAGGAAACTCTTTGGGTAGATTTTATAGATATTTTTCTCTTCTACTTGTTCCTGTGGGTCTCTGCATAACGTTTTAGTAGTAAAGGGGAAATATCACGACTAGCGTATTCAGATTTAGTAACTCAGTAAGATTTCTGTAGCATATGGGAAAACCAACCATAAAAATAGAACAATGGAACTTCTTTTTGTCTAAGTGGGATCTAAAGGACCCTTGTATGTAGCTTTGTGTCTTCACTGCATCATCAAAACAGTGCAAGTAGCAGCATGTAGCTTTTGAGTACATGCATTTTTAAATGTAGAAAAGGAAAATTCCCACCCATTTCCATTTGTAATCATTTTCTCCTTGACTATTGCTATCTAGTAGTTTAAAATTAAAGAATTTTGCTTGAATGCTTTCTTTCATAGAGTCAGAGAAAAATAAAAACTGTTATTTCCGGAACTTCAGTTTAAAGAAGCAATTTTTTTCTCTTCACCAAAGTAATATAGAAAAAAAGCCCAAAAAGCTCCTAGTGTTGTGTGTTTCTGGATAAATAGTTACTATTTGCCTGAAGAAATAGCTTTGAAGAAATATTTTGAGCATGAAAGAAAATATATCCTCATCAAGAAAATACAGATTTATGAATTCAGTTTGTGTAATGTGGG
This sequence comes from Toxostoma redivivum, assembly GCA_013397375.1. Lineage (NCBI taxonomy): Eukaryota > Metazoa > Chordata > Aves > Passeriformes > Mimidae > Toxostoma > Toxostoma redivivum. Next base: position 166,952 of record VXBI01003327.1, on the reverse strand, counting down.
GCTGACTCTTTGCCATAGTGATTAGTTTTTAAATTCAGAAAATTTATTCTTGCAGTTAATGAGAATCAGCAGACAACTGTGGAAACAAAAAAAAAAAAACAACTTTGTCTGTTGAACATTAGATATTCATTGACTGCAGTTTTATCCAGTTCACCTTTTAGTACACTTGGTAAGAATTCAAAATTACAAAGTTCAAACAGCTTTAGTTTGATGCTGCTAGTAGAACTAAAACAGGTTTAGGCTCTGAATATTAATTACCATCCTGCTTTAAAGGTTACAACACTCTCTTTATCCAATGGATGCCATAGTTCTGATTGAATAAAGCCTTAATTATAGAATATTGCAGTGAGCTGCAGCAACAAAGCCAGAAAGTGGGTTATTCTTTCTTTGACAGGCTTAAAAAGATAATAAAGGCATGAGAAAAAAGAGAAAAACACATCTGTTAAAAAAATAAATTGAGGTAATTATGGATTAATAGTTTGTTTATTTTTTTCCTCCATTTGTATAGAAGAGAAACTAAAGTTTATTGCCATTCTAATGACTGTGCTTGCCATTAGTAGAACTTTTTAATGAAAAATCTTAATCAAATGTTATTTAGCAATATGGATATGATTTGTATTCTACTTCCTCTGTATTGTGAATACTTTTTACCATGCGTATTTTCATTCTTCTATAAAAAAAAACATTATTACAGCCAGTGCAAATAGATCTATTCCCCTTTGCCAAAGCCTGGGAAATGTACTGCAAGGTCTTTTTTCCCCTAGGGACCTTAGACTCACCTTCCAGTCAGGAGCATGGAGGTCTTGTTACAGCAGCCTCAGGGGGTTTATGATAACAGACTCTCTCATTTCAAGCTGCACCAAACCATGGATCTCCTGAGTCCTGGGTCCTCCTTCTAGCAAATTTTTCTGAACTGATAATTAGATGGAGAAAACCTGCCAAGTGATGTCCTTGTTTTGTCTTTGACAGCTGTCACTGGTGCCTAAATCAGTAATGTCCATCTGAAAACTTCCATATGCTGTAAGGTATTTCTAATAGACTTCTCACTTTGCAGTTGTCTAAGAGGAAAAGGTGTGTGGGAGTTAAAAAAAAAAAGACTGTGATTACATGGCTCAATGTGGTAATTTGGACATAGCAAAAGGTCGTAATGATAGGCAGCAGAGATAACTGCAATGTTTCTTCTTAGCTGGTTTCAAAAAACCAAAATTAATCTCAGTCCTAATCTTATGGTCATTTTGTTCTCAGTTGCAAGACAAGCAGCAAACATGTCACACTTTTTTTCTAGAATCTGATAACTACAGTACAGGAACAAAAAACAGAAGCACAGGTTTTCCTGCAATTTCCAAAGAGAAAGACAAGACCTGATTTGCTCAGATAAAATCTCCCCACCAAAGGCTATATTGCCATGGATTTATCTGCTATCTTTCTAATAAATATCCTCTGTGAAATTGAAGTGTAATTTTTTCCTAGGCTTTTTCATGTTCCTTTTACTATTTACTTCAGCCTTCTTTTTTCTGTTTCTGAGTACATTTATCTGCATCACAAGTACAGAAATTTAAAGAGCTATGTAGTTCAGGACAATCTTGGTAGAGAAGTATTTAAATTAATGTGTTAGGGAATGTTGTTCTCAGTCATAGACTGGATATCTCACATCTTTGCCCAAAAATTATTTCCTATGATTTTGTACCCTACTTATATCCAATAATAAAATGTTTAGAATCTTCTTGCTATATTGTTGCATTGCTACAGAAATATTTCAAAAAGAAAATAGTGATTCTTCATAAATGGGACCTCTGAATTAGGGAAAAACAAACTTGAGCTAAACAGCACACAGAATGTGTTTCTCTGCTTGTGCTGGAGACATTTAACTAGGACTGTGACCTTTAAAAATAGGAAAAAAATAAAAGCACAGAATAAGAAAAGATGGGAAGATGTGTTTTAAATATGTAGATACCCTGTAGCTAACTGTGTATCTGATGAACTAAAATTATGGGGTTTTGCCTTACAGGTTTTTTAAGTACTGGGGACCAAGCTGCAAAAGGCAATTATGGATTGCTTGACCAAATCCAAGCTTTACGTTGGATTGAAGAAAATATTGGATCGTTTGGAGGAGACCCGAAGAGAGTTACTATTTTTGGATCTGGGGCAGGAGCTTCCTGTGTCAGTCTCCTGACTCTCTCCCACTATTCAGAAGGTAACAATCCTCCAGGCGAAGTACTTTTTTTTTTTTTCTTTTTTAATGTTAAAATGTAGAGAAAGTGCCTCACAAGGTAGACTGAATTAGAATTACATGAACTCTGTAATTTTTGTAAAATACCTACTTGATATAATTCTGGATTTGTATTAGTTAACATAAATATATTTATAAGGAAAACTAAATGCTATTACAGCATAAATCTCACGCAACAAATGCCGTGGGCAATATACTTTTTCTAGCTTTATCAACAGATTCCACTGGCTCTTCTATCAAAGAATTTGCCCTAATTAAAATGGAAAAGAGCAATGACCTTTTTGATTTTTTGCACACTCTTGGCTGCACTTCCAACATATATATATATAGATGCTTTCCTTACTTAATAAAAACATAACTAAGCCTTATTAAAACTGCATTTAACTCCCCACAAATACTGTGTGATCCCACACAGTGTTCTTAAGATTTTGTTAAGCGAGCTGTGGGATTTCTGCCCTCAACACCTCACCCTCCAAAAAAACCCAAGCCCAAACTCCAAGATTGTACAGCACCAGTACTGAACTGTAAATGTTCCTGGTGATAAGACCAAATCTACAAAGACCTGATAAAAGACAACACCAACATATCTATTGTATTTATTAGTCCATGCTATCTCTATCACAATAAAACAGACAGGAATTTGTAACAGATGAGCCGTAGCCAGAAGTTATAGCAGGATGCTGGAAAACACACCTAATTTTGAAATACATAGAATTATGCCTTCTATTGGTACAAATAAAATTTCAGTGAATAACTGTTGAGCCAACCATGCCAAAATCAAGCAGATGGAACTGTGAAAAATTTAACTGATCAAATAATTTAAATGTTGTAGTGTGTGCATTGAATAATTATCTTCAAAGGTATATCAACAAAAACTCCACATGCTTCTGTAGCTCTTACCATCTTTTGCACTTTGAGAACTTGACAGTAGAAACCATGTGCAGAAGACATTGAAGTATTTCAGTTTAAATATAAAATAGGCCATTTTAGTGGTCTTGCCAGAAAAAAAAAATAAAAACAAACAGATGGGGGAGATTCACCAGTAAGCTCCCCTTGCCTTTCAGTACTTTAAAGAAAGAAGCTCTTCAGACTGGGTTTTCATTTCTGATTATATTAGTGTACATAAAACAACCAGAAAGAACCATTGAATATCATCTTACTCTCTTGCAAAACAATTTAAATATATTTTAATTCTACATATAGGCAGGCTTACACACACACAAAAAATTCAACATATAGGAAGTGCTAACATAAACACACAATAATAATTTTAAAAATCAAATGGTAAATAAAAAATGTCAGAGTAGAAGATTCAAACGTATGAAATTGCTTTTAATAGAGCAGATTTTTCAAGTTAGTATGATGCATAGCTTTTGTGAAGGAAATGAGAACATGTAATTTTCATTTGACCTTTAAACAACTGAAAGGCACATTTATGAGTGCCATTTACATGGCAAAGAGCATATGATGGCTTTTAGCTGCCAGTCCTTCAAAGAAATTTTCACAGGACTACAAACGTGGTAAAGCCAGAGGACTTCCATCAAAGACTCAAGAAAACTGCAGTACAGGAATGAGCTTTGTTCTTGAAACAGTAACCTGAAACCATCATGCTTTGTGTGTGTGAACATCAAGAACATGAGAAATTTTAATTAGTAGCCTATTCTACATTGCATAAAAAGGGAGCAGTGAGTAGGATCTATGGAAATTGATTAAAATTTTCATTGTATGAATTCTTTAGGGATTCTATAATTAAGCTTAGTTTCCTTAGTAAGAAATACTTTTCATTCTTTTTTAAATTATTTATATATATATTTATATATATATATTTTTTTTAATATCTAATTGGATCTGTATTTAAACAATTTGCACCTGCAGGTTTGTTCCAAAAGGCAATCATACAGAGTGGAACAGCCCTGTCCAGCTGGGCAGTGAACTATCAGCCTGCCAAGTACACTCGGATATTGGCAGATAAAGTGGGCTGCGACATGCTGGATACCACTGATTTGGTTGAATGTCTGCGGAATAAGAATTACAAAGAACTCATTCAACAGACTATCACTCCAGCCACGTACCACATTGCCTTTGGGCCTGTGATAGATGGAGACGTGATTCCAGATGACCCTCAGATTCTAATGGAGCAAGGGGAATTCCTTAACTATGATATAATGCTGGGTGTAAACCAAGGGGAAGGTTTAAAATTTGTGGATGGCATTGTAGACAATGAAGATGGTGTTTCTCCCAATGATTTTGACTTTTCTGTCTCCAATTTTGTGGACAATCTATATGGTTATCCAGAAGGGAAGGACACACTGCGAGAGACCATTAAATTCATGTACACTGACTGGGCAGACAAAGAAAACCCCGAAACAAGACGGAAGACCCTGGTTGCTCTTTTTACAGACCACCAGTGGGTTGCTCCAGCTGTTGCCACAGCTGACCTGCATGCCCAGTATGGATCTCCAACATATTTCTATGCATTTTATCATCATTGCCAAAGTGAAATGAAACCCAGCTGGGCTGATTCAGCTCATGGTGATGAAGTCCCTTATGTGTTTGGGATTCCTATGATTGGTCCGACAGAACTGTTCAATTGCAACTTTTCCAAGAATGATGTCATGCTCAGTGCAGTGGTTATGACATACTGGACTAACTTTGCCAAAACTGGGTAAGTGTGACCCCTAGCAATAATTTTGTTGATAGCATACTTCTAAAATAGTCAGTATCCCATTCCAGTGGCCTCAAAATCTGATTTTGAAGTAGTAGTATAGAAATATTTGTGTTAGCATAGGAAGGAAATGAGGCTTATTCATATTTAATAGATTTTTAATTAGTGTGTTCCCTCAAACTATTTTCTTTCAGTAGCTCAATGAGAATAATAACACACTGTATTTTTGGTTTAAAAAATAGGACAATTACAAAGACAAAAAGCATGTCTCAGGGAAAAGGCGGTTCACTAAGATACTGAAAAATCAGAGGCAACATGTCTGCTACTTGAAGAAGGAACTGTCAGGCAGATAGTACTTATCTGCTACAAAAGAAAGGAAGTTCTTGTTTTTCAGCGACCTTCACAGGGATGAGGACTCAGGGAGGAATTAGAACAGAAAGGCAGACACTGGAAAATTTTTTCCCTCTGAGGGCTATAATGGCAATAATAAGTACTTGACTGGAATGAAGAAGAGACTCAGATATAAATTTTGCCTTGAGAAGGTTAAAAAATTAAACTAATTCTGCTTACAAAACAAAATAAAGATATCAATATTTTGCTGAAATATAGTTGTAAACATCAAAGAAACAACCATCAAAGCAGCTTAATTTGTGAGTAATATTAATAAATTCTGTTCTCTTCCTATAACATTCGTTTAAAGAGTAGTGCAGTGTTTTACTTCAGCAGCAAGGGCTTTTTTTGTTAACCTTGAATCTTCAGTACTGAATTAAAACAAAGATACTTGTGGCACAAAGGGGCTGTAAATCTTTTCCACTGAATGTTTAATGGCAGGATTGGGCTCTAGAAACTGCAGCTTTACTGCACTGCAGTGAATGGTGTGCAGCTATATTATAAGAAAAATTCAGATGCTTATTGTGAAACACTCAGAGGCTTTAGCAGCCCTTGTAGCTTTCCATGAATCTAAATGACGTTCAAGGAAAAGAGATTTCACAGTCTTAACAAGAACCTCAAGCATAAAGTGAGTAAAAACCAATCAAATGCTTCAGGTCAATTTACAAGGGAAAAAATCTGCATATCTGACTAACAGGTACAAAAGCATGCAGAAACCCTGGAGTTCAGCAACAAAAGTGAATGAACCATGTAATATTTAGATGTATTTGGCAATAAGAAGTCATCAATACTGGGATGGGCAAACTTTGTGATGAAATCTTGGTTTATGGACAGACAATGCTGCATGATGGCTGTACCACATGCTCAGAGATGATGATACCATCAGCTTGTCTTTATTCTGGTAAATGAAATGCCACATATACATAGAGGACTTCAGATCCTTACAAATATACCTCATTGGAATTATTATGGAGATGCAAGATCTCCACAGTCTCACTATTGTTTACAACTACTTTATGGCTATTCTCTGCAGATTGAGAAGTTGTATTTAAGCAGTTTTTCATGCTGACAGGACTTTCTCACAGTCCCAGCTGCCACCATTACTCATAATTTCAAGCACTTTTCAGCTGTTGCTATTTGAAAACTAATTTCAGCAGGCTATATCCAGTTCTCTGGTTATAAAGCTAATGTCATACTATACCTAAAGGCAAAAATAGGTGTTTGGGGAATGCTATTAGTAATTTCTGAAACTTTTGCATTGCTTATGAGACAGGAGAAGGGTATATTCTATTACAGACTCACTACTTTACAGGCATTCTGAAAGATGTGTCATTAGAAATGACCTCTAGCTGTAAAATTTCAGTTTTCAAAGGAAAGGAAAAGAGCAACACAATGCATATTACCTTGATGGGGTCTTTTCTTTGTTTGGGTGAACAATGATTAATTGTTCTGAATAGTACAAGAGAATACTTGAAGGTAAATAATATTTTAAGATTACATTTGTTCTGCATCTCTGTTTCCTCAAACAGAAAGGCAAAGGTTGTAGTACCTCAAGCCCAGAGCAATGGCATCTCTGGGGTAACTGTTCTCCATTCTGTTCACTCACTCACTCACAATCTGGAGTCTCTGTACCCACTCAGATCCTTCAGCTCTCAAGATGAGTGACGAAGTTCAAGATTGCATTGCTGGAAGCTCTGCTTTGGTTCTTTTCCCCTCCCTATTTTTTATTGATCATTTCCCATCCTTATTATGATAGAACTTGTCTCACTTTGTGCTTGTACCCATGGCAACACATAAAAAATCTTTTAACTGAAAGATTTTATTATTTCACATATCCCTGTAGGTAAGCTTTGAACATTAAAACTGCATATATATTTATTTATTTTTAATGTGTTTGAGACTTTTCCAATCTCTGTGACTCTCCCACAGAGGCTGCATCCAGGTACTTTATTGTATAATTATGGCTCAGATGGTGCATCATTCAGATGGACTTCGTTAGGCTTTTAATAACAGGCTATCCATTGCTAAAAAGGACACATTGTTTAATGGGCCTGCTGCCAAGGCTGGATTTGGAGGGCAGGTCAATCTTGTAAAATCAGTAGGTGAAAGACACAACATAGGGCACAGTGCTTTTATTATGTTTAACTCAGAAGTTGTTGCTTACTGAAGCTAGTAAATAGGAGGTGACAATTAAAGTGTTTAATGGCAAATAGTTTGTGCTTGAAATGAATGCCTGGAAGCTGCATTTTGCTAATCCTCCATTCTCTACCTAGCTATGACTCTTCTTCCATGATGATGATGATTATTAAGAGCTTTTCATTTTGCCATTTCAAAACTATGTTTTCAACATGCCTTAGAAATAGGAAAACTATTTCTTACAGAGTAAGATTGAGATGCTACATTTGGGATACAAAAATGACATGAAAAGACAGTTTTCATTACAGAATTACAGAATACATGAATTCCTCAATGCACAGAATTATATGTGAGAGCTTCATTAAGAGGTGCACTTGGAGCTTCAGTCTGCTGCCAGTAGTGCTATTCTAACTGTAATGGTAATTTTATATGCCAAGTGTTCTGTTTGTTAGGGCCATGTTTGCTCCTTTGCAGACACATCAGCAGGGGAAGAGGGAACGACATGAGGGGTTGTGTGCCAGTCCTTCATAGATACTCTGCCAGTGATGCTCTTGTGAAGAAGGATTTGAAGTTTCACACAGTAGATACAAAACCATACTCTCATTAGAAGCATCTATTAGGTTTCTAAAAATTTTCCTTTTTTTGAGGAATTACAGTACTCCACTTTTGCTCCCATTCATCCAGCTCTGCCTGGGTTGGTATTGGGAAAGATAAAGGTCTAGAGGGTATATCCTTGTTTCCTTTGTATTTCAGATAAATACTCCAGAATTATTTTGCTCTCATTAATTCTGAAGCACAAACATAAGTTATTAAGAATATCTGTGTTTTGTTTGCAATTTGGTTCTCTCATAGAAGACATGATTAAACTTGAAATTATTAAAGTGCAGTTTCAAATCAAATCTCAATGTACTCTTTTATGAGGCGTTTCCTTTTCTATGTTTTCATCTGAAGAAATAACTGTCTCTAGTGGCAAATCTGTGTTAGTCAAACAAAACAGTGTAGTTACGGTTTGTGTTCCTTACTTATAAGGAGTCCTTAGCTGTTAGTCCTCAGCTGACAGGGAGCATGGCAACAGTGGGACCTGGTGATAACTGAGGAAAGGAGGAAGGAAAAATATGCCCGAATACCAGTCCTTCAAGCAGGAATGGCTGGGCCATTATTAGTATTGTGACAGCATGTAAAGAATAAACAGAAGAATGAGGAAGAGCCAGTTTTTCTCTCTCTTCCATTCTATTTTTTATCATACAGGAAAAATAGTACTACTGAAAGAAAATAGAGTATTTAGAGGCCTTTCAGAGTGTTGGAGACAAATATGTAACTGGTAAGACCTTTTGCTCTCCAGTGAAGATAGAGAAGGACACAAAAATTAAAACATTTCAAACACATTAATGTAACAGTTCCATTGTCCTGAGTGATAGTCAATGCTGTGGCAGAAGTAGTTAAAACACAAATGGTGTTTCATCATTTTATGAGGAATTTGGGATATGAGAAAACTTCTTAGTTCCCCATTCTTCCCATGAGAATATCATCAGATATGAAATATGCAGTTCCTTTATTTACCCTCCAGATCAGCTACTAATCTACCTTGTGAACAGGAGTGTGTTGCTCTTCAGTCAACATCCATTGCAGGCATATTTATTTTATATCACCTCAGAAAAAAATGATGCTTTGATTTTATATCTCTAGCTCATGAGGTGTGAATTGAATGACAATATACAAAAACATCTTAAGTTGCGCAAAATTAGTGCAGACTGAAAGTGGGAGGAAAAAAGTGACAGGTGAAATGGGATTATTCTGCACATTTACAAAAATATACCTTAGAGAAGATATGGTCTTCTGTCATATGCAAAAAAAGTTCAGGCATTTCATATTGGGGACATTTTTTCATGGATGAGCTGTTTGAATTCTAAAGATGGTAAAAATAAATAATGAGAGAGAAAAATAAATAACAATAATCATCAATCTTATTTTAGTAGTCAGATGAAGAAAAAAGCCTGCCAACCAACTGACAAATTGGAAAACAAGAAATCTCCTCCCTGTGAAAGCCAATACTGTAAGAAGTGGAAATATATTGTTCGGATTATACCATTATCATCAAGATTGCTTTAGATTTTTAAAAGAAGGTTTCCTGGCAGCCTTTGTTATGAAATTACACACTTGAGACTCGAGCCTCAAGAACATCTAGAAGCACAAAGGAATTGTTAGTCTTAAAAAGCAAGGCACAATTTGAAATTGAAGTAAGAGATCAAGAATTTTGTTGAACAGATGATTTGATAGGAGAAATGGTTTTCTGTACATCTATGTTTTATGCCTACCAATAAAACTGAAAAAAGGTTCATAGTAGGATAAGCTGTCCAACTACCCCAGGAAAAAAACAAGTCATAAGATGTACCTTCATGAATTTTCTTCAGTGTTCATACCAGGATGGCCAAGGAAAGTAAAAATTCTTGTGTTTATATCTATTGAATATTTTTGGCAAATGATCATTAGTTTATAATACCAAGATCCAATCCATTATTAGATTCTTTATTTAGGACTGGACTTAATTATTCCTGTTTCTTGTAAAAAACCCCAAAATAATTTAGATATCTGTCTTCTAAATTCATAGAGAATATTCAGACCATTTTATTAATTTTCTAAGTGATCAACCATAGAGTTGATGTCAATGGCAGAGCTCTGATATCCCTAGCAAAGAAATTACTTGTCTGTAGGGATGACTGATTTTTTTCTGTTTCTTATTTCAATGGACACCTTCATGCCCACACAAAGCCATGTAAACAAATATTCAAACACAAGCCCAGACTCATGTAATATTATTTTCTCTCTTGTTCTTGGAGGAGGCAGCAGCATAATTGGCTGCTCCCAACAAATATAGTTTAAAATGACAGATGGAAGTAGAGAATGGAAGAGAGGGAAAAGGAGGCTGGTATTTACTTGTTTTGTAGGCTTTTTGCAGGGGAAGGGAATCACGGGATACAAAATGGGTAAGGTTGGAAGGGACCACAGTGAGAATGCTAATTAAAAAAAATTCTATTTGCTAAAATAATCATCTATGATGATAATATGATAATTTTTATAGGACCACTAAAATTTTTAAATGTACATGTTCAACTTGGCTGCTTTTTAAAATGAGTGCTCATCTTCTTCATCTCCTATACTGTGTATCAACAGCAGCTCATTTACAAGAGCTAACTTAAGGAATCACTTCTCTCTAGGACCATTCCCAGAGCCTTTTGGGATGTGAATCAGAACAGCAAGGGGGGATGACACAAGATTTTGTGCCAGAACTCTTGCAGTGTTTTGAGTTTCTGAGAAGAAAAATGTTTTGCACTTTGATAACCTTGTTGATCTTTAATTTGCTTTAGAATTTATATATTGAACCCCAACGTTTTCTCAAAGTATATATTTGAATTGGGCCAATATCTTTGTGTTTAGATTTTCCAGATCTTTCAGTCTATTCTCTAATAACAAAAGAAATACCTTTATTTCTTTTTTCAGTGCATGTTGAATCCCTCAAAGTATCAGTATACATCTGTTTCTTTACTGCTTGGAAGAGAATATTGCTTCTCTAGTTTGAGCTGGAGATGAACAATTACCGATAAACTATCTTTTTTTTCCAAATTTACACAATTTGGCTAACCATTGAAAGAGAGATAGAGAGAAAGAGAGAGAGAGAGAGAGAGAGAGAGAGAGAAAGAAAGAAAGAAAGAAAGAAAGAAAGAAAGAAAGAAAGAAAGAAAGAAAGAAAGAAAGGAGAAATGGTAACAGTTTCAGAACTCTTAGTTTGTATCTTATTGAAGTGGGAGGGATTAGATAGATTTCAATATTTTAGAAAAAATTTACCTCAATAAACCACCCCATAAAAACTCCAAACACTAAAACCACAAGCATAAATAAGCCAAAATACCAAAATTATATAGAAAAACAATTCTTCTTTTCTCTCAAAAAAAGGTAAGATACATTCTTTCATGTAAAAAATACAGGAATCATAAGATTATTAAAGTCAAAATACTTGTTCCATTTAAGCACTAAGAAATAGCTCTTTATGTACAGCAAAGGAATGCTGAAGTAGGCTACTAGATTCACGGGCTTTTGAAAATGGAAAAAGTATAAAAAGGTATTTAAAATCTGTAATTATGTGGTTTGGTATTCCCAGAATATGCATAACTGTATATTGGAAGAGAAGGAAAATATTACAATTGTTTTCACAGGAAACAAATCAACGTATATAAATGAGTAAAAAGGAGAATGGAAAGTTGTGAATAATGCACAGGAAATAAATTATGTACTCTCAGTATAACATATCAGAAATTCACAGAAAGTACTCATTGCTAGAAAAGACGATTCAAATTAATGTGCAAAATACCATTAAACTTAGTAATTTTTACTTTCTGTATTTTTTCATGCTATTAATTTAAATGTTAATAAAATTATAAGGATATGCATACATTAACCATATCTAAATGCTCTTTGTGGCATTGATTTGTCTTTATTCTGAACCTGTAAAAAAAAATAATTGGCCTACCAATTTTGAAATTATCTCTGTCTTTTGTATTACTCTTATCTCTACTACTCCTTAAGTACTATAAAGACGGTTGATCTCAGCTAAAATACTTCTTATCTCAGTTAAGGCTCATTATCCTTTGGCCACCACAGTACTTCATAGCAATGATCACATAGAGCATTCAAATAGTCATCTGCTAGTGGAAATGATGGAAAGATTTATGACACAAAAGTAGTTCAAAGGGTTTTTTCCCCATGTAGATACTTAAATGCATGAGGGCTAAGAGCTCAATAAAGGAAAACAAGCAGAAATGGTTCCCAGATACATGTATTAGCCCTGGTACTTCAGGTTTTAAAGAGGTTTTTTCTCCCTTGTAATATACACAGCAAGTATAATTTTGTATGTTCAGAAGAACTTCCAATATTGCCATAGGGCTTAGATGCCCATATTTACTACTTACAGCAGTGGAAGTAGTGGTACCTTAAAAGACAAAGTTAGTGTCAAACCTGGAAAAGGGTTGAACCTACAAACGTACTACGGGAAGAGGTAGTTAGTACTTCTCTAAGATGGTACGTCTCTAAGACACTCCTTGGAAAATGATACTGAATCACAGAACTTCAGATGACCTTTTGGGAACTGAAACGCTATGATTTTTTGCATTTTCATGTAAAAAAAAGTATTGTAGTATATGGGATGGTCTGTACAGTAAATAATTTTCTTTTGATTATCTATTAATAGCAGTTCTTCAGTTAGGGAGGGTTTTTAGCTTCCACTTTTAGGTTACTGTAAGTATTGGATAAATATTAACTGTAAGATTGAGAGAGTTTGGTGTTTTTTTGCTTTCGTTTTGTTTTGGGGTTTTTGTGGGAAGATTAATGTAATATTGTCTGTTTTCATTTTTTTTTTTTTTTTAGAGATCCAAACCAGCCTGTTCCACAGGACACAAAGTTCATCCACACAAAACCCAACCGCTTTGAAGAAGTGGCCTGGTCCAAATACAATCCTAAAGACCAACTTTATTTACATATTGGCCTGAAACCCCGAGTTCGTGATCACTATCGAGCAACAAAAGTTGCTTTCTGGTTGGAGCTCGTACCACACCTTCACAACCTGAACGAAATATTTCAGTATGTTTCCACAACAACTAAAGTCCCCCCTCCTGACATGACCTCCTTTCCGTATGTGACCCGACGTTCTCCGGGTAAATTATGGCCAGCCACCAAACGCCCAGCAATGACACCTGCCAACAATCCCAAACATTCAAAAGACACCCATAAAACAGCTCCAGAGGATACGACAGTTCTGATAGAAAACAAGAGAGATTATTCCACAGAGCTGAGCGTCACCATTGCTGTGGGAGCCTCCTTGCTGTTCCTCAATATTTTAGCTTTTGCTGCATTATATTACAAGAAGGACAAGCGGCGCCATGAGACTCACAGGCGCCCCAGCCCCCAGAGGAACACCACCAATGACATAGCACACATACAGAATGAAGAGATCATGTCCTTGCAGATGAAGCAGCTAGAGCATGACCACGAGTGCGAATCGCTGCAGGCCCATGACACACTGAGACTCACCTGTCCGCCTGACTACACGCTCACTTTGAGGAGGTCCCCAGATGACATCCCGCTAATGACACCCAACACCATTACCATGATTCCAAATACATTAACAGGAATGCAGCCTTTGCATACTTTCAACACCTTCAGTGGAGGACAAAACAGTACGAATTTGCCCCATGGACATTCGACCACTAGGGTATAGCTCAGCCCTTCCCCATCTACCCTCACAAGCCACTTGGAAGAAAGAAAAAGAAGAAAAAAAAAAGAAAAAAAAAAGAAGAGGAAAAAGTTATATACCATCCATTGAACACCTGGTCAAAATCTAAAGTATAAATAAGTAAAAGAGAAGGACGGTCATTATTTTCTTACTGATCCTTCCCACAGAAACTCACTGATGTTAAAGATCAGCTACAAACCCTGTGAAATGTGAAAAGTGTACATTGCTGTTACAATACTGCTTTAAGATCTCAGCCACTTTGATTGAAAGTTGAGGCCAGAAGAAGTAATCTAAAATGGTGTTTTAAGTCTAACAAGCAAAGCAGAGTCTTCTGGAACACAGAGCCAGTGACTGTACAGGTGTTTTGTTTTGGTTTTTTTTTAATAAATAAAATTATAAAAAAGATTCTTTATGTGCCATACCATGAATGGCCATTGATAAAACAAAGACATCACCATGGGCTTTTACCCAGCATATGAAGCTGTAATTCAGATGGGGAAAATAGAATTTTATTATTAAAAACAAAAATGAAAAAAAAAAAAAGAGGAGGACTGACTATGCAGTAAAATACGTATAGTTCTGTGCAGAGATGACTTGCCAGCCTGAACTATATTTAAAGAAACTTTGTAAAAATGTACATAGCTGTGAGTTTAAAACAAACAGAAAAGAAGCAGCTTTTATTGATGTTTTCAGTTTGAAAAGAGCTTTTAGAAAGATTGTGCATTCGATTGTGACCTATGTGTATATACATTAGTCATATGACCTCTGTTTCCTCCAAAACCAAAGGAGGAATTTCTTCTTAATTACTAGTGGTTAACAAAAACCATGAGTTTTTTCTAACATGTTTCATTTATATGAGGCCATGGTGTCATGCAGAGGATACAGTTGTCTGTGTGACCTGCGTATTTTCTCTTACAGGTTACACTAGTGCATGTTAAAGTATTCATAGGAGATTGTCGTTCTTTTCTGAAACACTTTTTCTATAATTTAATTTTGTGTTAGCCTTTGTTAAATTCCAACACAGCAATGGATTGGAAAACAAAGAGAAAAAATACAAAAGAAAAGAATTGCTATTTTAAGCTTGTTGAACTGAACCAAGAAACATCCAATAATATATATTTGGAGTCCAGTTTGTAGTTCTTGGTTATTGTGATACATTAGGAAGAGTTTTGTGCCCTGATAAAAGCAATGAAAGCCTGTGTTTTGGTCAGCCTTCTTCAAGGAAAATTAGCTCTATATTCACCAGCAGTTGCAGTGAAATCTCAGCTGAGAAAGCACCTCCTCAGCATTGCTAAACAAAATAAAACTAAAATTTGAAAGTTGGGAAATGCAGGGTTGGTTGGCTGGCTGTTTTTCAAACTGTTCAGAGTGATGAGTGTGTAAAGAACTTCTCAGCCCAGTATCTTGTTTTGTGCTTGAGAGTGTACCTGTCAGAAAATTCTCATTTGCTGATTCATTGCACAGCAGTCCCACAGTCACTGAACATTATGGAGAGAGAAGCAGAGAAATCCTCAGCTGTTCTGCATTTGAGCAAAACTGAAAATCCCAGAGAGCATCACTCTCAGGAAAGGCAAAATTATTAGCTGGGTATTCGCTTCCGCCTTTCCTTCACTAGAAAAACAGGGGCCAAGCAGAGCTATCAGTGTAACTTTGCAGTTTGATTCAAACAACTGATTTGAATGTGAAAAGCTAGAAAATAGTTTTTGCAGATGAAGATTGCTTTATATTTTGTCTTTGAAAGTTACTCCATCATTGAGAGATAATAACCAAAGATCTTTAAACAAATTGGTCTGCACTTGAACATGCTATCCCAGATGTATTTTCTATTATTAATTCACAACTTAACTGCATTGATATCATATGTCCCATAACGATTAACACAAGATGCCTTGTACCTCTTCTTGTTTTCTACACTTTTTGTTTTCTAATAATATACCTTGAAATAGTCACCCCTACAAATAAAATCAAAGACAAGGTGGTTCACTGAGGTCGATTCATCTGCACAACTCTTTGTTGTAGCAGGCAGTAAAGCATATTCTGAAGGAAAGAAATAAAAAGTTGATGATAATATAACAATGTAACATGTGGCTGATATAATCCTTTATCTGCAGTTAATGTGCTATAAATCTGACCTGGGAGCTCAGGTTGGAATGTGATGAAGCAGCAACCCCAAAGTACAACTAATAGAAAATGGAAAATTGTTTTGTTTTTTTCACTGATCCATCACATAATATATTAATGCTGACTCTATACCAGGCCATTTCCACCAGCTATGTAATGCCTCAGCTGAGATGCAGCAGTTCATAACTCTTAAAAAAAGGTTTAAAAAAAAAAGAAAAAAAAAACGTTAAAAAAAAAGGTAATGATGCTTGGCATCATAATCAGTTGGGTATGTTTGTAATGTGAATTACAGTATTTGTTTAGTACTTCCAATTGTCTTCTGCTAGCAATATGTACAGTACTGTGTCAGGCTTGTGACATTTGGGTAAAAAAGTTCCTGTAAGTGACTGATTTTAGCTTTTAAAAGTAATTGCAATCAAGATTATTTAATAATTTGATACATCTGGACTGATGTATGATTTATAGAGGGAACAGATTTATAGGGTCTTCATAGAATTCTATA
Source organism: Toxostoma redivivum (assembly GCA_013397375.1). Taxonomy (NCBI): domain Eukaryota; kingdom Metazoa; phylum Chordata; class Aves; order Passeriformes; family Mimidae; genus Toxostoma; species Toxostoma redivivum. The sequence goes on along the minus strand of VXBI01003327.1, from coordinate 150,625 downwards.
ATAATGATATCAAAATATACTTTGAAACTGTAAAAGAAAAACAAAAGTACTTTCCCAGGCTTATATTCTTGTCCTTAAGAGGCACACAGGGTTCAATGGTTTCTTCTGTTATTGTTTTGCAATTTTTTGGTTTTTTTTGCCTTAAGTAATGATAGAAGATATATATGGCTGGACACATATGTATAAACTTTTCAGCAGCATTTTTAATAATAAAATATCACGGTATTTTCTAATGCTTTGTGCAAATAACTACGTGTTCATGCTTTTGTGTAGAAAGTCTTTCAGAGTTGTGTTTTCTGCCCCATCTTCATTTCACTATCTACTGTAATCAATGCCTTGATACTCAGTATAAAAATATTAAAGTTACAGAGGTTGCACTTTTAAGTTAGCATTGAGTTTTCATGGCTTTTGTAATTCTATAAGCCTGCCAGTAAAAGGAAAGTGACTCAGACAATGAAGATATAAGAAAATAACTCCATATGTTTATTACCTTCAGACACTGCAATTCCCATTGAAGTAATGGTTTAATTATTTTGTTAGCATTTTCTGAAGCACTGAGAAAAAAGCTTGGGTAAGCAGTTTCCCATATCAGTGTATAGCTTAGCAGCTGAAAAATGCAAAAGAATTATCTTCCAAATTAGGGATCAAAATAATGCAGGTAAATCTAATATGTCAAGCTCCACAAGTCGATGTACTTAACTTTTCAATTTTAAATTTAGGTAAACAATGAGTTTTGTTAGGAAAAAAATATGTAAAAATAGCAACATATGTTACTCATATGCATTTAAGGTATTTACATATATTGCAAGGATGTTAATATCATTCTTCCATCAAAGGCTGAGTAAGTAAATAATTTGTTCTTTTATTATATCAGATTCTGTTTATCAACCAGGTTTCCTTTCACTGGAAAGGTATGTAGACACTTCAGTAATTTGAACTGGGTATTGTTTTCTTTCTGTAATAGAGGTACTAACAATAATATCTGCTGAACTTTGGGCATATTAGTGAAGGGTATTTGCAAAAATCAAAGTCTGAATTATTCATATTGAAATTTTGATATGAAGAATCAAGCTTCTGAGATAAAAAACATGCGCCTACTGACCTAATCAAGCAGTTTGAATTTTGAACATTGAACTTGTACATAAAGCTTTTGCAAATAAACAGCAGATTTAGAGTTTTTCAGCAAATATGTTTAATTACAGGTACACTTCAAAATCCCACATCTTGCTTTAAGATAATTCATACATACAAAATGGGGTTACAATTGTGTCATTTCTGTGAATTGTTCCCCCTAAATTTCTGTGTGAACTCAATAAATTAGATTATTTTCATCTAATCAGTTTCACATTTAAAAAAGAAAACATCTTCAGAACTTTGTTAATGCTAAGTTAATACTGTGTTATTTTATTCCCTTACTGTCTGAAATATAAATATGCAGATTAGTATGTTCCTATTTTGGCTTTGCTAAGAGGATTATAATTTAATGGTATTTAATATCACATAAAAATCATATGAAATAATACCATTATAATTATGTGCTTGTCTCAGATTTGTGTTTTTACATTTGAATTATTTAATTATTGTCAACTGTTTCACTTATTTTCATCTACAGCTGTTTGGCATCACCAACCTCATCAGCCTGAATCTCTCCAGAGGCCATTAACAGCTGGTAAAAACTGGGATTTTTATCCCACTAGAAATTATGATATTAAAAATTTAATATCATAATATTTTAAAAGCTTCTCAACACATTAAATTAGCCTTAAAATTAAGATAGAAATCTTTTATTAAATTAAAGGAAAAATAAAGAAGTGGTTTGGAAATGTCTAAACATCATGTTTGAGTTGTAGCATAATAAATAATATTTTACTTTCAGATGAAAGTTTGATTCAAGACATTTTTTTGGTGTTCCACAGTGGGTACTAAGGTCCTCACTGTGTCTTCTAAAAGTTAAGTTATGTTATAAGGAAGTTATGCTTTCTTAGTCTTTTGTAGCCTACCCAAATTCTTTAATTAAATTTTTACCCATGTAAAAAAGTGAGATCACTTAGGGATGACTTAGACACAATTCAGTCATAGTCCAAACCAGAGAAGTAGTTTTGTTGTTAACCAAGTGAACTGCAGCTCCCCTACGACACAGCAGTAATTAAAGAGATTATGCAGTAATATCCCAACAATTCAAATGTAAAACAAAACATCTAATAAATAAGGTACATTCCATTGTTATCAGTAGAAAGTTTACAAATTTTTGCAATACCTACATTTTTCTAACTTCATTTTTCACCCCTTCTCTACATGAAATAACAAAATCTTTTCAGACAGTACTTTCTGGAATATCCACATACATAAATGAGGAATGAAATAGATGACCTCTTTTTGTTTTCTCTTCTACATAAAAAATCCTCAAGTGCTGAAAGCATAAAATGTTCTTCCTCTAGTGCCTTTTATCAGGGCTTCTAGTTACCTGAGTGATTCAGAGTAGTCCCATTCCAAGGGCTCCAAGTATAAATAAAAGGGAAAAGCTAGACAAAGGACTGACATATATTGGCTTTGACTTAGACTACACAGCAGTTGTTTTTCTCTCCAAGAGCCAAAGATGCAGCACAAAAACAGAAGAGAGCTTTATCTATGTTTTATTTTTAAAACACTGCATTTCTAAAGACTACTTTTTTTTTCAATATTTTGATGTCTGATAGCTTTTTGCGGCATCTAACTCAAAGCTCTCACTCATTTCATGTCCTGTCATATCTTTTATTTCTGTTTACGTCGGATACGTTCCAAGAGATACTGATACGTTTTCGTGTGTGGCTTTTCTCTGCCACAACATTTAAGTTTGGCTTCAAAATTGTTCCATTCTGTGCTGTATTACTGTGAGAGAGCATTTTCATCTGACATTTTCCTTGCTGCTTTTAGTGTTTAAGAAGTTCTACTGAGGGGGCATTTACATGACATTATTCCTCATCCTTGCAACGCATCGATCTCCGTGACTGCATTTTGCGCCAGCCTAACAGCTTTGCTTTGACACGGTGTATGTCTTAGTGGGAAGTGCCAGCTTGCTGCCAGCTCTCCTGTTACTCTGCAGCTTTTATTATTGTTATTATTCACTGTTGGCATTTGTTTCTTTTCTACATTGATCTTTAATCAAAGGTAAATTAAGTTAGTATGTCATTCTATTCCACAGCAAGATTTCTCAAATCCTATGTTGTTCATCATTCTTGTTTAGCTACAGCTAATTACATTGTTCCACCAAAACATAAAAAGCTTTCTAAGCTATAATGTTTCCTGATTCTACCATCAATGCAAACTAACAGGGGGCTGGCACAGTCAGCCTTATATGACAAGAATTCGTGGTATACTGCCTTCCACTTGGTGAGGCCTTGTTTCACATACATGGGTAAATCAATACAATTAGCATTTTCATGCATCAATATTTCATTACATCATGTCAAAGGTGAACAAGACCCAAGGTAAAATTCAGAGAAAATGCACTAGTATCCTGCACTGGTGGTTATTTTGTATAGGCAACAATTTGCAGGTTGAGCTGCATGAGTGCATTGACTTTAGTCAATGGATATCCCTCTTCAGAAACTAGACTGAAATTTGAGGATTTCATGAAATTAAGATGATATTGCAATAGTATTTTTAATGAGGTTTCAGCTTTCAAAATGCCTACCACCAGCAGCAAAGAAACTGCAGGAAGAGCATTTTAAAATAAATAGGAGTCCAATGCAAATTGTTTCTAAATGAATTTGACAGGAAGAAATATGATACTGTATGATATGAAATGACCTTAAAGTAATGTGATGGATTTCTTCTGTGTGAAGGGCCAACAGAAAAATGAACATTATCTCAAAGGATAAATTTTTACAGGGACTAGTCAAATTAAATCATTGCAGAAAATGAGACTATAATGGAATTTTGAACAGAGATGTTGTGTCATAATGAAATACCATATGGATTTCGATAGGCATAACATAATCTACAGTGCTCATCTGGATACTGAGAGGTATAAAATTAGATCCCAAGATGCCCTACTTTAACCAGAAGGCAGTGCCACCATTGTAGATAACAGAGCAAACTGAAATGTGCACATTTCTCAGGGAATGACATAAGATAAAGTTCCAGACTCCAAAAACAGAGAAGAATGACAGTACAAGTTAAGTACAGGTCCTGCCTGGATAACCACCCTGCATGTAGGCCAAACAGAGGGGTTATGTTTCAAATCTGCTTTTTTCTTCATTTTCCTGGGTGAGGGTCCGTGGAGAAAATGTCCCTGGACTATACTCTTTCCCACTAACCACTGGCCTTTGAGCCCTCAAAAATCACCAACAACTGATATGTTAGAGGCCCCTCTAAGTTGGAACTGGGACTGAGAAAGAATAAATATGAACTGTTTACTTATTATGACCCATTTTTTTCTCTTCTGGATGAAGGACAATCAGAAAGAGTTAAGAGATGAAGAATGATGTGCAGCTAACTTACCTCAGTACTCAGGGAAGGGCCAGTCAAGCACCTTACTCAGTTTTCAGCTGACTGGGAAAAAAACAATGGAGGAACTCAAGAAGCAGTGGTCCATGAGGGGGTTGCTGGAGGTGGGCAACAATCAATTGCTGAGTTGATTCTTGAGGCTTGAAAGTCTCTTTTTCACCCATTAATATGGGCTCATTAAAAAATATCTATGCTGCTCCCCAGAATGTAAATTCTGCACCATTAATATAGCAGAAAATTAGTAAGGATGTGATTAAAAATTAATCAAATAAAAATTTAATTATCAAAACTAAAGCTCCAATATGTGTGAGAGAAGTAATACCCAATATTGCATTAATCCTCTCATCTGACTGCAGATGTTTTACTATGCCTCCAAATCAGACACAATAGAGATTTCTGGTGGAGCCATGAGAATAAATCATCAGGTGTATATGCACATAGGTAGAAAGTAGAATTCCATTTGCAATTGCTGTTTCAATACATAGTAAGTTTGAAGTCACTTATCTTTTCTTGCTGAGTTTTTAGAATGGAAGGTGATGTATACTAAGGACACAGGTAACAACTGCTAGGAGCTCTCAGACCTGCAGAACACAGCTAAATAAAAATGAAGACATAAGTTGTTAGACATTTGGACAGCTGAGATCAGGTTTCTGCTAGGAACCTGGCCCTCCAGCTCCTGCTGCCAAACCTCCATCCAGATCTTGGGTATAATGTACGGTTTCCTTGTGAATAACTGTTTCTTCTTCTGGAAGGCTGCCATGTAACTAGGGACTACCATAGATTGTAAACCTGCTCTGCAGAGGTCAGAGCAGTCACTGACAAGTTACCATGACCCTGAGGAGATGTGTTTGTTTTCAAACTTCCTTGGCACTCCATAGTTTATTAATAGGTGACCGATCAGAAACAGAGAAGCCTATTCATTAAGTACCATGTGAGAAATAACAGAAACAACAAAACAGAAAGGAAGATAATTCCTCTTAGTAAAATCACTGTGATATAGAAGCACTTCTACAGTTTCCAAAACTCCTTGTGAATCTGGCATGTAGCAAATAATTTGGAGAGCACAGGTTATCCTGGAGGAAAAGGTGAACACATTTTACTGTTGCACAGATATGTACATTTGTGCACTAAACTGACTATAGTTCTCCATTTTGAATTCAAGGTCTGGTTTTTTTATGTTTTTTTTTTATAGTTGTGGAGTTTATGCACTCTGAACTTGTAGAATTCTACTGTTATCTCAGTTTCCTTAAAAATAGAGTAATTAGCAATGGGAAAATTAATATTATTCAGTTATCTTAATGATTGCCTGAAAGAGACAGTAAAGTTATTTTAGACTGTACATTTCAGCATACAGCTTTTTACAATTGTCCTAGTCTGCAACTCTGACTGCTCTGACTGTAAGTGATCAGAAATTTAGCAGTTGTTTTCAGAGAAGTTTCAGCATTGCAAGCCTTGAAATGTTAAGAAAGTATGATATAATTTTGTAGGATACATAATTTGGGGAAAGAAGGTTTTTGGTAGATATACCATCTCAGTTGTTTTAATAGGCAATATGATGATTGATGTTAAAATATATAAACTTTATAGGAACTTCTGCTAACATTTGATTCTAAAAGCCTAGAAATTTAGGTATTTGGGATGTATTTCTACATCCATCTATATATGAAGATCTATTTATGACATACATATGCTTATTTTATGCTTCCTGCCTCTTTTCAGTTTTCAGTGTCAGATTATAAAATATATTTTCAATTTTTTACAATTAGTAGAATACCAAAAAATATTAATGCATTTTACAGGTATTTTGTATCTGGTCCTTTTAAAATCCTTTTTTTTCATAGATTCGCACAAGCTTTTGCTTTGAAGATCCATACACATATGCAACTGAGGGAAAGATGAGAAGATAACTTGTCTATCTAAACTCACTTGGTGAAAATAACTTCCCACCTGCAAAAATTCTGTTGCAGAATGTAGACTTCAGTTGTTCCTCAGAAAAAAGAAAAAAATCCCATTCATCTGTAAAAAATGAGGTTACAGAAATGTGAGTAAAAGCAAGCTGTGCAGAATGGACAAAGGCAAGTCAAGAGGATGGCAGGAGCTGCAGAAGAATTGTGGCTGTTAACCAAGGACACGTGAGAAGGAGCTGGGAAGTGGTTTGAGGCTGGATCAACTGAACTCGGGAAAAAGTGTAAACCAGAAACCAGGAAAATAAGTAGAAAATCCATAATAATGAGAATAAAAGTTAAAAAAATGATGCACAGGACAAAGACGCAACACTAGACTGCCAAGCTGTATTTACATTAATATTTTTGTTTGGTTCAGGAATGTACTGTTAAAGGAAATATGCCAATCCCCATTTATTAAATTTTCCTCACAAATTAAAATTTGTTGTGCATTGCAAGCAATCTTGGAGCAGGTGAGATGGATTCCTTTTGCAGGCATATACTGAAAGGTGTGATCTAGCAATGCACTCTATGCCTCCAAGCAAACCACTGACACTTGTGGATGCAAAACATTGTGTGACACTTCCCACAGCCCAGGCATCAGCCCTGGTCCCTCTTCTATTTTACAGCAATTTATCAATATGGCCTCTGGCATAAAAATGAGTCTTTTCCTACTGCATCAAATCTAATTGATCCTATTGTCTAAGTTCAGTTTATGGTGCAGTGCCTTTGATTTCAGTCCCGAAATGCATACTAAACTGCCAAGTTCTAAAACTGTTTACAAAACACTTGGTCATTTTTTAATTCTTCTCACAACTATGGAAAAAGGAAAGGGCAGGTCCTACTGTTAACTTTATAGATTATATTGATGAAAGGATATTTATTTTCTCTTTTAAATAAAGGAAGCATGCACTTGACACTAAAACTAATTCTGCTAATGGTGGTTTAAGGATTCAGCAATGCAATGAAATTTACTTTTGTCCACTTAAAAACATGAAAGCATTGAAAAAATGTTTTGGTGGGATAATACACACCCCTGGTATTATGGTATATTTTCCTAACACTGAACTAAAATGGCAAACACTTGAAGATGCTCAAAGTCAATATATCCAACAATATTAAAAAAATAAATAAAGAACACAAAACAAGCAAATGAACTTCACAATTTTAAAGGGATTAATCTTTTGAACATCTCATTTGATTTTAATCCTTTTGCACTATGAAATCTAGACACTGACTAACATAATTTATTTTGAAGAATTATACTCTCTTTGGCAATTAATTTCATTACAAAATATGGGGGGATGAATTAGTGTGATTTCATCATTCTTCCCAGCTTATACCTTCTAAAGAAATATTGCAGCCATAGATAGTAGATTTGTCACTCCACTCTGCAAAAAACAGACAGGTGTGTTTCTGGTTTCTATTTTGTACCAGACGTAATAACAATTTCGATGTCAAAGCTAGGCTTTTTATTATTTTAGTCTTGGTTATTGCAGTTAAAAGACCCTGTGTTAACTAGGAAAGGGACACCACATCCTTTCCATACTTCCATGACAGTTCTGTTGTCACATCAGTTGAGAGAACTCATATCTCATCATGTATTTCAACACCTAAATTTTGGGATTTTCTCAATTTAAAGGCATGCAGGAATAAATCTCTTTAATTCCATAAGTTAAATAGGAAAAGATTCTTTGAATAAAAAACTGAAATAAACGAAAGAACCTCAATCCAAAATGTTTACACATTTATGGGGGACAAATCTATTGAAGGCACCTGAGACAAAACGAAATTTGCACCTAATACTGAGTATAATCCACATCACATGTGGTAGCCAGCAGTCTGAAGGTTTTTCATGGACTTCAGGAGTACAAATTAAATGAATAATTTTTTACATAGATTCTCCTTGCTGATTAAGATAGATATTAATATTGATTGAAATCAAAGTTTTTGAATATGGAATTTTTTAAGGTATTGAATAATAATTGTTAAGCTAATGAATAGTCTACTGAATCATTAAACTTTTAAAGGCTCTCAGAACTTCCTATATATTTGAAACTTCAGGAGAAAATGTTTATAGAAAATCACTCATCAGTCTAAAGAATCAAAGTAAAACTGGGTACGTAGAGTAACGATGTCTTATACTCTTGGTAAAATTGTATGAATTAAAAACCAAATTCCACTGATACTTGGTAGAAAAAAAAATATTAACCAGTAGTAATATAGCTACATTGAGTTTTTAATTCAGTTGTGAATGAGGAAGGCAGAGCATCAAATTATCTTGATTAAGAGAAATGTATTATATTTCATTTTAGCAAATCTATCTCTCCATGCAAGATTTTAGGAATACAAGGGCTGAATATGTTATTTATATAAAGTAAATTTAAATCCAGCAACAAAATTAAACAGATGTACCCTACAAACACCTAGCACAAATTAAAGACTAATGGGATAGGCAATGGACAGTGTCAGGAGAATTTTGCCACTCTGGAGTTATTCAGCTGTATAGCAGCAAAGGAAGAGCAGAAAAATCTGAAAGTATACTAAGTCTTAGGGAGAAGAGAAACCTAGCAAAATAGATATGGCACTGGGCTCAGAGAAAGAAATGTAGAAAATATGAAGAACTGTGGTCTAGAGCTGGTAAATTCAGAGATAGAGATGATGTAGAAACTCAGAGGGCAAGATTGACTTGATGTTTAGGTAAAAATTATTTTTCAGTAATGGAAATCAAATGACTAATGAAGTTGTCCAATATTTTTTTTCATATAACTGTAAACAATCAAAATTATATACTTGCAGAAGATGAAAAAGTCACATTCATGGCCAGCTCTGACTAGAACAGGGAGTTGAATCTTTAAAGGCTAGAGGCTCTAAGATATAAGTGCATGCAGAGCAGGACAAGAACTGCACTGTCCGGATATTTAAAAAAAAATTTATATCTGCAGTGGTTTTCCCTGGCACCAGGCAGAAAGTGTGATCAGTTAATGCACAGACTTCATCTAGAAGACCAATCTGAGTTTGCCTGGTCTTTATGATTTGCATACTCAGTGAATCCATTTTCTAGTACTCTGTTACACCAAGTGTAATTGAAATGGCTATGAGAACTTTTGGGAGGGAAATCGAAAATAGAAGATAAGGTCATGGACTGCCTGTATCAAGTATTTCAGAAGCAGCATTCTGTGAGCTCACTATTTGTGCTGAGACTTCACAATGGAAAATAAACTGCTGTTGGCAGAGGGGTTAAGATAGAAAAGAACTATGACATAAAGACTCAGAATAGGTGAAAGTGGGATTCACATTTACAGGGGTACAATAATAGTCATGCATTACAAAGCAGGACAATGAAATAGCATATGACACATCATGATGGAGATAGCTATTAGAAAATAGTATATACAAAAAGAACAGAAAACTAGAAATAAATATAATAGCAGCAGATAAACCTGAAAAAATTCCTGTTTTCTTTCTCTTACATTTAGGTACATCTGTTGTGCAAATATTACATAGAGGTGTGTAACCTCTGTGTAATAAATCTATATGATATGCATGTAATAACTATAACACTAATAGTCAGCAGAGGCTAGTGAAGCACAAATATTGTGAAAAGATGAGGATGTAATAATATTGTGCAAAATGCATGCACATGTTTTGATTTTTTCTTCTTATTTCTTCTGGAAACATGAGGACTTTATTGGCATATGGGTGAGGTTGGTAAGTCCACAAGTGCACAGTTTTCTACTGAAAAGCTGAGTGACTGTAAGAGAAGATGTAAAAGGAATTTTTTTTCTCTAGAAAATAAAGCACTGTGTTCTGCACAGAGCTGTTCTTCCAAACATACATTAATGTGCTATCATCAGTCTCATTCTTTTTCTAAGTTATAGAATAATAAATACCTTCTATATCATGTACTACTGAAAGTCAGGTATTCCAGCATATACTCTGTGAATAATAAAATCAGCATTTATTTTAATTTTTTTTCACCATTATGCCATGCTATGTATCTAGTGTTTATTTTCTCTCCCCTTCTTCATTTACCTGTGTGCATACACATACAGGTATGCATCTTAATCTAGCCTTGGGTTAGCCAGATCAATCATGGATGTAAACCCAAGGACACATCCAGAGGCAGTCTGGACATAATATACATGACTTGGAGTGTCCTGGTTTGTTCATTGTCTTGCCACCAGTACTGTAGGATGCCTCTTAAATGGGTCCTAAGGTGCACCTTGGCCCAGTGCTACATGTCACATGCTTGTGTTGGTCTGTCAGGGGTTGTCTTAGCCACAGTGTATAGTTGAGGAATTTCTTCCATTTGCTCCTTAAGAGGATAAAAGCCATACTTCTTTAAACGGAATTCTTTTTAAAATACCTGACCTTCATTATGACCTCCTTCTTTTTATATTACATTTAAATATATGCTTCATCATTACATGTAATTTACTTGGAAATACTGCAAGCATTCCCACCAAAATTAACTCTTGAAGGCAATTAAATGTTGTGGAAAATGTTTCCCTTTGTTTACTTAGTCACTATGTTTCCTCATACAAGGTCAAATGAGCAAATAAATTTTAGACATAAAGCTTGGAAGAGCTGTGTGCTTGTTTGTAACTTCGAAAAAACCACATTGTGTTCCTCTGCAAAGCTCTAACTTCCCTAGTTCTTTAAGCACAGATGTGAATATTGGTCTAAATATCTTCCCTCTAAAATCAATAAAAATATTTCCACTGAATTCCACAATGGGAATCAAAAACTATACTCATACTTTCTTAAAAACAATACAAATGTGTAGCAGTTGCTTTTGCATTAGTTAATGGAGGGTATTTTTTTTTCCCTCTCTGTTAAAAGCTAAAAAAAAATTCCTCGTGTCATACTCATAATACATTCCAACTTTAGCTTATTCCTAGCAAGAAATTTACAGTTAAGAAGTCTTGATCATTAATTTGGAGGATTTAGTTGCATATGTCTAAAATACACTTGTGTTGTCATTTAAGTTTTTAATAAAACTAGTAAGAAAAATTGTTAAGAATAATAAGAATTCACTAGAAGTAGTACTCATATATGAAGTCTCTAAATTTAAGTCATGTAATAGCTGGAGTCATAATTTGTCACTGAAAATTGGGAACAATGTTGCTTATTACAAAATAACACCCAATTTCGAGAGCACTTTACTAGATAAAGTTCAATAGAAATACCACATTCAGAAAAGGAAATTAAGCATCAGGTAAAATCTTATTTTTCAAAGATATCTTTAGACTTCTTTAGACTTCTTCCCTGACATAAAAGAGTAATAAATATATTCCAGTGTTAACTAAACTTCTGTTTGAGGTTTTTGGTTTGGGTGTTTTTGGTTTTTTTGGTGCTTTTTTTTATTATTATTATTATTATTGTTTTTGCAATTTGTCAAAGATTTCATTTTTCTGTAAGAAATATTTCCTATTTCTACAAGAAATATCATTGTTGGGTACATTTCCATAACTCTCACTTTTTCTAATCTGTAGTAAAATAGGTTGACTAACATGTCAGGGAAGTTATAAAAACTACAAGGTTAGATAAAATGCAAATCGAATGTAACTTAAAATTTTAATATAAGTCTGCTTCCGTCAGTGTGTATATTTTGCCACTTTGGTTCTTTTCACATATAAATAACATGTAGTTTGTAAGAATTTACTATGAGGGAAGGGGGAATGATAAAATGATTGAACTTTTATTACACTAGAAATTTTCCATTGAATTGTATTCATATTGAAATTTTCAGTATATTTTTTTTCAGAAATAAACCAATAAAACTTGGTTATCTTTGAAAAATATAAAATCAGCGTGACCTTGATTTTTTATACTTTTTAAAATCAGAGCTCTAGTTTTTTTAAACAACATGAGACAGCATAAAGACATAAAACAACATAATGAAGACCAAAATAAGTGAACTAAAATTTGCTCTATTTACCCTGTGGATCATATATAAATCATGCTCATTTGACCCAAAGAATCAAGCAACATTAATAAAGCAGTAAAATGATGTACCGAGAAAACAGAACCACATGGATAACATGATATTAACAAACCCACATTATACCATGACTTACAGACAAGTACATTCTTAATAGCTTCAATACAACTCAAAAAATAAAGAAAATAAATACATAAAGTAGTTAGCGTATCTCATCAAATTCTAATTAAAAAGTAATTTATAAATGGAGAAAAGATGAAAAATTACATATTATGTGGTATTAATCTGAGGATTAAAGGTTTCTTGTCTTCAAAGTGAGTAAGACAATTAAAAAAAAATTAAAACTATAATAAATAACAGTCAACAAAACAAGAACTCATTTTCTACATACTGGTGATATACTGTGATCATTACCTAGAGAATATTTTCATTTTTGCCTGTTACATGACAGAAGAGTTGAAAGGTGGATTTGATTTGATATGGACATTTATGCCACAATAACAGTCAATATAGAATAGAAGGAGCACCCAGTTTGTGCAAGGGCACAGGGAATTTTCTAGTTGTAATATTGAAATAGAATGAATCACTCCATTGAATTAAGTGGAGCTTTGCCTATTTATGGCAGATGAGGATTTGTCACAATGATTCTTCCTTCCATGTATTTACTAGGTATAATTTTACTTGTTTCATTTTTTAATAGACTTACTTTTAATGAATAATAGATTTACTTATATTTTGTGCTTTGAAACAATAGAAGCAAATAATAGAAAATTCCCATCTTCCCATAGTACTGCAATTCTCAGAGCAGGTTTTCCTTCTATTTCACCAGTGAGAAGCAATTTTAGCAAGGTATTTTTAAAGGAATGTGTAGCTCATTGACGTATATTAATCTATAAAACAATATGAAGCTCAACTGACAACCTGAGTAGCTTTTAACAAGGAGCTTTTTTTTTCTTCCACTTCTTTCATGGTACAAAATCAGTCTAACCAGACATATAAGAACTTTGCCACATACTTCTCTTCATTTAGCAGTAGGTTTGGGGTATTTTTTCACTGTTACATGGCTATTTTGCTATCTTTTAACTGACACCATGCATGATACAGTAATGGGGGCTTTTTATATGATTAGTTTCTGTTTTGTTGTTTTTTGTTTTTTTCTTAAGGAGACTGTTTTCCAAGTTGTTATTTTAGTGCTATTTCAGCAACTTTTCAGTGAATTTTCACTCTTTAAAATCAGTTTATTTAAGGAATAAAACATAATGGTTTCTCCAAGCCCTTCAATTGCCTTGATGTTTGGCCTCAAATTAGGTTTCCAGCAAAATACAGGATCAGAGCAGGAAACAAAAAAAGATGATGGCTTTTATCATATCAAGCTATAGATATCTGTTAAATAATCATTCATTCTCCAAGCAACCTGCTTTGAGGGTAGAAGGAGATAAATATTTGTATCTGAATGGAAGTAATTGCTCTGTTCTCCAGTCCTTCTCTGCATCTACGTTTCAGGTCTTACAGTCCTCAGGACTTAAGTCCTACCTCAAAGCAGTGTCTTTCCTGATAAAATACTCTTAGTCTGCTTTTAGGGACAAGTATATTCTACTTGCCTCTTTGCTCAGGCTGCTCCTGCAGGCTCCACATAATCACAGGATCATAGAAAGGATGAAGTTAACTTGGCTTGGTTAATCAGGCACCTTCACTCTTTAAAGAAAAAACAAAGCTTCATGTTAATATTTCCCTTTTTCCATCCTACTGACAAGTTTTTCTTGGGAAACAAATCAGAATTAATTCCCATTTGGGACCTACAAGATCTTTTGAAAATATTAGCTCTTCCGGATTTCTTAAACTTTTGAAAGAACAAAGAAGAAAGACTGTCTGGCTTGCCTTCAGGGTCATATGCCTTATAGTACAATGCAGAGAAGCATAGGCATGAACAGCAGGTAGAAAATATTGTTTGTTTCTTCATGCAGACTTTTACTTCATTTCTCCAGAAGGAAGGAGATCAAGCTACTTTACTTGTAGGTGCTAAATAATGGGATTTCTACACTGTACTTTAAGACAGACATCACCTCATGGCTGAGGAAAAAAAGAAAAAAAAAAAGAAAAAAAGCAATAAGAGCAAAAAAACCCCATGAATTTCAGTGTCTTTCCCTTGATTTGTATCCATCAGTTTTCTCAGTCATGTATTACAGGATATTTCAGGATTCGGTCTATTACTTATAAAAGATCTCTCTCTTTCCTCTCCAAAGCTTGTATTAGAGTCTCTGAAGGAAACCAATGACCATTTTTCTCTCAAAGACTTTTTCAATTACCTGAACAAATAAATTCTACACTATGTTACCCTGCTGCTAATTTTTACCAAGGCCGGGTTCATTGGCAGATAGAATTTGGGAAAGCAGTGCCTTGATCTATAGTTCTCAAATTTTCTTCTGTGCTTTTTCCTTAAGAATTTAGAGTGACTATTTCTTATGTTGCTACTAGAGTCTCCTACAAGTCCAAGATCTATTAGCTGTAATTTCTAGCAAGGAATTGAGTTTCCTTGGACCATTAAAACTTGTATCTTAAGATAAGGCCGGTAATGAAGCAAAGCCATGCAATCTAACCTTGTTATTAAACTGTAAATTTTTTTAATCCCCAAAGAGCCCATTGTCCTTATTAAAGGACTTAGATAAAGCTATGATAATTGTGAAAGAAACAAATGAAAGGGTTTCTGTATATACTGAATTCTATTCCTTTTCTTCCTCTCAAATAATTTAAATGAGCCATACCATCAACTGCAAGTTTTGGTCTCACAGACTGTGTCACATTTTGGAATTTGCTAAATTGTTGCAATGCCCTGACAATAATAGCTGGGCACATCAGTTGTGATGGTAAATAAGAGCAGCAACAAGACCCTTGTTCTTTCAATTGATGAATGCAACTCATCCTGTGACCCATCATTCCTCATATTTGAACAAGACAAAAAAGTCTTCACAACCTAATGTCATCATTTACCCATAGATGAGAAGCAGTCATTTTAGATAATGTGAAACTTATTTCATTTTTCATCTCCATGCCTCTTAGCTCCTTAACTTTCTCTAAAGGTGATCTTAAGCCACCCTTTTTACATCAGACTTACATATCTGTAGGTGATGTTGATTTACTTTGCTGAAAATAATGCCTGAATAGTCTCAAGCAGATCTCTAATCTTTAACTTGTCAGTATTGCTGGTGTAAAAAGCAAGTAGCACTTTTGGAGTATACTGATTTTACAGCCTGCAACTGAAACATTTGATGAATTTTAGAAACAATATAGACTCATCAATACATTTATCTCAGAAATCTTTTACTTTCATGATATTGTTATTCTCTGATATATTGTCTGACATTAAAAAAAATAATTCCATGATTTGAAAATGCAATTTGTATCTTTGTTTTACATTAATACAAGAAATTCCATATAATCTGAATTAAAGGTTTAAATTTAAATAGACTAGACATGGACCTTGCTTCTGTGGAACTACATAGCAATAGCCCCAGAATTTTAATATATTTTCAGAGATTATCCTTCAGCTATCCAGCCAAACAAGATGTTATTAAATATCATGAATAAATTTAAAAATTAGAAGTGTTTTCCTCTTTTGCTTCCTATTGTATTCTTCAAATCAAAAGAAATGAATTAAGGAATTGCAATGTTTCAGCTATTGAAGAAAGTAAAAATATTCTGGTTGTTTCTCCCTCTGCTTTTTATATTAAAAAAAATGTGTTAGGCAAAGGAAACACAAAGATAAGGAACATTCTCAGTGAAACTGTCAAACTTGTAATTTCTGTTCCTGTCTTTTGCATGAGGAAGAACAATTTTAAAAAGAAAGGGAGTCTCATAGATTTGCAACAGAAAAGTTCTGTTATTCTGTTAAACAAATACTTTGTAATGACTGTTCCATTTGTGAAACATCAAAGTATAAAAAAAAATAATCTTGTTAAATCCCCTAGGGAATCTATACTGCAATATTTCTCATACTGTATTTACTAACATATTGTTAAATTGAATATGATGTGGCTTGATCAATGAGACTTTAGTCTCATTCCCTTGGGAATTCAAAGATTAACAATAGATCTTATCGGTAGGATGTCTTGCTTTGTCATTTCCCTTGCACATAATTGCATTTACCATTTTACATGTCACTGCAGTTTCTCATAATTTGTCCTTACATGGTTACGAATATCTACCTCTCTGCAGATGTCTGTGTTAAAGTATTAATATTCTCCTGCAAAAGTAATCCAGACTTGTGTTGGGTTTCTGCTGAGAAATTGTGCTAGTTTACATTGCAATCTACTAACATTATGCAATACAAACTCCAGTACTGCTGCTCAGGGTAAAGGAAACAGAAAAAGGTCACTGAAACCAATAAAGTACATTCTGCTGAATAAAGATACAAATAATTCAAGTTATTGCTTTCCATAAAAAGGTATCTTTGGGACTGCAAAAAATTGAAATTTTAAAAAAGTGTTCTAAATTAAATGAATAAACACCTGACTCCTCATCTTATCCCTCATCTCATTCCAGATTGAATGATTTTTTTCCAAGAGTTGTTCCAACTGTTTCCAATCAGTTTCAAAGTACAGGATTTCATAGTTTTATTTTTTGGTTTGCTATTTTGAAATGGACATGTAGCAATTATGAACATAAAGTATTTTGGATTGAAAAAAGAAAGATCTAATAAATATCAAAAATATGTCTTCTAATTTACACTATTTCTCCTTTAGAAAGAGCATTCAATAGGGCTTTACTACTATTCCTAGGTAAATAAAAATTATTTTGATACATTTTTTCAGCAGAAGAACTAAAATACATTAAATGTTCATACAGCATTGATTTAGTGACGTGTAGCATACTTACACAACACCAAAATACTGTATTTTCAGTTGCTTTTTTCCCCCTGTTATATATATATTTTCATAGTGAATTTTTAACACTACAGCTTGTTTTTAATTTAATAATAAGCCATATTATGAGCCATTCTTGTTTCTAATATTTGTGTAAAAACATATTGGTGGGAAATAAGCAGTTGAAAACATGCAACTTTTTCTAACGTATTAATAATTTAAAATCTATTTAACAGACATTAATTTTTCATAATGTCATTTATTTTAAGGATCAGTCTGTCATATATCTCCAAAATATGTCCAAATCCAGGCCGCCCACTTTGTCCTGATTCATACATGCATTTTTTTATGATGATCAGGCATTTAATGAGCATTTTATGGAAAGGACTGCCAATCTTTCCAACCTGTTTCCACTCCAGCAGGCCCTTCCCACTCCATTTGGCTAGTCATACGTGCAGAAACATTAATTTCTCTGCAATATTGTTTATCCTCCAGCAGACAGGTGGTAGAATGAGTTCATCATCTGAGAGTCAGTTTCATGTTTTCAATAAAACTTCCAACCAACATGCATAGACATGCTGTGTGCCCGAGATGAGCATTCAGATATACTGTAGGCAAGGATGATTGCAAACTGTTTTAAAGCACTTCTTTTTATAAATTCAGGGAACGAAGCCTGGGAATGGATGGAGCTGTGACTTTTTGAATGTATATTTGCCAAACCAAAACTAGTTGAAAACATACTTTTCTGGCAAAATATTTCGTACTTGTCTTACACTGATTTCTTCTCCTTCATGTCCCCATTTCCACAAATATGTTTCTCTTAATTTATAATTTTTCACTCAGAAACCAAGCTATGCTTCTTCTCCATTGCTGTGTAACTATTGTGGATCACAAGCCTCTGGTTGGAATAAGGACAAGGTGAAAAAAAAAAAAAGTCTTCATGAGGGAAGGAAAGTGCATTTTAGAGGAGAAAATGGAAACAGCATCAGCTGGGTAGTTTATACATGACAGGGATGTCTTGGATTCAAACATGGTGAAAATCATCACTGGAGCAGAATGTGCTTCCTTCATACCACAGTAAAGAGCCCTTGAAAGCTAAGTTATGTGTGTCTCTGCAGCAGGCAAACAGATGTACCTCCTTTTCTCTGACTAAAAGGGGTTTCAGGAAAAAGTGTATTTTCCAACCACGTGGCATGTTCATTCTGGAAGTGTGAAGGTTTCCAATATATCTTGCTCTACATACTCCAGCCTCCCGGGCACAGAGGCATGTTAAAGTATCAAGAGGCATTAAGCAGAAATATTCAGGAGATAGAATCCAATTATGTATTTCTGTGATCTGCTATGCAAGGCTTGTTTTGATGGTGTTGTACGTTCTACAAACATACTTTGAGAACAAGTGGCAAAAGGGAGGGAAATTCTCCTTGAGATTCAGATACTTAAATGTAGATGCTTGGAATTTTTGGCTCCACAGTCCACTGTAGAATGCATGTCTAGGC
Organism: Toxostoma redivivum; assembly: GCA_013397375.1. Lineage (NCBI taxonomy): Eukaryota > Metazoa > Chordata > Aves > Passeriformes > Mimidae > Toxostoma > Toxostoma redivivum. The sequence continues at coordinate 131,892 of VXBI01003327.1, read as the reverse complement.
TATTGTGTAGGACACAGATGAATTTACAGAACCAGCATATTAATCCTAAATAAGCTCACTGGTCACCTGATGATGTTTTTTAGCCTTCACTGATGATATTGGATATGCCTTTGTATATAACCTTTACAGAGCCATTTTACCTGTAAATTTATGCTCCAAAAGTCCAGCTCTGAGTCTCATCCCTGATGTCTATGATGATATGGAGCCACCTAGCAAATCAGAGCACCACCAGTATTTCCAACATCTTATAGTAAATTGTAAGTCATAGTGCTATCTCAGTAACATGCCTTAAAATAGGTGAGATTGATCTTATATTTTAAAGCAGCTTGGGGACAATAACTTTATATATTGTTAGCTCATTGCTATTTGATTTCTCTTTCTTTAATCTGTTATTTTTAATTCTTAAATATTTTATTTTTTCTTGCTTAGTCCCTGTCCCATTGCTTCTCCTTTAATTCTGTGCCTCATGTAATTAACATCTCACATTTATTAATTTCTTTCCTGGGTTTGAGCAATTTAGTTTTATAAGCACTTCAAAAATCAGAGTAAGAACTTTGAACAGATTGCTTTATTATGTGGGTAGTAATTCATACAAAGAAATTCATACAAAGTAAGTGGTCTTTAACTTTTTTAAATCTCATATGAAGATTAAAATATGAAAGATTTTTTTCTTTCTGGTAATTGTTCTTACAGTGTTTGGAAATTAGTTATAGGAAGGAGTTAAATAATGTATGAAATACTTATTTTTATTAAAGATTTGCTCAAACCAGTAATATGCCACAGATCCCCTAACACTTTATCTCTTCATCTGATACATTCTGAAATCAGAGCTATTTATCAGTCTTAGCTTGAAAAGAGACACTATATAAGGATGTTCCAAGTCAGTTCATAAACTTGGCAGTATCTTTTTTATATCTCTTGGGAAATGCCTTGTCAAATGTCTAACCTAAATCTAGATAATAAATGACAGTGTTTTGTTTTCTTTTAGAGTTTTTACTTCGTAGTTGACTGATTTTAATTTTGCAAGAAGACTGTGGTAAGGCATCCAGATACCAACTCTCTTTTCTTACATCTTTCAAAGGGGGAAATATTGTATGAGTGCAGTCACCAAGCAAAAAGTGGCAGAGGTGACTTTAAGTCATAAAAAGCTTTTACTCCTGTAAATTAACCCATCCAGTCCAGTGAACAGCTACAAGCCTTGATGTTTTCCTAGACAAGAATAGGGGGAGTGAGAGAATTCTAAGCTAGGAAAAAATATAGTTAAACTAGAGACCAATGTTAAAGGTATTTAAATTACAAACTTATGCAGATTTCTGCATCAGATTGTGGTGGCCTGTAGACATATCCCAAATAATCCATGGGAATATTGAACTAAACATCTTTGAAATTTCTGTTCAATGGCTCTGACTCACAAAAAATGTGCTGTTGAAAATCCAGCTAGAGTAGAAGTAACTGTGTCTTCAATTATCCTTTCTTCTCCTGGATGATTCCACCTTGTTTGTTGCATAGACTGATCCATTTTATCTGAGAGAGATCCTGAATGAACACAGTTAACAGCCTGAGATATTAGTTAAGACAAAAGTCCGTGCATGCTTCTTTTTAAAAAGTTGAGGCAATTCAGTAACATCTTTGGAAGTCAGCTAATGATAAGAATAGGAACCTCTAAGGGAAGAGACTACATTGAAAGAAGGACAAACCCTCACCTCAAATCAAATTAACTTCACAAAAGAAACAAATCTGTATATCCCAATTTGATAATGTAAGTAATATGAAGAGTTCATAATACATTCTTCTGTAAACTATTTATTTTCAAAATATAAACTCTGGAGAGACAGAAACAATTCATCAACTGATTCAGTAAAAAACAATAATTGAGGGTTTCATATTGATGCGTTCAAAGTGAAATGTTTATCTTTTTTAACATATTTTTTTCTGTTTGAATCTTTTTCAATTACTGAAAAAATAATGGTTTTCATTCCCCTTATACAATGAGAATTGCATTCAGGGAAAATGAAATGCTTTGTTTAATCTTTGCTATTTCTGTGAAAATTAGCACAGATATGTTTCTGATCATCCCACTTTTCCCTCTTTTATTCCTAATTAAAAAAATTCAGTGGCACAACCAAAGAATCAGTTTCTTGTACAGCCCTACTTAGGATTCTAAGTCCCATTGAGTTTCAATGGGTCTTTGTGTTTGATACTGTCCCACTGAAGTCAATGTGTGCAGGATGAATCCCTTTATCCCTCATACACTTTGCAAATGCATGAGTCACACTCCATGCAGCCAGGGAAGTGAGGCCATCAGCCAGAATCTTCAGGACTGAAGCCAACACTGCTTTGTTGATCTGCTCATAGGAAGAGCCATAGAAGAATGCAAATTAGTCCTTGCCCTTTGCCTAAATGAAAAGCACTACTTAATATTTTTACATGCCTCAATTCCAGGCAAACAACCCCAAAATGCTGCTACATTCTAATTTCCCAGACTATGTTTTATAATAACTGCAAAACCACTTTAGTAAAAGTACTGCTTTGTTTTTATTAGCATTTTTGGTAGACTAAGAAAAAAAAAAGGTTTGATAAGTAAATTTATATAAAGCCTTCATTGGTTCCCCCCTAATTTAGACATAATATTTGATAATTCTTGATAAATAAAACACATATACAAAAAACACTCCAACCACCCAAACAAACTAAAACCAAACCAAAAAATCTATGAATATATTAGATTTAAAATTTATGATAGTAGTTGACAAAACTTAGTTATACTGACAAGTGTTATTACTGTGCTTATGAAAGTATTACTGAAAACAGTGGAATCATATTACAGCTGCTCATCTTTTTCAAGATAATTTCATCCTCTCTATGTACAGTCAAAATATGTAGAGGACATTTGAAAACAAAAAACCTTGCCCTTAAAAATTATATTGCTGCATACAGTGCTACTGTACATGTATTTACCAATTAAAAAAAACCCAGCAGAAGAAGTTATGAAATCAAACTTGTGTAATGAAAATTTATAATTTAAGAAGTACGTGGCCTGATTGTACAAGGTTTGATTTCCCAACCAACAAGACAGGAAATTTCCCCATAATGAGCATCTCCATTGCCATGGAACATTTTCCTTGACTCTGTTGGATCGAAAATGAGCCTTTTAGTTACAGAGGAGCATTGTGTTCAATGTGTAGAATTAATCCAACTCTGAACTGGATTAACTAGATTCTTTGGGCAGACCACCAAAGTGCAGAGGACAATGTGTATAATGGAACTTTCTGAAATTATTTCCAGTCCAGATATATTCTCTTGTCCCTTCACACTAACGAACAACAAAAGGGAGGGCTTCAAGCCTGCTGGCAAGTTAGCAAGCTCTTTGCAAGTCATTAGTGCCAAATAATGATGAGGTTACATGGACATCTTGCTCCTGCATTTAGAATTACCTGCTCCTCAAAGCTAATTATTTATTTCTTCCAGCTTTATAAAGCTGCTGAATCATAAACTCCTGTAATCAAATACTTCAATTCCTTTAATGATATAAAATTAAGATATAAAATTAAGTGACAAACAAATAAAGAGGTTGAGGAAGTTAACTTTTTCCTACATTTTCAATTCAATTTAATAATTTGTATAGCTTTACATACTATAACACATGCTCGGCATTTTACAGCAAGACAAGAGGCTGATGCCATTAGGACTTTACCTTCTTAGTGCCAGTCTTCTGCTCTTTCTTCATAGAATAAGGAAAATAGGATTAAATTAATTCTGACTGGAAAATTGGCCGAAAAAGACAGCCCTTCATTCTTTACCATATCTCATCTCTTAGCCCACTGACTCCCCAGGGGGCTGAGAGAAGGATCACCATGCCTGACACTAGGGAGACAGTTAAAGGCACAGCATGACAGCCCTCCCTTGAGGTAGGTACATTAATATTGTCAGGGCTTCTTTAAATTCATTTCCCCTTGTTATTTGAAAACTTCTTTTTAAGTAAGAGACATGTAGAAAAACAGTTTTCAAGATGCTTCTGACAGCATGGTTACCACTTGAGAGATTGTGAGTGAAACGAGCCATACACAGGCTCTGAAATAGCCAACCCCATTTCATCATGAACCCCTGTGGCAGGGTGGGGAGTTCTTTGTTGTATGGGGACATTTTGATATATAGGGTAGTGCCAAAATTACAGATTCTGTATGTTGGTGCAAAAGCCAGCTGGGAAAAATACAGAGCAACATTAATCATTAAATAAAAAACCACCCCAGTGTTAAATGGTAGTTTCTACATAGAGTTCTATCTTGCTAGTGATTTAGCTTCAGTGAAAGATAGGAATAAGGAAAAAAAATCAATTTCTCTTATTCACCCTTCTGGGATTCATGCAAATGTGATTAAGATCTTTAAAATAATGTATAAAGAAGGTTACAAAATAAATTAACTGAGGAAGAGCAACATTTACTAAATGGTAACACAATTTTCTGGTTGGTAAATTGCTCTTGGAGAAGATTCTATTAAATCTAATAGATGTCTGATAGAAAAAATAATGGAAAGCATCCCCAGCCAGTGTGATTTCTCTAGCCCTTCTTGGCATCACAGTAATAAATTACTTGGTTCAGATAGAGGGGAGTTCTGTGCATTGTCTTGTCTGCACTGCAAATTCCTAGGCAAAGATTTTTTTCTACTGCTCCTTCATTAGGATTTCCTGACAACAGGGAAAAACAAATCTTGAACTAGAAGCTGAGTTATGTTAGCACTTAAATTGTTTGCTTGCCACAACACACATTGTAAAGTGTGCAGTATTTATTCTAACCACTTAAATTCCTTGTCCACTTTAAGCCAATGTAATTTTAGAACTGTAAAGTAAAACCACATCAGTCAGGCTTATTCAGGCAGATATTAAACTGAGCTCATNTGGAGGTGCAAATCTCACCTAAAGCAAACCCTTCAGGAAAAGAGACACAGTCTGTTCACAGAGGGCAGAGGTGTTTTCCAACTTTTTCTGAAGCCCTTCTTTTATGCTATAAATATTGGCTGGTCCAAGGAGAGGGAACAATCACATGCTGGTGAGGCTTGGTAACTTTGGTCATACCTGCATTAGAGGTCCCATGTTCTCCATTATTTGTATCCCAGTGGGTGTGTAATTTAATATGCTAATGGGGCAATAAGAGTCCCGGTCAAAATTTATAGTCAACAAAAGAGGTAAAATAAACACTTTGGTCCTTCTCCTAGTACTGAGAAGGCAGTAAAGGCTCTCTGCCCTTCATCAGTGGGTCTTTGTACACATCTTTATCTCCTTAATGAAGTAGGTTTATAATAGGACTTGTTTCTCAGGGTGAAGGGAATGGTGGTACAGAGGCCCAGTGTTCTTCTGGCCCTCATTGGAAAATTGGGCTGTGAGACCTCTGCTTGTCTTCAGACATTATTCTGCTGTTAGGCCTTGCTTGAGCCAAGTGCAAGATAACCCACTTCATGTTTTTCTCAGCTAGCCCCATAAATACTCTACTGCCTTAAAACAACACTGTACAATTCTGACCATTTAGCAACAGGGCTAATACTTTGAAAAGGTTGAATCAAGCATAAAGACATCTGGTGTTTTTCTTGAGANAAAAAAAAAAAAAGAAACAGGAACTTAAATGATCAGCATTAATTTTTTTATTTCCAGCTGTATCAGAGATCTATTAACAAGACAGATAGATAGACATGTGCATATAAATATAAATATAAATATATAAAAATATATAAATATACAAATATTCCCAAGTGTGTTCCAACACAGTTGGAGGTGCAAATCTCACCTAAAGCAAACCCTTCAGGAAAAGAGACACAGTCTGTTCACAGAGGGCAGAGGTGTTTTCCAACTTTTTCTGAAGCCCTTCTTTTATGCTATAAATATTGGCTGGTCCAAGGAGAGGGAACAATCACATGCTGGTGGGGCTTGGTAACTTTGGTCATACCTGCATTAGAGGTCCCATGTTCTCCATTATTTGTATCCCAGTGGGTGTGTAATTTAATATGCTAATGGGGCAATAAGAGTCCCGGTCAAAATTTATAGTCAACAAAAGAGGTAAAATAAACACTTTGGTCCTTCTCCTAGTACTGAGAAGGCAGTAAAGGCTCTCTGCCCTTCATCAGTGGGTCTTTGTACACATCTTTATCTCCTTAATGAAGTAGGTTTATAATAGGACTTGTTTCTCAGGGTGAAGGGAATGGTGGTACAGAGGCCCAGTGTTCTTCTGGCCCTCATTGGAAAATTGGGCTGTGAGACCTCTGCTTGTCTTCAGACATTATTCTGCTGTTAGGCCTTGCTTGAGCCAAGTGCAAGATAACCCACTTCATGTTTTTCTCAGCTAGCCCCATAAATACTCCACTGCCTTAAAACAACACTGTACAATTCTGACCATTTAGCAACAGGGCTAATACTTTGAAAAGGTTGAATCAAGCATAAAGACATCTGGTGTTTTTCTTGAGATGGCTTTTTACATGCAATAAAGTCACTATTGGAGAAAACCCCAAAGATTCATCTACTTAATGCAAACATTTAAGATAAGAGAAACTGCTTTTAAAATGTCTTTCTTCAGAGAGTCCAAAACTGACACAATTTCCCTGTATGTGTCTGAAATAAGATGGGAGATGAAATTTTCCAACAATAAACATAAAAGATTTTTTGAGACACTTAAATATGAAGACAGATACAAGCCAGTTTATAATAATTGATAAATGTCGTCTCTTCCATTACTTTTTTTCAAGTACAATTCTTGTGTTTCGGCTTTAAATGTCACTGAATCACAAGATTGAAACCTACCAACTCAGGTTCTCAGTTGTTTTAGTTTCTAAAAGTACAAATGGTGAAGAGTCACATCTTGCATTTTGTCTAGTGACTAGAGATTGAGGAAGATTTTTCTTAAATTCTCACTTACTGAGAATTATGGGCAAAACAGATATTTCTTTTGTGAATTCTGCAGTCTAGAGATTTTTATCCAAAGGTGTGCTTTTCCTCCTCTGCTAAGCATGACCTTTCAGAAACAAACTCCACAAGGAAGAGAGGCATTTCTTCAGACATACTGCTGTCACTGGTCTCCTGTAAGGTTATATTTGTTATTTATTGATTTGGTTTCACTCAATGTGTAAAAGCTGTGCAAACCTCACAAAATTCAAAAACAATCCCATAAAATATACATTTTCTCTACACAAGACAGAGATCCCTTTTTGAGCTAACCGGAACTCTTTCCAGAGAACTCGTCTGTTTTTCAGATAGGAAGCCTCTATGATTATTGCCTTGCTGGAATTGGAGTTTAGAACTGCATAATGCAATATCAAAATGCAGTGGTATAAATGTGGCCATATATTGTCCTTTTATTCACAAGCACCTTCACACTAAATAACTAAACAGCAAAATAAAAGTATTTTTCCCTTTCTTTCATAAGGTTCTGTGAAATTGAGCTTTGTCTTAGAAAATACAGATATGAAGGTACTCTTGCCAGTTTTACACAGCTGATTTTCAAAATCGTCAAAATAATAAAAAATTTTTTATCACCTTCTGGATCTGTAAAAAGAGAGGAAAAATATTGGGGATTTTTCAGTATTTTTCAACATTTAAATTCTTGACACATCTTACCATGCAATGGAAATTGAAGAATAATTCCACGATCTCCATGCTTTTGAAATAGAATGTATTTATTCAAGATTTGATCCTGTATTTTTGGAGAGCATTTATCTTATCTGAATCTGAAGAGGTTAGATTTGCTGTGAAGACTGAGTAATTCATCCATTTCATGGATCGTTGAAAACCAATTAAGTTGATTATTCAGATTATTTTAGAATACTTTACACTTTTTTTCCCCTAATTCTTAACTCACTAAAAAGTTGTAAATAGCTTTCATCAAGAAAGGGGCACGTGGCATTATTTGAAGGGTAAAACTCAAAAAGTTTGCCATAAAGTTTTTTTTTTTTAACCAAATGAGATTCTATATAATTTTTTAAAGTACATTTCATTTAAAAATATGGAGGTCTAGGGATGAAAAAGATGTTTGTCATGAATAGACAGAAGAAAATTATATTGGAGAACATGCAGCAAAAAATAATGTTGTTAGCAGATGAATTTTTTTCCCCTGAATATCATCATCAAAACAATCTGTTGGGTTTTTTTTAGTAAAAAACATGTACAGATGGAAGAAGTCACATGGAACATTTATTTTCTAAGCTCCCACTCAAAAAATAATAAGGCTGTACCATGAAAATAAGTCACTAAAATTCCAAAATAGTAGTGAGAGTATAAAAGGGCTAATGAGGAATAGACAACTACATTAAATTCAAGGACACAAATTATTCCTAAGAAAATCAGATACTATTCTGTGCATTTCACTGAATATGAAAGCACTACCATCTAGTACCACCTAACTGCAATAGAGCAAAAGCAGCAGAATTAAATCAAGGGCAACTTTCTAAAGTTGGAGATGCCATGCCTTGACACTACCCACCACAATGCAGGGCACGTGAGGGGCTTTAGGGTCTAAATGGGTGTTATTGGGGTCTAAAGTCAACTCTTCTTCCTTATATGTGCTTGATCCTCAAGTACCTCCCTCTGCTCTTTCCAGATTCCAGTCCTCACTCAGGATTATAATGAAGACTATTTCACTTTCTGCTTTAACCTCTCAGTGTGCTCAGTCATTTGTGGAAACATCATCACTAACAGGTCCATGAAGCCTGTTGATCATTTCCAGTGATAGATTCTCAGCAGCAGGTTTACTTCTAAGCAATTTCTAAATATCAGCCTTCTGCACATCTTGACATGCAGTCAGAAATAGCCAACACAAATAGGTATAGTGATCACCTGTTTTTCTCATACTATTTCCTGTTATTCTAGAAGACATCATCGACACTGATGCCATATTGAACCTATCTGATTTTCATCCCAATGAAGAGGACTGTAGAATTTTTACAGCCAACTCTTTTCAAGGTTTATATGTACATTCGTTCAAGGACAACTCTTGAGCATGGAGCATGATGTGCTAAAAAGACTTACTAAAATGAATGCACATTCTTATCTTAAAATCCAAGGGAACACATCCAAGGGTGAAACAGGTAGTGTTTATGTGACATGGTCCCATATCTACACAGGATTGAAGAACTGGGACTGGTATCTTTAAAGTATTTGAAGGAACTAGCTCTCTTCTTTTATTGCTTGTAACAGACTTCCGTACCTCCTCCTTCTATTCCTCGTTCTGTTTAATCTTTAAAATGTCCTTTTTTTTTGCCTGGTCTGAGACTTCTCATTTGCTCCCTCTCTGTTGTCCATGCTTATCTTGAAGAATTAGGATCTCTTGATTTAAAAGAAAGCAAATATATTTTCTTATAGCAGCATTTTGTCTTCTGTAGTTCCAGCAGAATTTACTTAAACCTGTTGCATTTCTATAAGGTCCTTTAACTCAATCAGTATGAACTATTTGACAGAGCAAAATGCATTCTAGAAGATAAACTATCGGAAGCTGACAGTTTGCATGTTGGGGCAAGGTTTTACTTATCACAAAAGAAGTCAAGAAGTGACTATATTTTCTCTTACAACCTATAATTTTTAGGATGCATGGTGCTACTATCTGACTCCAGATCTTGATTTTCAGGATGAGTAGCAGCACAGATAAGGGGCATTATGTCATGAAGATTTTCCATTCTCTCACTGCAGTTGCCTGAAAATCAGCAAGAATGCATAGAAGGTTGGTTGCAAACGAAAACAGAAAAATCTAGCTAGATTATATGCATCCAAAAATGTCTCAGCAGAGACTCACTGAACTGTAACAAAAAATGCCCCGAGGCTCTGTCTCATTGAACATAATCTATTCTAGGATTACAGGAACTCTTTTTATATCAGTCATTAAGAGATGAAGGAGCCAGGACACTAATATAGAAATTAAGTCTAGGAGTGAGGGACAAAAAGGGTCACTAATGTATCTAGTTAGAAAAAACAGAATTAGAAAAAGGTGCCAGATTTGGCAAAGGTAATAGGATAGAAAAACAACAGGAAAGAATGGGAGAATGAGGTTATGAAGATAATGTGGCGAAATCTGAGAGGTAGCTTTCTGGCTTGATAACTTCTGTATCAATTCTGGGGAACTTTTCCTCATCCAAGATCAAGTGTGTTCA
>VXBI01003327.1:52052-121728 GCA_013397375.1 Toxostoma redivivum | reverse complement strand
TTTTTTTTTTTTTAATATCATTGTATTCTTGATTCATGTTCATCCAGTTTTTTCCCTTTGTCTGCACAAAGATCATCCACTTTGTGAGTTGTTTACATTTTTGTACTTCTTGACATTTTTCCTTTGCTATATTTAAGCTGTTTTTCATAAATTAATTAATGTGATTTTGTTTGTGATTTGAATCCTAAATAATTTCATAAAGAAATTGACCCCCCAATTCATCTTAAATAGAGCTAATCGTCTTTCAAATCCATTTTAAGATAAGCTATATAAATTTTTATAATTAAGCTTTTATCCATAGCTATTCTGAAGTTTTATTTCAAGATGTTACATCGGAGTAAGCAGTATCTCTCATCAAGCTGAGCAAGAAACTAACATTCAACTTAACTGTAAAGTCTTAAATATACCTTTCAACTTTCACTTCTGAAATTTCTCACCTACATGCTTTAAAGGTTTCTGAGACACCAGAAATAACCTAAAAAACCCAATTTCTTCCCTCAAAGATTTTGTTTAAAATAACACGGATTGATAACTGTCTCAGAGAATTTTTCAAATATTTATGACAACTTTATATTTCTTCTATTACTAAAATGTAAATAATGGTTCATTAGGAGATACTGAGTATTCTTTGCAGGCATGTGGATAATAATCAGATACAGTGTCTTCTTTTGCTACTATTCATTTTTGGGTTCAAACCTGTACAAAGTAACCTCCAGTAACATATTGGTCTCATAATTAAACAGCCTTGTGCCTTATGCTGGTTGTGTGTGTTAAATAACAGCTTTATACTTAAAAGAGTGACTTTTACTCATAAAGGCCTCTATTGCACTTTTGACTAATATGAATCACTTTCCTTGATATCAGTATAATTTTATCAACAGGGATCAATTAATTTCCCTGTATGAAGGATTGTGCTTACAACCTCAAAGCTGTGCTCAGGTGCCCCTCAAGGGATGCCCAGCCCTTTGACTACCAGCACAGTAGGAACATGTATGATGTGAAATCTCAGAGAACCAAACAAATCTTGAGTGCCAAACCGACCACAAGCTGTTCAGGTGTTGGGGGATTCCTCAGCTTTGCTATGAAACCCAGTTTCTCCAAAACCAGTCTGGTATGGAAGCTCAATACAGTGTCAGAATGAATTTGTTAGTGCCACTTATTGTCAGAGCTGGGCATCTTTTGCACCTCTTATTTAGCAAAATGAATATGAATGTTAGGGTTTGTAGATATATTTGTGTTACAGTGGAAAAGGAAGGGAAGAAGGGAAGAAAGGGAAGAAAAGGAAGGAAGGGAAGGAAAGGAGGAAGGAAGGAAAAGAGGAAGGGAGGGAGGAAGAGAGGAAGGGAGGGAGGAAGAGAGGAAGGGAGGAAGGAAAATATTTTTGTAGATGTGTTTAACCTATGATCCTTCAGGTAGAGAAAGGAACTTAAGCTTTTGACAATTCTTAGACTCAAGTATTCTGTTTAGATGTGCAAAACAGTACTTGAAACTTTGCTTGTCTACCAGCTTTCAATAAACTGAGAGTGGTGTTTCTTTATGCCAGTTGTCTACCTATCAGCCATTATTGCTCCACTGCAAATACTTCAGATGGGAGGCATTATACATACCTATGGGCTGCCTGAAAAAGCAGCTTTTTATGAAGGTTTTTTTCGGTATTTTTTCATGTTTCTTAACACAGATTGAGATTAGATAAAAAGCATACTATATTCTTTCTTTTCAGCTCAGAGGAAGGACCACACTCTTGCTACAATGTTTATCTTAGCGTTTTTCTTTAATGTTTTTATTCCCACTGTTTACTAGTTAAGGTACATGATGCTTTGCATTTTCGTGATAAAAGTTTTCTAAATTACATACAACAAGTGTTTTTATCCATTAAGTTTTCTTTCCAAAGTTATTTTGATGTTATTGTGGGTTTTTTTCTTTTCTATTCCTTCTGTTTATATCTAGGCATGTTGCAAATCTGTTAAGCAAATTGTTTGGGTTTTTTTGGGGTTTTTTTTTGGTGTTTTGTTTTTTTTTTTTTTTTTTTTTTAGTTCTTGCAAAATATGTTGTATAATAGCCTAAAGTTAATCTAATCTAATTTTCTCACAAAACTTATTTTTAAAATGTGTCAAGTTTAATTACAATTCTCAAATCTTCTTCTGTTATTTTTAATGCTTATTCTTTTCTTTCTTTCCTTTCTAGTGTCTTTAGTATGTCCTTTTTGAATAGGGCCACTTGGGATACACTATGTTGTTGGGTTTTTTCCAAAGTTTTACAGAAATACTAAGGCCAAGGTCTGTAAGTCCAGGTGAACACCACCACCACTTTCAGACTCCTGACCTCTACATATGTTTAATCATCTAGTTTCTGGGTTTGCATGGAATTTCTGTAATGCAGCTAGGAAGACTACAAAGGCATCAACCAAGATCTCAATATAGGGAATCAGTACCACAAGGACTCTAGGACGTAACATAGCATGTTTTCAATTTAGATCAGTTTATGCATACTGTAAAGAAATGGAGAACCATCCTCCATTGTTCTATTTCTATAAAGAATGAAGGTTCAAGTTGTAATTATGAAAAAAAATCCTTGTGCATGATATTTACTGATCAGACATATATAGAATTCACAAGCTCAACTTTTATCTCAGAAACTCATCTTAGAATTTTGGTAATGAAAACAGTAGTGTTCTCTGCTATTTCTCCTTCCCCCTGTGTGCCCACTTTTTATTCATAAGCCATAGTTGGGTTATAATACTTTTGTTTCAGTTTTAAAATAGGTACTTCATTAGAAAGACAGATAGATCTGACTTTATATATAAGTACATTGCATGTTTGTACTGCTCTCTAGACATAAAACAGAAGTCATAAAACTAAACAAAGAAAAAACCCAAAAATACCCCCAATTATAGTTTCTGTCACAGTACATACTAATACATCCTAACACTCTGCAGTTAGCTCATTTATCATGGGCAATCCTGAACCTGCTTTTCTGCTGCTTCAATGAAGTCTACTGTTTGTGAATCATGTAAGACCTCATTGAATACAGTACTGGGTTGGTTTGAACTCAGTCAGACTTGTTGTGCTGAATTGGCTATAATAAAAAATTAACCTCAGCCACACCCAGCCTCTCTTATGTTAAAGGATCAGCTCGAATTCAAGGGGCTTGTTTTCTGCTAAATACTTATACACTTAACACAACACTGCTTTGGGCTTTGCTTTCCTCAAGGATTTTTTCGGGCTTTTTAATGTATTTTTGAATATTGTATATTTGTCAGTGTCTTGAAAAATATTCATATCCAATCATAAAACTAAAAACTGAAATTGATCTGTTAGCACTTTTATCTTGTCTCTCTACCAAAAGCAAAAGTGTTTCCTACCTGACGAGACCATCCTCAGCTTGTGTACCTTTAAATATCTCAAATAATTAGTTATCTTTTTGTTACCTTCAGAGACAATTTTAATACCTGGCGTATTTGTTCTATCCATTTGGCAGTCTCCCATGTGATCTTTTGCTCATCCATACTGCCATTAAACAGCATTGCTGTTAAAAAATGGACATTTTCCAATATTGTATTCATACAAGGTCATTTTGAGGGAAAATAACTTACTTTAGTATGTATGACAATGTAACTCCTAGCTGCATTAAAGAAATAGCAGTCCTGTTCCAGACTTGCCATAATGGTAAATACCTCAAGTCTGACAACACAGCCCTGAAATCTGGATACTTCTGCTACTTTGCGACAGTCCAGTCTCTGACCAAGAATCTCACAGAGACAGCAACTGTTAATGAAAATTCTGTGCAATCATCAGTATTTCTGCAAAGAAAATACTTCTATTTTGAAAGTTAAATGTGTAAGAACAGTCTTCACTAGCTTTCCAGGCTTTGATACTCAGCAAGTTAATTATGTCTAAGGTCTTAGGCTGTTCTTTATGCACTGCCTCTCCTCCCTTCTTAGACTGACAGGCAAAAAGCACAAACCAGACTGGTAAGTCACAGCACATATAGCGCTGAAGACTGAAGGCTGTACTGGAACCACAACCAACTACACATATAATTTGGGGACTTTATAAAAAATGGGACAATTTGTCAATTTGTCTCAAAAGCTGCAGCAAAAGATGTGTTCTCTTGTGTTAATTTTGTGAGAATTGCCAGTATCATTTATATCTTGGAGTGACATAAGGTGACCAGACATGATTAAACAGATGGAACAAGTTTGAATTTGTCTGTAGTTAACTAGGGCCTTATAGATTCTGCATAGACAACGGCCAGAAACCGATCAAACTCAGGAAACATAGGCCATGAATATTTTCATTTCTATTTTTTAGCATAAAATGAAAAAAAAATTGAAAATTATTTTGAGACACCTGGGCTGGGCTGAGAGAGTTATCATTGCTTTGAAACCTGGACTTCCAATGTTGCTCATATAAAGTGAAAAATAAAATAGAACATGTATTTAGGGGTTTGTTTCTGAGTTTCAAAGAAAAGTAAATTTTGGAGGCTGGTTTAGGACAATTTTTCCAACAGGAGAATGGAAGGAGGCATTGTAAGACAATTTTTTTCTCAGCATTCCATATGTTGATGCAGTTAGGAACCGGTAGAGATTTAAGGCTACGAGAGATGGTAACTTTCCTTGTTAGTATGAAGTGAGGGAAAGACTGATGTCTGTCTAGATTTCAGTAAACAGTCTGATAGCCATATCCCATGCATTCTTATGGAATAACTGGCTGCTCATGCTTAGATGGATGCACCATTTGCTGCATGAAAACCTGGCTGGCTGGGCGAGCCCAGAGTGTGATGGGGAGTGGAACTGAGTCCAAGAAGCAGCCAGTCACTGGTAGTGTTCCACAAGGCTCAGTACTGGGGCCGGTCCTGCTTAACATTTTATTGAAGATTTAAATGTGTAAGTTCAAATTATTGAAAATAAGTCCAACAGCAAGATCCCAATAAGTCTGCAGGTGACACCAGCTTTGGTGGGAATGTTGGCCTGCTGGACAACAGCAAGGCTCTTCAGAGGGATCTCGACAGGCTGGATCAATGGGCTGAGATCAGCTGCAGGAGGTTCAAGGTGAAGTGCTGGGTCCTTCACAGGTCACAGCAGCCCCAGGCAGTGCTACAGGCTTGGGGAAGAGTGGCTTGAGAGCTGCTCAGCTGAAAGGGACTTGGGTGTGCTTACTGACTGCTGAACAGGAGCAAGCAGTGCTCCCAGGTAGCCAAGAAGGCCAGTGGCATCCTGGCCTTTATCAAGAATGACGTGGCCAGCAGGACCAGGGAAGTGATTATTCCCCTCAGCTTAGCACCAGTGAGGCCACACTGAAACATGTGTTCAGTTTTGGGCCCCTCATTACAAGAACATTATGGTTCTGGAACATGTACAGAGAAAGACAACAGAGCTGGGGAAGGGTCTAGAAAGAATGCCTTATGAGGAGGGTTTGAGGGAGCTGGGGTTGTCTAGTGTGGAAAAGAAGAGGCCCAGAGGAGGTCTCATGCTCTCTACAACTACCTGAAAGAAGGTAGGCATAGAGAGTTGGTCTCTTCTGCTGTGTCTAATGTTAAAGAATGAGAGTAATGGCCTTGACAAGCATGCTCAAAGGTTTAGATAATATATTAAAAACAAAGAAAAAAAAAAATCACTGAAAAAATGGTATTGCAATGGTATGGCATTGCAATGGTATGGAATTGCAATAAATTGCCCTGGGAGGTGGTGGAGTCACTGGAAGTGTTAAAGAGATATCCAGATGTGGCACATGGGCATGTGGTTTAGGGGTGATAATGGTGGTGCTGAATTGATGGTTGGAGTAGCTGATCTTGAGGATCTCTTGCAAACTTGATGATTTTGTGGTTTTGTGTCCGAATATTTAATCAATCGTAATTTCAATTGAGAATATTTTAAAGATACAAATTTACTTTAATAAAATACAATACATTCTTAAATAAGTATTATACATTTAAACAGGATTTTTTTCCCCACATAAACCTAAAACATGAATCAAAACTAATCCATTTAAATACTTTGTTTAGCATATAGCAGAATCTTTGTCTAAATGGGATTCTCTATTCCTACAGCTATTTAAAAAAGATTTTGGCTGGCTTTATGCTTCAAATACAGCTTAACTGGGGCGAGATACCCTAATTTAATCAAAGCATTTAATCATGCTGTTATCAGCAAAAGAAAACTGTTTTCTTAATTACCATGTTAACATTAACAAATATGCTATAAATTTAACTTTAGGTATAGCTTTTTGAAATATTGCAAAGATGTAACTGAATATATATATGATACTTAGTGAAAAACAGCCTTTCATGCAAGCTATTTTGATATCATAGGTGCTTATTATTTTCTGTATCTGTTTTGAATTTGAAAAGAAAAGTTATTTATCATCCACTTTTAAAAGCATTCTTTAGGAATTACCACTTTACTTTTATTCTTGATTGTAGGTGAACTGAACACATCTTAATGCATTTAAGTAGGAGCTGCACAAAAGCATAAAAAGTAGCTGGACAATCTTAAAATTATTGCAATTTTAGTCACCTGTTTTCTCAAGTTAATACATCAGACAAATATCAATTTTAATCCCCTGACATATACTAGAAAGGCTTTAAATTATTCTTTAATGTTTATTTTTAAAATACAGATGAGAGTTTTGTAAGCTAGAGAGAACCTAAAATACTTTACACTTCAATAGTGGTAAAGGAGGACAGCCAAAAAAGATTTACATATTTCCTGTTACTGCCTTAATCAATAGCTTGTCTCACTTTCATTTGTATGTAGAGAAATTAATCAGTTACCAATTGGTTATGCTTATCTATTAGATATAAATATTCACATCAGAATTAAAAAGATGTGTGTTCTTATATGTACTTTTATTTGTTCAGCAGTTGTTTGGCTCAATTTTGTTCTTTGGCCTGGCAAGAAATATAAATTAGAGAAGAATTACAATTGCATCTCTAAGACTGTAATTCTATGTTAAAGAAAATCTGAATATCAACTAATATGAATAGTTAAGTTTTTTTAATTCTAAATTGAGATATTTGAACAGTTAAACATCAATGTTGCAAATTTTTTTTTGGAGTATAGAGCCACCATTCAAAAAACATGGTAAAACTGAATAAAATATGCTTTACAAATAAATTAATTGCTCTGCACTGGAAGAGGTCACTTACAATAACAGGAGCCAGCAGTCTTTGCACATTGGCACTAACAAGTTAAATCATTTGGACATAATGATGGGATTGTATCCTTCAGAGAGAAAATGGAGGCACCACAATAGGCCATTGAAAAACCCTATTGAGCAAATAACATTGATTGAAAGCATGAACAGGATGTTGACAGTGTTAAAAAAGAGAAAAATGTCATACTGTAATATAGAAAATGTTACAGTTTCATTATTATTTCAGTAATTCATCCATACATTAAATAGTGCAAATAACATTTTAAAGTGGTATTTCAGAACTAGGAAAAGTATAGATAATAAATCAAATTTTCATTGGTGAGGAGGATGGAGTAAAGGATTTTATTCAGTGAAATGATGGAAGGGTTTAGATTGTTTGATTTGGAGAAGGAAGGATGGAGATTAAATGTGATAGTATAACATTAGAGTAAGGCTAATAGAACTGCAGGATCAATTGTGTCAAATCTCTTTATCTGATGCTAACATAATAATACTTTGTTAGTTTTCAATAGTGGTTCATAGAACATCTACAGCACTGAATGGTGGAAAATAAAATCTGTGTTTGACATTCTGTAAAAAAAGAATGTATGTACATGAAAAAGAATGTATGTACATGAAAAGGAATGAGAATTAAAATATATTTGACTTGATTCTTGTCTCCATAGACAGCTACACAGAAAGAAATAATGATCGACATAATTTCTATTTCTATTATTTTGTAAGAAATGCATACTAGTAAATTGATACAACCCAGAAGCCTCATGACAAATTCCTCTTCTCATGTCAGCTAATGTAAAATCATGTAAAAATTTGATAAAATCCCCTCCCTCTTAAATTAAAGATCAGCCAAATTGCTAGCTGACCTCGGTTCTTCGATTTCTTATTTATGAAATTTTTTCCTTAAGATCACTGAATGTGTTGTATTGCAAGAAATAAAAAAAAATTTAAAAAACTTTTTTTTTCTTTTCCCAATATTTATTAAAGGAATCTTCATGAAATATGGCATCTATTAGATTTGCTTCATTGATGATGAAACCATGAGGGAACTCCAGAGTATCCAGTTTTAAGTACCTCAAGGTCGTGGGCTAGTGAGCACATGTATTCCATTTTGAAATACTCCATGTGTAATTTTTTCACGTGTTGAAATAGCAGTAGTTTTTGTTTAATATAATTCCCTCTATGAAAAATACAAGAATTTGACTTCATTTCTTAAACCAGGAGATTTATATAATAGGATATAAATTTACAGTAGCCTGCCTCCTCTCCACTAGGTCTCTGAGTGAATAAATAAGCTACACAGTGTCTACTATACAGGAAAGCACATGCATTCAGACATTTAATTGTTATTTCATCCTGATGGATTTTGTACATTGTTGCTAATGTATGCCATAAGGGTCTATAGAAGGACACTGGCTGTTCCTTTGAGCCTACCCAGTCAGAGACTTTCTTAATGGGCAAGGGTGCCTCCAGTGCAAAAAGGAATGGAGAAAACAATAAGCAAGACCATACAGAAGCACAATACTGGCCAAGAGATGGAAAGAGAGGTAGTGATGAGAACAAACCTGCTTAAATGCATTAATTGGTAAGGATACGTAAAGTGTTTATTTTTTCAGTAATATTATCTTACTAACAACCCTGTCAGTTTAGGAGGATGAGGTAAACAAGGAGAATAAACACAAAGAGACATAAAACCTGACCATGATAGCACTTGTGACTTCCACAATTGTTTGTGCCTGTGAGCAGAGAGTGCATGCATGTGTGCCTGCACTTGTGAACTGCTGTCTCTAACAGCCACAGAAGAGGAGATAGGAGGTGGCTGGCTGCACTTGTGACTGACGTGAGCCCTGTTCCCTGTCCATAGGGGCAGCGAAGGTAGTGCCTTGTCTGTCAGTCTGTGTGACTAACCACGTCAGTGTCCTTGGTAAATCTGTGGCTGGGTCTGTAATTGTGTACGTACTCCGATACTGGTTGAAACTGCAAAGAAAGTGGCAGCCATGTCTCCACCCTGGGCAGAGATGCTGGGTCCCTTGGGCATCAAGCTGGGCTCCAGCAGCTGGGCAGGAGCTGGCAGATCCCAGGCTGCTGAAGAGGGATAAGTGACTTTAGAATTTACCTGTAGAAGATCATGAGCTGTGCCCTTCCATCATGCTTCAGCAGATGCTATAGAGGAAAAGCTTCAGAAAATTAGTATCTCTTAACTTTTATCAAAATAAATTTTCTTTGTGGTTTTATATTTTACACTTCTACTGTACTGCTATGAGATAAATAATTCTTCTATAATCATGAAAACACTGTCATCTTCGTTTGGATTTGATTTCAGCTGTGGGGAATTTAGTACCTGCAGAGTAGATGGTTGGTGACTTGTTTTCTAGTTGAATGCTTTTTCTATACATTTCACTAGATTTTGTAGTTGTTTTCACCTATTTTCACCAGCTGATATACGAACTTACACAAGCAGCGCTGCATTGGAAGTGACCATTAAGTGTGTTTCGTGTTTGCAGGGTGCCATCTGAAGAAATTTGCAGACATCAATACACATGCTGCATCTAATTTAATAACATTTTTAGTAAATTGAAATTATTAAATTTAGTCTTTTTAGTAGATTGCAATTTCAAAAGAATATGGTTTTCTCTCCACTGAATAGAAAGTCACCAAAGCTGTATACTTCTATTTGTTTATTTAGTCATTTAGTTATTCCATTGCTTGTGTGAAGATTTAATTCCAAAGGGCTTTTTCCTTTGGGAGTGGTAAGCATGCCTGCATATAAGTGCACCAAATAACTACCTAGCTTTATTTCAGAGGGAACATTTCATCTTTTCCCCTCAGGTCTTATTTCCAATTCTGTGTCAAGCACATCACATCAGGACATTTTGAGGACTAAATTTATTTCTGAAACTGCTCCAGTAAAGCTCATCTGATTGTGTCCTATTGAGGACAATACGTTCCTTTTAGAGGATGTTGATTAAAAAAAGAAAGGTGAACTATAGTTTTCCTATGGAGGAAAAAGGCAACAGTTGCTTAGGTGGTTTGTCATGGACTGACTGCAGAGCAAGAATACCTTTTTCCATCTAGATAAATATTTGGTTTTCTCTAATAAGACCAGGCATCTGGACATGACAGCCAACTGCAAATGAAACAATGTGCTACAGTTAATCCCTTTGCTGCAAGGCTGCTTTTAGTAGCATTTTGGGAGGCATTTTTCTACCTGGAATCCTAATTCTTAATAAGATTTCTTAGTTTGGAACACCAGCCTGGGTCATCTTTTGCAGGATCAAACCAAAACTGTCACTAACCAAATTTCTTCGAAAGTCACATCCTTTCCTTTTAAGAGAAATGGAACCGTCATTCATCTCTTAACTTTGCTTTGTAGCAACACTCATGTATCCTATTGGAATCATATTACATTCTCTTGGTCAAACTGCTATGCTCAAAAAAAAAAAAAAAAAAAAAAAAAAGAAGTTAGATGGGACCACAAAGCTGTGGAGTGATGATTGTTTGGCTCTTACACTCATAGCTTTGTCATGAAAGTGAAGAAGAATCATACAAATTAAGGAGTAAATCTTGGCCATCCAGTTAAGGTAATATTCCAGTCATAATTTTTTTCGGTTTTTATTTTGTTTTTAATTTTACTCTTTAAAAGCTGTGAAATGTCTGTTCTCCTTTAGCATCTTCATAAACAATTCTTATATATATTGAGCTAATTAGACCCATTCTTTGAAAAGAAAACCCTCCATGAAAACAGCTCTAGGCACTGATCACCAGTATGAGTAGATCTTTAGTTATTATTCCTCAAGTGCAAATACTTTTACTGGAAATTTCCAATTTACTGGCTACAGGAAGAAATTAAAAAGAAGCTCTTTTGTAGAATGTGGGGAAAAGAAAAAAAAAAAACCCAACAAAAAAAACCCAGACCAATGTAAATGGACAATGTGAATGTGTCTCCAGTTGAAACCAGACTGAAATTACACCTACATTATCTAGGTTACATCCCAGGAGATCTTGCTCTGAATTGTTTTCTTTTTGTCTTTATTGTAATTTTTAAATGATCCAAGAAGAACCAGATTTTGCAAGCATTTTATGTGAAATGTATCAATGTAACCTGCCAAAATAGGATGCCATATTTTCAGAAGGTGATTGGGTAATTAGAACTTTTGTTACTTTATGCTAAAGCATAAAATTTAACAATTTATTTCACCAAAGGGATTTACTATTCTGCACAGATAGATATGTCTTTGAAGAAGATGAGGGCAAAGATTCCCTGAAGGAAATTTATGAGCCACTGAGTATCTTTTAAAGAGACAGTATAAGCTATATAATACAGGTCAACAACAAAAGACATAAATCCCAAGCTTATCTAAAACAAATTCTCTGTCTCTGCATGTTAGGATTTTTTCTCAGGTTGGTCTTCAATTCAATTGAAGACTACAGGAATTCCTACTAATATAGGAAACCAACCTAAGTATGTCCCCTGTTGATGTCTCATATTAGCCCAAATTGAAAGGTTTAATATAAATTTTTCTTCTTAACTGGTTCTGTGAATAAAAATAGACTTCTTACATGGGAACAAATAAATTATTTTCTTTTGTCAATCCCTTGGAGGAAAGAAAAAAGGAAAAAAACCAAACAGCTAATAAACGCATTCCAAAAGGGATAAACTTGTCTATCCCTTATGTCTGAGATTATAAGAACAGACAAAAAGTTACCCAAGTATTTAGATCTTGGTTCAGTTTTTTGCCTGTCAAGAATTTATATTTCTTTCAGAATGCACTGTATGAGATATTAAAAACTTTCTATAAGAGATAATAAATTATTTTTTATATGTAGACTGCATTTAACCTTACACAATGTGGACTGTGTTCTCTCTCATTTGAATTGCTCTGCTCTGAGCTATTAGATTATGTTTAGCAACACTGAGAAAGCTTTCAGAACTGCAGGAAAGTAGAAGTATCAAGAGGTGATCTAAGCCACTTTGTAAAGACTACAAAAACGTTAGGATTTTTTAAAGATGTTCAGAGTGTCACAAAGTCTGGCAATATAAATGAAAATAATTTTCCTTTGTTTTAGTTCGGTGGCCCATGAAAGACAGATTGTACAGTAAAATGAAAGGCTAAACTTCATTTTACTCAATCGCCTAACACAACAGTAACTTCTCAAGGTACTAAGTTAACATAAAATATCAGCTAAAAAAATGTGTATGACATTGGACTCTGAGACTATGTGAGGGGATTGATTTTGCTTTTATGAAAATGAAATGAATACTAATAATTTTCTTTCTTCTTTTGAGTGGACCACCCATATTACAGTAGTGCCAAGGGTTTTTTTCCTATTCATAAACTCAGCTATATTCAGCTTCTCTTTATGGATACATTTGTAAAGATCATTATTCAGTCACAATCTTAACCATGCATTAAAGCATACAAATAATCCATTGAAGCATTCTTCTGAGACTCTCTGTTTTCATTCTGAAGTGTGTTTTCTCTACATACTTTTCATATGCCCTCTCTAGAGGGCACAACCTGTCAATATGTCACACTGCTGCTAGATTTCATGAATTGACCCTACCAAATAGCTCTGAACAATTTGGTAGAAAGCACTCTATTGCGTTGAGAGCACTGCATTCCCATGGATCTGATAGGGATTCCAGTCCAACTTCTGTTCTTTCCTTGCACAAAACTGCTTTTCATGCCTCTCAAGCAGAATCACTCCTTCCTACTAAAAATGCTTTCAGTACTTGCTGTTAACAAACTCTGTGCTTGCCACTGCAATGACTGTAGGAATGTAACGAGCATCTGGCATTGTATGGTGCCACCAGGCACTCTGTTAAGGGAGTTACAGCAAGTTGCTCAAGAAGACAACATTATTATGTCAGAGGTTTTGTTTGCCTGCTAAAAAAAATCTAATCAGGCTCATGAAGGAAACAAGTCTGCTTTGTGATGGAACTTCAACTAAATGAATGTCTGAACAAAGAGATATCCTAAATTATGTATCACAATCTTATAATGATAGAGTCATTCTGTAAATTGTTGGTGTGAGTCCTTCATGGGCGCTGGCAGTTTCCATACAATCATATATACTCAAATAAAGTGGAAGACCTGCTGAAGGCTCATAAAGTGGGAGGAGCTGCTGAAGGGTCTTGCTTATGCTGTTGGTGTGTTCTGTCCCTGAACAAATCAGTCAAAGCATCCTCTGACACAGCAGGACTGCTCAGTGAGGGGCCCCGCAATGGGACACTGACTGGCTGGTTTGGAACAGGGATTTCTGCTTTCCTGGGGCACTGACATGCAAATCAAAGGCTGAGGCTTGAGGAAATCTTCCACACTGATGGTTAAGGAAATCTCGTCTTTTCACATGACAACAAATATTACTTAGTATTATTAAATAAATCATTGACCAATCTGCTCTGCACAGAACATCTTACTTTCAAATCATGCATATATAGAAATTGTTATTATTCACACGTTTCTAATGCTGAAATATACCTAATGAGTTAAAATTTACTCAAATTCAGCATTAGTTTGTCTCCTGTTCTTATCTCACAAAAAAAAGTTAAGTCTGTTTAATGGAAATATCTATTGACTGTTTCAAATATTCTAGAAAATTATGTTTTTTCTTTTGGTGAAGATGAATTTTGCAAAGGAATATGCACAAATTTAATATGCAAAAAAAATAATTTGAAAGTAATTGCTCACAAAAAATGGGCCCACACAGTTTTGATCGGTGGAGGTAAAATGATTAAACCATGAAAATATCAAGAAGCATTATCAATCAAGGTGTTTTTTAAAAAAACTTAATTTTTATACAGCTCTAGAGATACATGAAGAAAAAGTAGAAAGAAAGAGAGATTTGATAAAATTAATACTCCACTTGCTGTCATTCTATTATAAACTTATCCTTTTTCTTTTCACATTTTGCTACAGATCTCTTTCAGATATCTGATATTTTTCTGACTCCTAACTATTCTACAGAAATCTTCTTCTGAGCCCTGAAATCCACTAAAGGTCAAGTTTGTTGTCTTCTAATTCATACAGAGGGTGACAGAAATACTGCTAAAATTCCATCTTTTGAAGATCAGGTCTGAAGTAAATAGATATGAAGTAGATATTCTTCGTCAGCAGGAGAATGAAAAAAAATATGTTTAAAATATTGGAAAGCTGATTCAATGCCTAATATCAGAGAATGAATCTCATTACAACCTGACATTATTTTGTGGGGTATCTCATTAGGGAAAACTTATGTCACAGAAGAACATATACAAAGCAGCAAAATGTTAAACAGCCAGGATCAGAATCACTAATTAGGTAAGATATACATGTATTTCTCTAAAGTATAGAGGGATAGGAAAATGAATTAAATTATCATGGGATAATTCCCTTTATATTAGATAGTTCCCTCTGATTCCTCATGCGGCAGATTGAGGCTATCTACCTGCTGTTTAGGAAAACATCCAAATTGCTAAGAACGTTTCATCACTGTTAGAGTAGTGATTTACATGAGGGCTTACTCTTTCTGCTGAGTTCTCAGTGACCATTCCAAAGAGCTCCTGGAGAAGCACAAAGGCATTCTCCTCTTTACCTACTATTTGATAAGGAAGGAGCCACTATCAAGTCAGGAGCATTTTATTTTAGGTATCATGTTCTACCTCTTTGTAGTTACTAAAAAGAATCTTAACACAAAATTTTTAATGTACTGAAAAGAGAGAAAAAAAAAGAATTCCAAGTATTTTTTTTTAATTAAGCAACACTTCTAATTTTAATGGCTATGTTAAAACCTTTGCTTAATATCTTCAGGCCATATTATTAGAACAAAGAGGAAAGACAGAAAATAATGGAGAAAATTAACCCTTACCACTCTCATCTAAACTGAGCTGTAATTTGGAGACTTTGGTAGTGCTTAATCTGGGGATTATTACAAGATTATCCTTAAAATTTTGCAATAAAATTCATAATGCACACAGCTTTGATGAAAGCTTTTGCTAGGAACTCTCAATTAGATATACACTGTTCTGCATCTGCTAGCACTTATATCTCTGTTTACAGTTCTATAGTTTCTTGGAAGAGAAAATATGTATTGTCTTACCCCTTTCATTTTTATCTTTCATTCACCTTTCAGTTTTCTTTTCATTGTTTTCTAATCTTATTCAGTAATTATTTAAAAATTAATTGACAGACAAGTGAGACTAGACTAACTTTCTAGTGTTGCTCTTTGTGAAATATAGTTGCTACGCAGGCTGAAATAAGATAGTCATAGAACAGCTATTTCACATCATACTATACTAGTCAGTGTTATAATCAGAAAGTAATTAGCTTGAAGCATGAAGTATGAGTACTGCTGATGGCATGGCTTTTTAATATGGATCTATTTTGTTTATTTTTTTTATTTTTATTTTTTTATTTTTAATTTCTTCTTCTTTGTAATTAAATTACAAGTGACGGACACATCTCTTAATACAAAGCAGTTAATTACAATGGTGCTGGACTACTGAGTCAAAGAAAAAATTTAATTTTTTTTACTTAGTACTAAAATATTTGCAAAACCTAAAATTACAACACTGATTAGCAGTTAAAGACATTCAAAAAGGTTTTGCTTGAATTCTGAAGGTGCTTTTATGCTTGTTTTCTTTATTCCTTGATAACACTGCAACCAAAGGCCTGTGGTTTCTCTGTTTCAATTTCATTTGGAGCTGCCCCTGAGACCAAAGACATATTTGAAAGGGCATACAATGCTTCTCTTTCTGTTTTTATCTGTGCAGGCTTGACCTCTTTAGTGAATTTAGGCTGAGAAAAGCTTCATTTCTTTCCAGGTATGTTCCTCAGATAAAGTTTTGTTCCTACCCATCATACTTATTTGCTCTTAGCCTTGGAACACTATTGTTTTTATCTGAAATAACTTCTGCTGTTAAATCTCATACCTTCACCGTATAGGCACAGATGTGAAGTGGCTGCTTCCAAAGTATTTATTCTTCCCAATGTTCATCCTCTGAGCATTTTGGTGAAACAAAACACAGTAATGAGATTCTAGCATTAAGAGTAGCATTTAGGCTGAATTTCCCAACCTGATCTTTTTCAGGTCAGAATAAAGTTTAAGCTTGTCATCCCTTCCTGAGCTAATTATGTTATTTTGAAAGATCCGAATGCATAGATTTCATCCATATTTTTTTATTCAGAATCAGTTTTCTTTTCAAATGCTTGGAGTACTATTTCCCCCTCCCCTTGAAAGGGCTTTGATTTTCTTTTGAATATCCTTTTATGTCTTACTTCATATCTTACATGGAAAATCCTTTGATCTATTTTGAAGGGCATTCTAGGACAATAGCACTGCCCAGAGAGAAGCATGAGTTTTTAAGGAACTCATTCAGTTTTCTGTAATGGCACCTATGAATATAATGTACATGTATCAAATGCATTTGCATATAATATATATACCCATGTGTAAAGTAAAGGGCAGCTGTGTCTATACCAGAATACAGATATACATGTTCATGAATATAAAGTTATATGGTTTGTATTTTAGACATATTTAAAAACAAAATGGAATTACTTTTAATAGATTCTTGTACATTCCTAGAGAGAAAAACAAGCATGCATATATGCATGAATAGAAGATAAACCCTGTCTTGAAATCTTTGCATGTTATCCAAAACAAGGTAACACCTACTCATGTATTTTCTTCTTCCACTTGAGATTTAGGTAACTGTTTCTTAGAATTCAATTATTTTTCCTCTATTTCAAAGAAAAATGCAGCTCATTAGTCTAATGCTATGTGGAAGCCCGCTTCAACCCTCCGTTTACGCTGGCTGATAAAAGTTGAAGTAGAATTTGAAGTTTACTAGAAAGTTCAGATATGATATTTGGGTAACTTCACATTTATTGAATAAGTTATTAAAAGAAAATAGGGTGACACAGGCTGTAAATTCTTGAACCAAAAGAATATATCAAGGACAGTTAATATTTGAGATTTGTACTGAAATCGATTCTAATAACAGAAATCTTCATCCTGTTCACATCAGTAAACAAGAAAAGGTCAAGTATGGCTTGGAGAAACACTTCAAGCATATTCAGCTCCAAATTCTTGTTTACCTTCTTAATCCAAATTCCTTTGTGAAATTATAGATAAAAGTTCTTTTAGCTAAAATAATAATGGTAATAATATCAGTCTAGGCTATTGTTTAATATGCTGCCACTTCCCTTAAAAGTTAAACTTCTCAGGGAAAAGTGAATATTTTTTTGTGTGTACTCTGTGTAGTCTACAAAGTACCACCTTTGCACGATGTAGAATGTCTTAGACATTGTTATTTAGAGACTATACTCATGAAAAAGCATCCAGAGAAGTGGACTTTGAATGACCTGTGCCTACTCTTGAGGACCTGGAAGTTCAACATAGCTGAGTGCAACACGCCCAGGTCAGAGAAATTTCCTGTCCTGATTTCAGCTGTGATAGAATTAATTTTCTCCTTAGTAGCTGGTACAGGATCATGCTTTTTTTGTATTTAGTATGAGAATAATATGAGAAGCTTGTATTTTGTCTGTTCCTAGAGAGTGCTTGTCCTAAGCCTAAACCTAAAGGACTTTTCAGTTTGCCATACTCTGCCAGTGAGGAGTGGCACATAAAGGTGGGCGGGACTATGGTCAGTACAGGTGACAGGAACTGGCCAAAGGGATATTTAATACCATAGGATGTCATGCTCACTATATAAACTGGGGGAATTGGCCAGGAGGGGCTGACTGCTGCTTGGGAGAGAGCTGGGAATTGGTTGGTGGGTGAGTAGTTGTATTATGCATCACTTGTTCTTCTTGGGTTCTGTTACTCTCTCTGCCTTTTATGACTGAAATTATTATTTTTATAAACACTATTATTAGCATATGTATTATTATGTTAGTGTTTTGGTTTTTTTTTTTTACTTTGTTTTCAAACAAATTCCTAGGAAGCTCAAGTGCTTGTTTTTAATCACCTAAAGATGAATATTATCCATATCTTCCACTTCCATGTAGAAGACGTTTCACCAGTAAGATGTGAGCAAACTGAATATCTACTCTGCAGTCTTGGAAGATCTCTTACACTTAGGAGCCTTTGGAAATTCTTAGACTTTAAGCAAGTCTTTTAAAGCTAGAATTTGCTATCACAGGCAGTTCAGAAATCCTTTAGCTGCCCTTCTTCTATTCAACAGTAATGTTGAGCAAGAAAAATGCAAAATACATAGAATATTCTAAAAACAAAAGGACAGTCATAAAAGGAAAAAAACTTATGTGAATAAAATGACAATTAGAAATTGAAGAAACATCATTCAATTTCTCTCTTAATTTTGTATCTGAATGCTATATCATGGTACTTTTGAAATGCCAAAAATAAAGAAAAAAATCCTTTCCTTGCAGCACTGTCATCAGAGTGGAATGGATTAAGGTTTGTGTGCAGTAAAGTTACTAAATGTAGCATTTCATCTTTGTACCTTATAGGATTAAGTAAAAAAACCTTCTACACTGTAAAACTCACAAGAAAGACTGTTGAACAAGATACCCATTGGTCTCATATAAGGAGAAGAGTTCCACAGCCTTTTATCACAGAGCCTTTACAGGTCTAATACAGAGATAAGTACTGTTAGATTCCCATTATCTACTAGCAATATACCTATTAAATATAGTGAAGATAAAGCACTTGTGTAGATCAGTGCTCTTCGAATATGGTTTGAAGACTTACCAGATATAACATGCCTTTAGATGTTCACCATATAATCCATTATCTCCAGTAGTACACATCTGAGTTCTGTCAGAATATGTTGCAATGTTCTTAGTGACAACCGTACTGCTACACAGCATGATCAAAAGGGATTGGCATTAAAATCTGTAACTAAGATGACCTTCAGAGTTTGAAGGAATTAGTGAAGAGACAATGTACACATTTTAGAAGGGCATCTTCAGTGATTCATCAACAAATACAGAACTACACACAAACTGAATTTCCCTTACTACTGATCTAATTATCATGCCCCAGCTTTTGTTCTGTGTGGACAGCTGCTTGTCTCTTCTTCACCAAGACAATGTTGAATATGTAATATACCTGGCTGGAGCCTCCCTGGTAATCTGCCCTCAAGGATAAAGGAGCAGAACAAAACTGGCAGGTATTTTAAGCACATTTTTTTAAGACCTTGGGAACTCTTTGATTACCCCATGTAAGAAATCAGGTAGGGAAGGCAGCAGGCCAGCATGGTTGACCCCCTGGACAAACTAAAATATAAAAAGGAAATGCACAGGCAAGGGAACCAGAGATACGCATTCTAAGAAAAATATTGAGACTTTGTGTAATTATGTGGGGATGGGACCAGCAAAGCTAAGAATAGGTTGGAGTGGAATTTGGCAAAAAATATAATTTATAAGATGGGTTTCTGCAAATATATTTCTCAGTGGAGGAAAATATGTTCTTCATAATAATTAAGACAGGAGAACTAGTGAAAAGAAGCATGGGGAAGACTTTTTGACAATTTTCCCTGGCAATCTGTCTTCTCTTAAGTATTTTAACCTCAAGACAGGGACTGTGGGAACAAAGACCTTTTCATTGAGGAAGATCAGATTTGAAGCCACCTAAGGAACTTGGACATACAAAGGAACATGTGACCCAATAAGACACAATATTTAAAGCATTCAGTTCCTCTAAACTTATGAACAAATCATTCAGCCAGAAACATTACCGATGAATCTTTCTGCATTGTTTCAGCGGCAGAAGTTACCTTCTGGCACTTTAAGAAAGTCTCCACATAATAGCATATATTTTAATTTTCTGGCATTTAGTTTCCTAGAAATTTCAGTGCATACCTCTTAAAAAGTTCACAGGTAATAATTCTGAATAAAAGTTAACATTCACCACTGTCTGTGCTGTTTGTCCATTACTCTTCCTTTTAATATTAGGGGTGAAACAAAGTCTTCTTTCAGCTCCCTCTAATGGCAAAAATCCTTTTGAAGGAGATCTGCATTTAAGTTGGCAATAATTTTGACAGAAGAACCCAAGCAATGATATATTATATATAGTGAACCTGAAAGAACACAAGTGACAATATATTATAAAGTTTATTAGATAAGTATAAACATACCTGTTTATAAAAATTTGAGAGCACCAATATTGTTGGAACTCTAAAACTCTCCTCCAGGACAGATTTCCTCAGCTCTCATGGTGTTAGCATATTTTTGATCTCTTTAGAAGCAAATCTTATCATATAGATCATATCACTGCTCTTCAAGAGTTCCTGTTTGAGAATTTGCCATCTCATCAACTGGTCACACTGCCATGACTTGGAAGTGGTGTTGGAAATCCTTTGCTGCAATCAAGATCAGTGAAATAAGTGAGACAAAACATATGTATGGTTCTACCTATCATTTGTTAAAGACATTCTCTCTGTGACTTCAAATATCAGTGCTTCCTGTAGTGATTTACCTAATTGCATATTTTATTCTAGTGATACCAGGCCACTTGCTGGCACCTCTGCATTAACTGAGTCTTTGATGTCTATTTTAAGTTTTTAAGATTTGTTTGTAGAAAACAAGTCATGTTCTTGACAGTTGCTTCCCCTTCCTTCCTTAATATAGCACCATCTGTATTTATGAATGTACTCCGGAGCACTTATTCACTCTAAGTACAGAAAGCCATAGCATAATTATATTTGAGATTAACTAGAGTAGCTTCTGCTACTATTTCTTCTCTGTTCAGGATGATATAATACAGAACAGGCAGGACAAGCAGAATGTAGGATTTAGACATTTTTCTGCAATAAAATTGTACTTGTTTTTATTTTGTCTTGCTGTTCTTCTCAGAGCATTTACTTGCTGGCTATTTTTAATTTACCAGTTTGATTATAATTTCATTTAAAATATAAATTTATACACACACACATATATATATATATGAAGAATTAGCCCCTTTTATTTAACCAATCTAACATATAGATATCTCTATAGATATATAGTTATAACGCCACAAAATATTTTAATTTCAATAAACAGTTGTAGCAAATAAACTCTCAATGCACACAAAACGCACATTTTGTAAGGGACAAAACTTGACAAATAACACATCCTTTTCAAAATGCCAGCTCTGGTTTATAATATCATCATATTTACATCTGTGATTTTCAAATTAACCATAGGATTTTAAAGACTTATTAATGAGTAATAGGAAGCAGTGTATTTTCACTGCTAATGCTGCATGTTCAGTGGGTGCCATAAGTGCTAACCAAAATGTGATTCTTTCATTTGCAAAAATGGTGTGTGTGGGGGGGGTGGGGAACGGGATGTTTGTGAGAATAAGATGGGAGATTCATTTAAAACAAATACAGAAAGTGAAGTATAAAAACTAAATTTTAGAGGAAGTTTATCCACATTTAATATTGCACCACTTTTCCCTAAATACTTATTCACATAAACCCCAAGTAATTCAGGCTAAAAATACTTGAGAGAATTCTTAACAGATGACACAAAGAATAGAACTTCCCGGTTTTAAATATTTTTTTGAAGAATGGAGTAAAGAAAATATTATGAAAAAGTATTCTGGGTAAATTATATGTATAAATAGCAAAAGACATGCATTTATGTACTCCTTTTTTCAGTAGGTTTCAAAACCAAATTCATCTCTGGACATAAGGTCCAATTAAAATGCCACAGAGTCATGGGGTGAAGCTTACCCTAAAGCACTTCCCTGACAAAGAAGACCTTGACTGCATCTGACCAGCTCTAAATGACTAGATTAATGTAGATGATCTAGAAAATAAAGACACATCAGAAAAAATGTGTAATACATAACCTCACACTTTGAGGTAATAAATTTGAGAAGGAAAATGGGAGGATGGCAAAAAGCCAGTTGACAACTGCTCTTTTGCTTTAGATATGAGAAAGTCAAAAAGATTGTCCTGAGGCTACATGACTGAAAAGCCTTTTCAGGCTTAGGCCATAAGTCTGAAATACTTATAGAAAGTAAAAAATATTTTTAAAACCCAGTCCTTTGTGGGGGACAGAAACACTTCTCTATATGTTGACAGTGCAGCTAGCAGGGTCTGTAGTGGAGACATTATAAAAAGATGCTGCAACCCCAGCTGGGCCAGGCACATCCAGTGGTGAAAGTGAGCTCCCTGTTGCCCAGGGCCCACGTGGTGGGGAAGGGAAAGAGGCCATCAGTGGTGTAGAGCAGGAATTGTGATCTGTGGATATAGATCTCTATCAAAGAGAAATAACCTAGTGAGAAAGACAAGACCAGGGAATAATGACAGAAGGGGCAAGGAAATAGAATAAGAAAATGCTTTCAAATTTAATTTGAGATCCATCATTTTTGTATGCAAGTACCTACAATTCAAAATTAATGTTTCTTACCTTCCTTGAATATCTTTTCACTCCACTATACCAGTTTATCTGAACCATTAACATCTAGATAATACTTATCATATTCCTAGCTTTACCTCAGAGAAATTGTATTGACTCCAGACAGTTTTTTCTGATTTATGTAAGGATGAGGAAGATGAAACTCTAACTGCTTGATTTCCATCATAACAGAATGAGGAAAAATTAGTTATAGCTTTTTGACACAGTCCATTCTGTTGCAGCTTCAGGAAATTAATGCTGTAAAAATACCCACTCTTTTCCAGTTTTTAATGTCCGGTTTAACATTTCCAGTTACATTAACCTTTGTATTGCTATAAGTGGTTCAATTATTTATAAATTCTTATTCCTAAAATATTTGATATTAAGCATAATTTGTGCCCTCCACAGCTTGAATTTTCTTATTAACTGACTTTTCCAAATTCTTGACCCTAGTGGAAAAGGTTATTTTTTATTAGTGGGACTATGCTTGTGTGACTTAGTTTTGACATGAAGAATGGCATTTTGTGCACTTTTTTGACAGAATTCGGTAAATGAATGACTAATTTGAAGCTCTTTACACTAGTGATAGCTAGATTGTGTGATGGAAAAGAGTTTTGATTCCAATGCTCTGATTGGTGAGTTCCGTTGTTTCTGTTGAACATTAGTAAACCTTACCTATTCCATTATCAGTGAGCAATGCAGATGCCTACAAGGCAAGAGGAAAATATGTATGCCTCAAACACAGACAGCCAGATAGCTCTGGAGACAACCAGGATTGTTGGCAAGAACCCACTGGGACAATGAATGGGATGTGGCTGGAGAAGAAGGCAATGAAGAGGTAGGACAGTACTTTTCTGTGACAAACATCCTTTTTCTGGCTCCTGGAGACAAGCACAACATGATACAATGCCAGCAGAGGAATGAGTCAAAAAGTCATCATGTTCTGTGTACCAAAAGGGCAAACAAGTAAAGGGCAGATCGTGACCCCTGAAGCCTCCGACCCTTTTTGCAAAAGGTCTAGAAGAATTAATTGTGCATGGTAGCTAATTTGCATAATGAGAAATTTATCTCCTGGGTACCTCCATGAAGCCTGGGCTTACATCCCAGGACCCTGAACTCCAATACCATCTGGATCGATGTTGGAGCCAGGACTGATGATCTTCCCTTTCTTCCTCTTTCTCTTTCCCTCTCACTAATCTCTCTCCTGTCTTTCACCCTATCCCCTTTGAAGGCATTTAGGGAGAGGGGATACTTGGAAGGTTTTTTTTTTGAGAAATTTTTATTGAGAATTGATGGGACTAAGTAGAGGCTGGTTTAGTTGTTGACAGCCTGAGAAACAAATTGGAAAAGTTAGCTCGTTCTGTGAGCTTATATTTTTGAAGCAAGTAAACTTCGGGAAAGCTTTCCTTTATGGCTTTTTTCAAGGTAACACTGACTGGACCCGGGTGCCTGCCTATGGCCAGGCAAGGGGTAGGCTCAGGAGGCTGCTGGGCTTCATTTTTAATTGTGGGCTCTAATGGACAGAGGGAGGAGAGGCCTGTTCTTAAAATTTTAGCTTTTTTTCTTTACCCAAGGTAGCCGCGGCTAGGTGGGTCCTTACCCTGCTGCCGGCTCAGAGCAGTTGTGGAGTGGCCGAGCCCAGCCTGGGGAGAGGCACCTGGGCTCCGTTTCGGTGGAGCTCTTCTATGCTTTTGCTTGCTGGGCAAGGTAGAAAGAGGAGCTCTGGCCCGCAGCTGGAGGTGGGTGCAGTTAGCACCGGAGGGCAGCTGTGAAGCTAGAGGCTTGTTGTTGTTTTTTTCCTGGCTGGACTGTGCCATTTTCAGTCAGTCTCCTCCCTCCAACGCGGCTTGGATTTTAACACAGTTTTAGTATGGTCTGGTCTAGCCCTGGCGACTTCTGTGTGAAATTTTAACTTTTCTAATACTCAGATAAAGAAAGATTAGAAGCCTACAAGCAGTCTTAAGAGAGAAGGAAAAAAACAGATACACTAAAGTCAGTGAAACAAAAATTAAGTTTTTAGATGGAAAAAAGAATAAGGAGACACTGTGAAAGTTGGCTAAAATTTTTTTTTGTAAGCTATAAGAGGGGACTGTACTACACTAAAAATTCTTATAAACTGTGAAAAAGACAGGGGTGTCATTGGTGGAACCCGCTAAATGTAGCTGTGAGGTTAGGGTATATTAACCCCTTGGTGCAGTGAAGAAAAGAAACACAGGCACATGGTCATCCTTCAGAACAGAAAGGAGACAAGTTTATTCAGAAATTCACTGTTCAAGTAGCACAACTCGCAACTCCAAGAGCAGAATAAAGATGATTGGTGCAGGGAGAAGACACCTCATTCCCAGGGTCTGGTCACAGCAAGACAGGTGGTCTATCTTTGTTGTTAATTCCTCTATATTTTGACCAAGTTATCTTCCTGGGAAAGATTTTCCCCGGCCTTCAGCTGGACCAGCTTATCAGCTTGGGAATGGTTCTGAGAGCAGAGCTGAGAGGCTCTGGCCTGGAATATTTTCCAGGCTGCTTTCTTAAGTGAGTGTCCACATGGGGGATGGTTGAAGTGTTTGAAAGATTTTTTTGCCCTGAGAGAAAAAAGGAGATTTTTGTTCCTAGGAATGAAGTATGAACAGAGAAAAGAGAAATTAACAGAATTTTTTATTTTAAACAGCTCATCTTTAAAAGTAATACTTTATAAGTTTAACATGGCTTATAAGCACAGCTCTGGAAAGGCTCTGAGGTTGGGAGGAGATTCATGATTGCAAAATTTCCGGGTGGCTTCTATTCATGAAAAGTAAAGTCATGAGAGAACTGTATGTATTCTCTTAGGAAGAAAATCTCTATAATCGAAAAAGAAAAAACTACTCTCCCTGAAATGAACTGAGAAAGATTATTTAAGTTAAAAACTGAATAAATTGTTTCTGTATGTTGTTGTTAAGAAAGTGGGGGGGGGAAGGAAGGAGTGATTTGAAGATCTTATTCTGAATTCATTATTTCTTTATGTTGTTAATAAAGTTCTTTCCTTTATACCCTTTTACGTTTTAGGTTTGCCTTGTTTTTGCTCCTAATTCTATCCACAACAACAACAAAAAAAAATAAGTACATTAAAGTTAGCAAACCTAAACTATCAAATTTATTGGTACATTGACCAGAAAATATTGAACTAAACCAAGACACCCTTCTTCACAACCCATTGCCGTGTGCTTATGCTATAAGAAAAGGCAATATTTATCACAATTTCCACATCAAGTGTTTAATTTAGCAATAAAACTCTAAGTTTTTGCAGACCCTCTGTTCTGTTTCTGTTCCTTATCAACTACAAGAGTCTATGCACCTGTGTGTTTCTTTTCCCTTTTAGGGTGGGATGCCACAAATAATTCAACAATTAAAGTAAAAATATTTTTCTAATAAGAGAAAAATAGAAGTAAAACAACAAACATAAAGAACAGAGTGTGACTTTGACTATGATATACATCAAATGTAGTACTAAATGTACTGCAGATTTTTATGATTGATAAATGCTTTTTCATTATCTTTTCCTTATGAATTTTCCAGGACTTACATGAAGTGGGACAGAGATAAAAAACTTAGAAGTGAGGGGAAATTGAAAAAGAGGGAAGTTTTCTCCTTTAATGTCTAGTCCAACTTGGTTGATGGCTGGGACAGCCTTGGTTGAGTGAAAACTTATAGTTTTATTGATCTATGATTGCCTTAAGAAATAGCCCAAGAGCAACGGGTTGCTTTCTTTTCCGCATTCTGCTCTTTCACTCTCCAGCTCTTTCTAGTTATTGATATTTCATCTGTAGAAAAGATGGAAAAAAGTTTGTTAAATTGATTGCACTGAAAGCAAGACCTATAAGATGGAGAATATGTATGAAAACCTTTTCTATCCCATACACAATAGTAAGAGATACTTCAAAATAGGAAATTCAAAAGAGAAATAAATACATGTTTCATTCATATAACAGCATTATTAAACTCATTCCAACTGGAATTTGACATAACTGAGAATTTAATAAGATTTTAAAGGTATTATACAAATATCAATTTAATCTATGATTGAAGAAATAAACAAAGACAATGTGTGTAAGTACTACAAAAGCCTCATGTCTCAAGGCCCTGAATAATTCTTCCTTTCAAGGTTCAAGTCTAGACAAAGAGAAGACAGTTATGCAATAATTTCTACATCTTCCTTTTAAGCAATAATACACCTTAGTATCAGAAACTAAACTGGATCAAGCTGTTGATATAAGGCAGCAGATCTTCTGTTCTAAAAATCATGCCATGAATACATACAACTGAAGTATCTCACCAGCCATATTACAAGATTTTAGCAAGTGCCTTCTATGTCCCAATACCCAGGGCAAGAGTCATTAAAACAAGCATTGCAGGAATACAGAAACACTGTCCTTAAAACAAATATCACCCTTTTCGGAAGAAAGATTTCAAGGTTTTCAAACATTCTTGATAAAATTTTGTAGAGCAACAAGGTTCTCAAAGAGATCTTTGAGTCTGCTAAATTTTGGGTTTAAGGTATGTGTATTATACATTCTTGATCTGATACAGTCATGATGCTTCTTCTTAAAAAAAATAATAAAAAAACCCAAAAAAGTTACCCTACAACAATAATCTTTGTTATTGCTTAGTTCCTTCTGAGCTTCTCCCATACTAATTGTTTGTAATGTTGGTATTCAGTTACATTTTTTATACTGAAATTCAGTGCCAGCAATGTATGTGAATGTTAACTGCCTAGAATCTTCTAGTTGTCAGTAGAAATAAAACCAGTATCATCAAACTTTCACCCAAACTCTGCTAGAAGAACAACTGGAGCACCTCAGATGGGACCCCCCAGGTCTCATGCCATATCTGCCCATCCTGGGCCAATGCAGGTGACATTTTGTTGCAGTCAACAGGGATAGGATTCAGCTCTGCAGATACATCTCATTCACCTCCATTCTCTCTCCAGGGATATCACTTCTTGGATATGAAAGTGGCTTGCAAAGAAGAATTTCAGAGGATTACAGAGCAAATCTTCACTTTGGGGAATGGGTTTCTTGTGCTAGATGCAAAATCAAAAACTGTACTATCATATTAAGACTTAGGAATAAAAGTTCTTGCAGGTGAAATAAACAAAAGTGAATTTTATCTGTTGTGCACCCTATGACAAATGACTTATGTGATTTTTTTTCCCCCTTACTCTTTTAGTCATATAAGATTTAGTCTTAGTTCACATCCCATAGTTCAAAATACTAATATCTATATAGATATCTTGTAGATACTAGATATCTTAAACAAGTAGTTTTACCTTCTTTCCAGTCCTTACATAGATTACAATTACTAGAAATGGATAAGAATAGATTGATCACTTTCCAAAATAGTTGTTTTGAATACAAGGCACAAAAAATCCTGGGTTTTAGTTTAGGCTCATTAGTGTTTTTTGTTTTGGGGGTTTTTTTGTGTGTGTTTGATTTGTTCTGTTTTAAAACCAGTTTTAATATTGCAACTGTTTTAAAATCTTCTTTATAACATTGATCTATCATTTATATCCAGAAAATTTACTGGTTAAAAGAGCAACTTCAGTTATGAACACCTCTTGTGAAAGTGCACTCAACATGTCAAAGATACATTTTCTACCTATGAATGAGTAACCTTTTAATATAACCAAAAAACTACTGAATTTTCTGCCCTATATGTCTTGAAACCTCACTTGAATCTTACAAATTACTCTGACTCTGACCTTTTCATGCAAGATAAGTCAAATGTGGTGACATTATCAAAATCTGTATTTTATTATTTTTATATTCATAATTTCTTAACACTGTAAAGAATATTTTGTCATTTTTTTCTTCAATCGCAATAAAATTTCATTTTATTTGACTTTTCAAACAATTATTAAGATTCTACAAGGCAGGTCTGTGAAGGAAATATGTTTTAAATATTTTTTTAACTGTTTCATATTCCTACTTCACTATACAAACACTTTCCCAAGAAACAGAGCTTACTGTCAATTTTTCATCTGAATTTCACATATTGAATGATAGAGAAACAGTGCAAATCTCACTAATTAAACAGCTTTCCACAAATATTTTATTAGATGGGCATTTAAAAAATGTAAGTTGAATTTTTGTAGTTTCCTGATAGATAACATGTTTAGGTGCCCTGATTTGTTAGAAAAAAAAGAACACTCATGTCATAAAAAAAATATAAAGCAATTCCTAGAGTGACTTGGGGCAGCTGAAAGCCTGAAAAAACTTAGAACAGAAATATTTTGATTCAAGTACATATCACAGTGATTTTCAAGGTATTTCCAAGATCATATAAGAAATATATTATTAAATTCATTGGCTGTCATGCTGTAATTGTTTCTTTTCTTTGCTCTTCAATGAACATACTCTGTCAAATGTGAATGAAGGTCACAAACTAGTCGTTCTTGTATGTCAAAGAAGCAGAGTGAAATAGAATACTCTTAACCAAATTACAAATGAACATTTTTTTTATCAATACTTAACTTTTTTGTCTGGTCTAGTCAGTTCTCCCCATTGCCTCATATACAGAAGTAAATAGCAAAAGGAAAAGGGTTGAATTTGTCTTTTTTGCTCAATATCAAGAGTCTGTATGCCACCATCTAATTTCATTTAAGTGCTAACCATGAAATTTTGCATTAAGGAATATGAATGAAAGGTCTTCAGAATACTTTACTGAAGTCAGAACAGAACCTAAGTACTACTGTAATCATTATAATCTTAATCTCTTTATTTTCACTCTCTCACGCTTACTCTGTTTATTCAAATTCTAGTTTAACTTGAATTTTAAGAGTATTTTTCATAGATAATAAAACGTATAGAGTTTTTCTTCTACATTCATGAAGAACTTTTTGGCAAATTAATTTCAGTTATTTAAGAAAGTTTCTAAAAGAAACTTAGCTAAAAAGTAATGAAAAACAAAACTTTTAAGTTAAAAATTCATTTAGTACAAACATAACAGGCTTTGACCTCTGGCTTAAGGCAATAATAAATATGACAAAAAAACTTTAAATAGTTCAATATTTACATTTTGAATATACATTTTATGCAGTCTACTCGGCAGCTCCTCTTTGTGTTTAAAACTTCTCTGCTTTTGGAAAATTGCACTGTGCCACATACATAATGGAAGTCTGCATAAAGGAAATCCAAATCTCAAAGATTCAGTTTTCATAGATTCAGATTAGTTAAGACTGGAAAAGACCTCTAACATGATCAAGTCCAGCATCAACCACGCATCACCAGCATGTTCATTAAAACATGAGCTCAGGTTCCTTACCCCTATGCCTTTAGAAAATTTCCAGGGCTGATGACTCCACCACTTTCCTGAGCAGTCTGTTCCAATATTTTACAACCCATTCCATGAAATATAAAAAATTCCTAATATCTAATCTGAACTGCCTCTAGTGTGCAACTTGAAGTAATTTCTTCTCAAAATATCACTTTTTCACAGGAAGAGACTGACACCTACCTCACTACAACCTCCATTCAAGAAGTGTGGTAAGATCTCTCATTTCTCATTTTCTCCAGGATAAATGATTCCTGCTCCCTAGGTTGTTCGATGGCAGTGGAGGCACAACTGATACCAGTATCAATCCCTTATTCCCTTAAAAACTTCTCTCTGTGGACTTCTCACAGGCAGCTCCACACAGCATTGACACCTCTCTTCCTTTCTTCTTCTGCATAACCAGCTTTTTCCTGTCCCTTACATACCACATAACCCTTCCTCCTCACAGCACAGCCAGGAGACTCCAACTGCAGCAGACTCCTCTGGATCAGCTAGCCTACTCTTTTATAACACCCATCTTCACTGGACAGGCAAGGCTGTTTCCACTCTTTGGTAATTAGTACAGCTGTAATTAATCAGGAGAGATTACCTTCAGCACTATACTTAGAATGCATCCTCCCCTGGTTCCAGACCCTTTACCAGCTCCATTGCTCTTCTCTGGACATGCTCCAGCACCTCCATGTCTTTGTTGTAGGAAGGAGCTCAAAACTGAGCACAGGACTCAAGGTGTCTTGGCACTCGCTGGTGCCAAGTACAGGGAGATGAAAACAGGAGCTGTGCCTGTGCAGGCTCCCCAGCATCAGCCTGCACACACCCCTGCACTTGGATTTCCATGGCACTCCCCAGCCTTCTGCTGGTATTGTCTGCTTCTTCTCTCTGTCTCACCTCTCATTCTTTTTAATTTTCCTTCCTCATTTTCTGCCTTTCCTATTCTTCTTTAGTAGGCAACACACTTTTTGTTACCAATAAATGGTTCTCAGATAAAATATTTGCCTCATTTGGCTTAATTCTGTCCTTCAGCATCTTTTTCTCAAAGAACTTCCCACAGCTCCCCTTAGTGGAATATGACTTATCTTTTACAGTTCTCGGCCTTTACGAAATTTATTTCTGAGAAACTGTGGT
Organism: Toxostoma redivivum; assembly: GCA_013397375.1. Taxonomy (NCBI): domain Eukaryota; kingdom Metazoa; phylum Chordata; class Aves; order Passeriformes; family Mimidae; genus Toxostoma; species Toxostoma redivivum. The sequence continues at coordinate 90,817 of VXBI01003327.1, read as the reverse complement.
CTTTACTGTAGCTTAACTTGGTGGAATATGTTGTGAAAATGCACACTTCAAGGTCTTTGATGATGCATTTTTTTTCTGGGTTGATACCACATTTCTGACAACATGTTTGACAACTGTTCTTTCATGCAGCAGGGTTATAGGGATTTTCTAGTCTTGACAATCCTCCACCTCAGGTTGATCTCTTATAATCAACTTCTTCTGTCATACTGCAAGATCACACCAAGGGCTAGTCACAGCACACAGAGAAACCAAAAGAGCAATGATGGGCAGAGGAAACCTACTAATCTGGTGAGGGCCTGTGGCATCCAAAGCAGACTCCTCAGTCTGTCAGACTGAGCAGCTTCTTGCTTTGGTACAAAACCCACTGAGCAAACCTGCTGTCTCCAGAAAGCTTTGCAATCTGAACAGTGCTACTGAAATAAGGGAGATAGGGCATATTATGGTTGCAGGGGAAAAATACTTGGTAATTCTGCAAATGTTGTTATAGAACAATTTAAGGGTATTGTGGTCAACTGTGTAACATTGTGGAGTGCTTAGAGGAAAAGTCAAAAGGAAAAAAAAAGAGCAATCAAGATGCATCAGAGAGGAGCAAGTGTAGGAAATATAGAGAAAAGTGGATAAAAGTAGATGATTATTGATGAAAGTAATATGTAAAAAGAAGTGCAAGTCGGTTGAAATCAGCTGTTCCTGAACTAAAGCTGGCTTTGCAGAAGCAGTTTCAGAAACTAAATCCATCTCCTGTGTGTCTGTTTATACAATATTTGATACATTTCCAATAAAATTGTTGTTCAATTACAAAATAAGCAGGTTTTCTATTGAATTTGAACTAAACAAACGTACTCTAGGAATAAGAAATGAAGTGAGAGAAAGTAAGTTCTTTCCAATAACATTTCTTGATTTGGACAATTTTATATTCAGGAAAAAATCTAAAAAGAAATCCCTTAAACTACTTTATGTTGTTGTATTGGTAACTCAAGCAGTATTCTTAGCCTATAGATTCAGGTTATGTGTCAAAAGAAAATTTGATGCAACCAACTACTCACATTTTCTCTAGCTGCTTCATGAATAATTCTTTTTTTGTTATCCATCAGTAATTTTTTTTGGTGTCTTTTTTGCATCTTAAAAATCAAAATTCTTTCACAGCAATCACTACCAGAAAAACTTACTCAAAGAGAATGTCTCTTTAAAGTCAGTAAGGCTCAGAGAGGATCATCAGCGTGTGTATACATGTATCTGCAGGTCTTGCTTCAAACTACTCTTCCTATGCCCAGTAAGTATGATAGAAGCTAGAAAATATTTTCTAGTTATTTATCTTCACTATTAGTCCCATGAAGTGAAAAAATCACTACAAACCCTCATTTGAAGGCCATATTCTTTGCTTCCCTGCTCTGAATTGACATTTTTCTGTGCATGTTTTTCTGTTTCCTTTCTTATCCCTTCTCCTTGCATTGCCCTGTAGTACTGAGCAGTACCAGCACAAAATTTACTTATATAGTATTCTAGTAATTCAGTAGTAAAAAAAAAAAAAAAAAAAGAAGAGATAATAATCATTGTAATGATTTTAATGATTTTATATTTTATTGCATAAAAGGTACTGCTAGTGCCTCAAACATGTTACAGTTTACTGCTCTATCATAGAAAATGCACCTTATACTGTGAAATACTTGGCAAAAGAGGAGATTAACATACTCCAACCCGTCAGATCTCCAGACTTCCAGATTCCTCTGGAAAGCTTTGAGAAGCTAGAGGAAATCTCTGAAATGCTTGAGCATCTTTTTCCTCTTCAGTGTTTTCCATTTGACTTACTCTGTTGCCTACTAAAAAGAAAACACATAGAGTGCAGTGCTCTTCCATTAAATATTCACTACTGAAACACAGAGGGAACACATTTCCTTGCTGCTATTGTGTATATGTGCATTCCTTGAGCATGGGTCTAGCTAACAGTGTAATTGTTGACCCTCACGACTGAATAGCTCCAGCTCATCACCAAAGCAACGGACAGCAGAATTGCTAATTTTGAATTGCATTGCTTCTTGTAATACAAATAAAACATGACAAGAATAAGGCCAATGATTTTAAAGAATGCTAAAGTATTGTTTTAGTGAGAAATGTTGACTGCTCTAAGGAAAAATGCATTAAGACTGAGACATTATCAAAGTATTTCTTCACACTGGAACGACAGACATTAGATTTTTTTACCATGTAAATTACTTCAGTAGCTTTATTTTTTCTTCCCAGGTATATGAAACACCCTGGATGCATGCCAAAACTAACGTTAACTAAATATGAGTAGTGTGCTAAATTAGTGATAGAGTTGACTCCATCTGTAGTAGATCTAAAAGCTATGTAAATGCTGAATGAAGAGAATTTCTTATTTTGAGAGTGAAAGCTATAAATTAACTATGGTGTTTCCTTCTGGGAATTAAAAGACACTCTACAATATTTTCCCAGGGAGAGTATCTTTTAGATGATAAAACTAACTTTTTTTTTTTTTTTTTGAGTAGTAGTAGTAATAGTGAAAATCAGATGTTTCATTATTATTTATATTTTGTAATGAAAGAATAAAGAAATCTTTCCATTCATGTTTATTACAACTCAAATTATTATACCTGTTATGAGGAAGATTAACATCTCAGACATTAACCATATTTACTATCCGTAGAACTAAGTAAATCTGGTGCAAATTTTCCAAGTAGATTTTGTATGTATTTTTACATACATATAAAACTTGAATATGTTTGGGAGGTTTAGGTAGGGAAGGGAGAGGGTAAAATTTTTATTTTATTGTCTCTTACCTATCAATCTAATTTTACTCAGTAGAAAAAAAGAAGCATTGAAGCATGTGTAAGATGTTCCAGTGTTAGTCATCTTTATGGCCCTAATTTCACTGACTTCCTAGGGACTTGTAGCAAAATACTTCAATAGTTTTTTACCCATTTCTTCTTATAATGGGCCTTCAATTAAATTCCTCAGCGTTTAGTCCTTTCAAGTTTTTTTCAGTGGTAGGCCATATATTTTACTTTCTCATTTTACTTTGGTCAGTTATCCAACTTGAAATAGAAAGGAATGATAATCTAACAAGATAAAGCAAGAGATTTCGTTCATGCAATTGAATAGTCTAACTGGACTGTTGATTGCAAAGTTACTTTGTGGTGTTGCAGCCTTTCAGCTTCACTCTGATATGAAGGCAGCAGCAGTTCTTTAAAGGCAACTGTAGAAAGATATGTTATTTATAACGTATAAGATGTTGTTCTTTGTGAATTCATATTGTGCTGAATTTTAGTCCCTTGTTGCTGAAGGTGGGAGAACTTAGTTCTTAGACCAGCTACATGATTTATGACAAGGAAGTAATTTTTGTTTTGCTTATTTTATCCCACTATGTGCAAGTGACCATTATGATAAGTAGTGTTGGGTTTGAAATTCTAATTATATTTTTGCTTTCTTATAGATATAACTGCATATACTCTGTTAAACTATCCTTTGCATTTATTTTCTCAAAATCCAGCAGACAGCTTTTTAGCATTATACATAATGGTACTTTCATGAAGGACTATGAAAAATCAGAAAATGGTAAAGCCTGCTGAACATAAGTTGCCTTTGATTTTTCCTCTCTTTTTCTAGTAGGAATATGGTCTCTGTTTTTATTTCTATGCCTTCAACAATATTTCCGGCAATCCCATGTTGTCCTAAAGTCCTTATGAACGTCATGCAAATATCTACGTGGGCAGCTCTTGAAAGGCAAACTACTTAACAAAGTGAGCTTTTATCAAAGCATTAAGCTGTTAATAAATGAAGAATGTTTATCCTCAGAAGAGCTTCAAAGAGTGTTTTGATGAAGATGAGCTTTCTTTCCCTCTCGCAGCTGTCCTTGCTTGCGGATGGGAGCTGGCAGGCCAGATCAGGCCTGCTGCCAGTGAAGAATAAGTAGGAGGAGGTGGGCAAGGTTTCAGTGCAGGTGTTCCTTTAGAGCTTGCTGTTTGATTACATCCTAAACTGTGTCTGTAAAAGTGAGGCTGCTTTGTTCTTTTATGTCTGTACTGTGCTATTTTTAAACATGATAAAACCTCCTGAAAACATTTGCATTTTTTTAAAGTTACTAATTAGAAAAGAAAAATCCAAGTGAACAAAGACACTGGCCAGCAATAACCTATAACAGATTCAATGGAATTCCTATCTTTTCAAACATGCTGCTAGAGAAATTAATTTCTTTAAATTGAAAATAGTAATACTGCATGAGGAGATTCATCTGCAAACATAACTAAATAAAGATGAACAGAAACACATTAAGATAAAAAAATCTCATAGAGATACAGCTTAATAATCTTAATAGTTCTATTTCAATACAAGTTTTTCAGCACATGGGTGTTTAGGCCCCTAAAAAGAAATTGAATTGGTATGAGTATAGCTCCTGAAATGAGGCCCCCACTCTCTCTCTCTTTTTGTTTTTTTCTTTTGTGTGGTGTTGGTGGTGTTATTATTTTGTTCTCTGGTGATTAATGTTTTTGCCCTTTGTCCCACCTACCTAACATATCTATTTCAATCTGTCTGAAATTCCAAGGCAAACCTTTGGAAAAACATTTTTCAAGCTTGAATATTAATAATTCCTTTTGTTATTTATCGATTTGATAGACAGGAGAGAAGGACAGCATGGCCTGAATGTACCACACATAAGGACTTAGATTTGTAATAAATCCAGTTGCCAATAAAATCTTATTAACTCCATAAACCGTATCACAACATCCACATAAAAAGAATGTTTTATATTAGATATTTCAAATCTGAATGTTTGGAGGTACTGAATAGCATCACAAAATGCTCAAAATACAATCCAAAATATAGCACCAGGGGTATTATGAACATTACAGTATGCATCTGGATGTGTAATTTTCTAGCTCTGTTTTCTCATTGTGGTGCCAAACCAGTTTACAGAGAGCAGAAGGTGGTCAGTCATGCCCCTAAAGCTGCATTTTAGTCTGATGAGATACCTGCATGGCATAAAATAGGTATTGGCCTCTCCTTCATTATGTTTTGGGGTTTTTTTGGTGGTTGTTTTTTTTTGTTTGTTTGTTTGTTTTTTAGTGAGCAGGGACAGAAAAGAACATACTTTTAATACAGAGAAGGGATTCAAGTATTTATTCTGCTTGATAGTAACTTCTTCATTAATTTATTGCAAAATCATAAGGCTGAGAAGAAAATTTATGTAGGATGACTTATATCCCTTTCTTTTTGCCTGGGAAAATTTTTTGTCCAATATGTTTCTTTCCATTCTTTCTGGCAATAAATATTGAACCTAAAATATTTGAAATAAAACCAAAGGACATGAAAAATAAAACCCTAAATTTGAAAACAAAAGCTTTCAGTTTTCAGGCAGTGGACAGGCACAAAGGGGAAAAGTTTAGTATCTAATTTAGCATAATGGGATTCAATACTGCATTTCCCAGTGTCAGAGTATATCCTTATTTTAGGCTATCTGGAAGTAACTTAACTCTGTATAGATTAGCCAGTAGTCTTTAAGTAGGGACTAAAAGCCAGATGTCAGTATCCTGACAACTCTAATTCTATATTCTGGAAGCTAGCAAAGGTGCCTTGCAAAATTTTCCATATTTTAAGTAGGTACTAGAGAACGAAAAAGAGCATATTTGTTATACCTCATATGACCTATGCCTTATATTAAAGAATAGGTTTGGCTCTTAAGGACCACTTAAGTACTCCAAAGAAAAGTAAAGCTGCTATGGCAGAAGAGACTGGAAGAGGTCTTCTTTGAAATACTGTATCTTCTCCCAGGAAGTACATGAAATGAAACTTCATTTGTGGTCTCTCTCCAGTGAATCTTTATAGGAAAGAGTCAATAGGAATGATTTCATTAATTCACTTTATTTCAGGAAGGCCTCTTATTGCTTATAAATTTTATCTTCACTATAGACAGGCAATCTTTCTAATGATGGGTTCATCTTCCCAAAACCACTTTCCACACATGTTTTTTCACCATTTCTTTTTAAAGGAAGCTTTAATTTTTCATTTTTTTATTTTTTTTTATCATCACCAATTCTGTAATTCGATTATAGAAGTCAAATGATTCCGTGAATATAATGTCACTAACACATGCATCTAAAGCCAGTAAAGGCAAAAAAGACCTTCCCTTTGGTGGTATTTCTACACCATTCTAGTTTGCATTTGTACAGAAAAATGTGTTCTCCCTGTTATTATGTCAAAAAAATTGCTCCTCTTAAGGCATGCTAATGGCTTTTTTTAGCTCTTGGTGTAAAAGATAATAACAAGATAAATAGAATAAGATTATAACAGAAATTATTTTCTGCATTTTTCAGCTGAACAATTAAGCATAGAAAGCTAAAAAACTTTTTTTTTTTCTGAGATGTGCTTGTTTGTCAGTATGGATATACTGCAAATACTGGTTTTTATACTCTACATCATTTGCATTGATTAGCTTTAGTGATAGAGCTAAAGAAGTTGATACTCTCTGAGAACTGACAAAAGGCAGCAGATTATGTGTTCCCATGGTCATAGATTATAACTGTTTCAGAAAAGAGAATTCAAATAGTAGAAGAACCTCTAATGTGAGAAATTCCAATGGTTGCAATATGAAGCCAGACAATTTCAGATAGAAACTGAGCACACATTTCTTAATAAGGAAAAAAAACTGTAACACAAATCTAAAGTTCCCTTCCAGTAACTAATGCAGTAAAGTTTTAAATTACAACCAGGTTCAAAAGCTAGAGGTACTTCCTTTCCATAATTGGAACTATGTGAATAATGATATTTTCACCCTGATAAAATCTAGCTGATCTGAAAATTTTCTGTTTATTTGCCTGAAAAGATTTTTTTCCTTTGTTTCAATTTTCAGAAAAAACACAGAAACAGGCAAAACAAATAGTTAGATTTAGCTACTTATAATAGATTTGATCTTGTGTAAAGCAAAAAATCTAGGAATTAAACCATTATTTTGAAATAGGAAGAGGTATAAAGGTCAGGTAGAAAGTAACTTAGAAACTGGGTTTTCTCAGTCAGAGCTGTGCTGAGTATTCTTAAATTAGTTTCTCATGGCCAAATTTCATTAATTAACAGAAAGAATAATTTCAGTGGAAATATAGTAAGGAAGAAATTAGGTCAGCTTTTGTCCTGCCTTTACAAGTTCAAAACTCTCTATTACATTTTGTTCTTGCACTGAAACAAAACATGAATCTGTGGGAAAATATATTCATTATTCCCTTTCATTTTTGTTGAAATTTATTGAAAGGATAGGCTGAACAGAAATGAAATGAAATGAAATGAAACGAGGAAACAAGTTGATAGCTCAAATAGTCCCACTGCTCACCAGCTGGTTGGCAGACAGAACAAGGCGAAATATGGAACAGAGCAAAGATCTCTATTTAGACTCCTTAAAATCCATGGCCTTGCCTATATTTTATGAGCACCATGATGAAAAAAATACATTAATAAGTCCAGCCACTCAAGCATGCACGATTCCCAAGTTTCATCTAACTCATGAGACGTAAAAATGCCATTTGTATTTTAATGACTGTTTGAGATGTGCAATGTATATATTTAGCAGTTTGTTCAAACATCACAACAGCCTTTTAAGGAAAACAAATGAATAACAGCTTAGTTATGCTTTCCACTCTTCCTACTTTGACTCTTCACCTTAAACTGGGGCAGTTAAAGAGCCCTACAGGTAGGTTTTTAGCAAGGCTTCCAGCCTAAAATTAATGTGTCTTAGGCAAAAGTCAGCAGGAGGTGAAGCAACGTCACTAATAATGTGACCTTTAAAAATAGGGCTTATCTAAAACTTTAAATTCAGATGTTATGTGTTGAAGAATTAATATTTTATCCCTCTCTAATTTAAAAGAATGTCTAGCTAAGTTTTTTCTTCAAAAGTATACTAAGTAAAGAAAGGAAGCTTAGAAATTTATAATTCCACTTCCAGGATATATGATCACAATGGACCACTAAGATATTTCTTCTCTCCTTATCTCATCTCTTAATGTCTTTAAACACAAAGATCTTTGAGATCTTACAAAAATTATATAAAGATAAAAGGAATACCCATTAGTGCCCTGAGGAAGAAAATTTGGCTGCCTCTTCTTTAGCTCCTATAACCTGGCTGTCAAGGAACTATGTCCATTTGGGTTTTGAGTGCACCATAGTATACTGGATGGTTTTTCAGTGTCTACAACAGTGCAGTGCAAAGACAGCAGTAAGGCATGCATGTACTGAAATAAATCACCCTACTTTCAGGAAGTTTGCAAGTGTTTATAGCCAAGCAATATCGTTGCTTTTCTCTTTATCTGCTGAAAAACTGACATCACTGATGAAAATGTTGATATTTTACAGAATGCATCTGAATTACAATTAACACAGCATTGGAAAAACCCCACAGAATTCTAAACTGAGATAATTTGTGTGTTTGTGCCTTGTGGACTGACATCCTGACTAATTTATCATTCCCTTGACCATTGCATAATTTTCAACAGCAATATAAAACATTGAAATACAACAGAAGACTGCATAGGATCTACATAAGATACACATACTGTAGGAAACATATTGCTGCATTTTAAATTATTAGTTAAGACTATTTTATTTGTACAAACATCAGTTGAGAGAACAAATGCATAGAAGCAAACTGCACAGCTGGATGATCAATGACCAGCAGTAGAAGTCTCTAAATCTCAAAATAATTAATTAGCAGGATAAAATTCTAATCTTACAGAGTAAGATAGTCTTTGATTTACTTCCCTCTGTGCAGAGAGACTGCATAAGAGCTGGAAATCAGTGCCATTTAAGCCCTAATTTAACAGTTTAGATAACATCTCAGTGGGACTTAGACTTTATGTTAGTTTTATTGGGGAGATAAGATGAGATATTAATACAGGTAAAGAAGATAAAATAATACTATTTTTTTAAATTATTTGTTGGGAAGAGGTGGCAGAAATAAGAGAGAAAAATACAAAAATGTTTCAGGAATTCTGGTGTATTTTAATGAACTTTTTCTTTCACCATACACAGTAAAGGAATGCAACAGCTAAACTTCAATCAGCAGAAGTAATTTGCTGTAGTGTACAAATAAATTTCTTCTTTTCATCTAGAAACTGTGGGAAGAATTATTCACAATCTATTCTTAATTAAAAACATGGTCAATAAGCTTCATTTTCTTGGTTGCTAACTGCTTATGTACAGATCAATTTTTTAACTAGTATAAACTAAAAATAAGAAATTTTATTTTGATGTTTAACGTATGTTCTTGATTGCTTCCACATTTGACACTCCTTCTGACTTTTGATTAGAAGTCTGTATTCTCACAGAAATTAAGAGTTTGATTCTTTCTGGAAGAAAACAGGAAATAGAGACAGAAATATGTATTCCTTTCTCTTTCCCGTTTGAATACAACTCTTAGCAATGCAAACAGTTTAAGAAGTAAGAGAGAAACACTATGAGCCACTGGTTAATTCAGGATGTTACCAACATTATAAACAGATATAATGAATATACTTCCCTTTAAAAAAAGGCACAAAAACCTTCCACCTTTATTTATATGTTTTGGCATGTATTTCTAAGTGTCTTAGATTTCATAAAAAGCATAAAAAAATATGGACACTTTGTTTTCATATTTCCTGTTAAAATCAGGAATTAGTTTTTCCAGTATTAAAGAAAAGTCACTGCTTAACTTCTGAATGTTCTGAATACATGTCCTGTCTTGGTCTGTGTAAATGTAATTTTAATTAGTTCTCTTAAATTTTTCACACCTGAAACTTCCAAAGCAAAAATGCATTGAAATATATATTTTGTTTCTTCTATCAAGGTCAGCTGGGTTAGTATCTAGGGTGATATCCCTCACTCCTGACTTGAAAACTAATGTAATGGGACAGAATTGATGGTTTCTTTTCTGACAGATTTCAATGGTGCTCATATCTTGCCTACTTATATAGAGTGACATAGATAAGGAAGGAGATTTTTGTGGAAAAACAAGGCTGAGGCCTCACCTGGTTTCACCTGGATTTTGTGAGTCTTCACCTCAGCTCACTGATACACAGTGGTGAGCTCTGTGTTGTATACCTGCTTTCAGATGGTTTAGGGTTAAGATGAGAAACAGTTTTGCTTTGTCCAGTGCCTTCACTGACCTCTGTCATTGAATGGCTCTTTATGCTCCTGGGATTATAATTATCCTGGGGATAATTTGCTCTTTTGCTCCAAAGGACTTGAGTCCTTTGCTCACAGTACCATACAGATGAAGACAGTGAAAATTATTCTTGACTCTCTGAAAACAAAGTGTATGCCACTTTTTTCCTGTGATTCAGGTGCCCAAAGAAAGGTCTTCATACAGAGGTTGTCAACTCCCTGTTGCTCTGATACAGAAGCAGCATGTCCCAGAAAAGTCTATTTCCTTCCTGTCTGTACTACAACCCTGAGCATAGGTGCTGCTGAGGTCAGATTGCAGTCAGTACCTCTACATGTCAGCTGTGGAGCAGTGAGGGGCCTAGGAGATGATCCAAGGTACCTAAGGAGAAAATCAGTGGGCATTGGAAGAGAAAATGTGAGTGATCCATCTCTTCCCACTCATATTCAAAGAGATGGAAGTGGAGACAGGTGTTAAGGAGATGAAAATTTTATCTAGCAAGGCAGAATAAGATGAACTATTGTCAACAACAAGAAAGAATGACAGCCCAAAAGATTAATTCTTCATTTAGTCATATCCTTTTCGGTGTGAGATAAAAGTGGACAGTAGCTACTGTTGAATAATTTACATAATTTACATGTGGATATCTCTGAGGCCTGTGGGCGAGGCAGCTCAGGACAGGTGAACTATTGTAACCTGAAGATATGACCTAACAGCATATATGAGAATATTTAAGCAGAAAACAGTGAAGAGGAGGTATAATGCCTTGTATTGCACCAGATGTAGAGAGAAGGGAAGATTGATTGTGTGCAGCACATTATTTTGAGAAACGCTGCTGCATAAATAGCTGGGCAATCAGACTTCATTTGGTTGCTTTCACATAGACTCCAGAGTCACTTGGGAGACCTTGAATATCCAAAATGCTCACATGGAACGTGAATAAAAGATTTAGCACCTGTTTGAGACCCAAGCTCTTCTGAAATGAAAGTGAATGTCTATGTGTAAGGTAACTGAATCCTGCCCTGTATTCTGAAGTGAAAACTATTCACCAGCTGAAACAGAAGTCAAATCCTTCATTAGATTAGTTTGAATTTAGATTTACTTAATAACTGTATTTTGATGATTTGAGGGTTGTGTTTTGTTGGTTAGCTTCTTTTGTTTTGTAAACTTGCTCCAGAACACTGTCAAAACCAAACAGAAAGATGTTTCCAGTGCTGAACTAAGAACGGTTTTTCAGGTTGTGCCATTTTTCAACACCAGGACTCCTTATGTGATGGGCAAAAGGGCAACCTGAACATCCTTTGGGTTAATATCCTGTCACAAAACAGGGAGGCCTTATCTATACAGGGGAGTAGCCTCTGGTATGTGCTGTCCCTCACTCTGTCTTCAGCCTGTGTTGTGTGAGAGAGAGCTGTTGAATGGAGCCAGACAGCAAGAAACTTTCTGATAAATTGACATTAGGGCTAATTGCCAGTGGCTGAGAGTGTGCCCCAGCCTCCTTCACTGTGCAAACAAAGGCAGTCTCAAAGAAAAATACTGCAGGTTTACCTCTGGTTTTCTCCAATCCTTCTGTTGGCTTTAGTCATGAAGTGTTTTGTCCTAAAATCTACTCTGGAGATAAAGTAGCTTGGTGAGGTTATCCATGCCATGTTTTGCGCTAAAAAGTCTAACTTTTTCTCATGTAGTTTTTTTGACCCATCTAAGTTCAGCAGCTTGTTGATATGCAACCTAAAGTTAGGTAACTTTCCTAAGTCAAAACATGAAGCTAGTGCAGAAGTTAGTGCAGACTGGTGTTTTCATAAGCTTTTTTTTGCATGCTGAGTCAAGAATACTGTTGATGAAATACATGATTTGTAGCTTCTGCAGTGACTACTGAAAATACTCTTACCTATATATATTAGTCCTTGTTTTCAGGGGTAATTGTTATGCCTTTAGCTACTCAGGCAGTTTGTGTCCATATTTAAATAACAGGCTGTGTGTTTTGAGTCTTACTCTTAGGAAATAATTGAGATTTTTTGTTTTCTAAAATGAATAGATACTGTAATCCATGATACTTCCTTTTTTGTATTTAAACTTTCTGTTATTTCCAACTAAATCCAATTGAATAATTTCATTATTTTTCACTTGTTAAAACTTCTGGAGGAAGAGAAGGGTCATAATGCAAAATACAGAGATAGATCAAGAGAGATCAAAATCCAAAATATTCCACTATAGATAGATGCAGGAAAATCACTATTAATATGCAGAAAATCACTTTGGAAACCTGATTGTCACTGTTACAAACAGTTTGATCAGCCCAGGCACTGTCCTCCCAGCCACTCACCAGAAACAGGTTCTGTTTCTAGAATAGTGCACATTGCTGTTGGCTGTCATTTTAGCAGAATATTCTCTTTTTTACTGCTCAGGTGAGATCACATGCATGAGAACTAAAGATATAACACTTGATATTACAAACATTTACTTCTCCTAAGGAAATAAGTTATCTGGGAGAAAATTATTATTATTATTATTATTTCATCAAGCTACAGAAAATCTCTGGATTATTGGTTTTTTGCCTCTGCGCTGGGTATTAAAGAGTCAAAATCTGCATGTTGTAGTACCCAAGTATTCTTAAGAATTTAATTCTAAGTTAATTCTACCTTATATACAAATTAAGACTTCAAGTCTCCCCCCAGGCTTTTCCCATGTCCTAGACACTCTCTCTGTTGCTATTCTCTACCCAAAGGTAGTGATGTTTTTCAGAAAAAAAGTTACACACTTAGCCCCATAACCAAATTCCAACCTGAAACTTGAATTCTAACTTCACTTCAACTGCATTCAACTTGAGCTTTACATATAAGGAATTATATTGTATGTCTCTGATATATTTTCTGCTTCTTTAAATAATTAGCATTTCTTTTTCCAAACAATGTTTTCCGCACTTAACTGGTTTATTACTCAAGTGGGAGAGTCTTTCAGTATCTAAATGTAGCACTACATAATGACATCCCTTTCTGACTGGCACTTTCCAACATGCCAAGCTTCCCTTGAAAAGCAATTGGACTGAAAGAGAAAATTTAACCAGAAATCTTCAGAGTTATGGGTATGTCCTGGCTTTCTTCTGAAGTTTTGAATTTCATATTAAAATTATAATTTCATATTAAAATTTTTGACCTTTCAAGATCGAACCAATTGTTACTTCTGAAAAGTGATACAGCAATCCAGAGCAACCCCCAGACAGACTTTGGCTCCAATTATGTAGAGTTTGTAGGTGTGCAATAGTGTGCTGCAGGTCTTGCATCAACACGAGCGTGTTTCCACTCACCACTGAAAGAGCAGCTAAATGTCACAGTTGCGTTTTAAATAGATTTTCTTGACAGATTAGTCAATTATTTCCACTTTCAGGTTAGAGTACATTAATGCAAAGTTTAAGTAACAAATCCATCTCCATCTCCCTCTGTACAAATACTTTGGATTAAGGATTAAATGTAAAAGCATTAGTTATGTTTGATTCAAATTTTCAGATAATGTGCATAGTGTATTCTCAGTGTACCATTTTCAGCAGAAATAAAGAACACTTGTTTTTTCAAGCTCTCGCAAATATTGAGTGTTTCTACCTACATTCAGGTTGATGCTTCTGAACAATCAATTAAGGTTTAATTTGTCTTCCTTCTTTTTTTTCCCCCTGCTGAAATCACTATTAAAAATTTGAGGTTTTAATCTCTCTGCTTGACAGCTCAGCTTTTTCTGACAACATTTTCTGAATCAAATGAGCTTCAGCATGCCTGTGAATTTTTATTTGTAGCTTATTCTCATAATGCTGCATGACTTCATCTGTGAGGATGTAGGAATAAAGTAATCAAATTCAGACGCTTACACAATGTAGATGTATGCAAAAAAGTTATTCAAATAATTTTCTAAAAATTAAGGGTTATTTTTCATACACTGCCATTTTTTTAGTAAAATGTCTTAGGGGACACATTCTGCAGTACTTGCAACTATGCAGTGTTAATCTTTCTACATGTGTATAATACATCTCTTTACAGGGAGCTGTTGAGAAAGTAAGGTACTTAATAATGCACTTGTGCAGAAAAAGAAAAAGAATTTTATTTAGACACATTTTGCATTGTCTATTTTATTTACTGTTTGAAGTAGGAAAAACAACTTTAAATTCCTTTTGCATTTTAATTTTCCCACTGAGTCTTCTTGCCTGAAGACACACACCTCCTCTTTATCTCTGAGCTCAATGAGGGGGCTACCTTGTTACTTAATCCTTAAATCATCAGCCACGATTCTCAGATTCTCACCAACTGAGGTCTAAATTTAATCTCCCCAACACAAACTCACACAGAGACAAAAATATCTCTTTTTTATACATTAGTAATAATAATTTAGTAATAAGTAGTAAGATTATAAGCATCAAGCTAATACAGTTTTTTATATGCTGACAGACTGAGTATTTCAAAGTAACTAAAAGGACACAACAAACTTTGTAGTCTTGTTTCATTTTTTTGTTTGGTTTTTTTTGTTTGTTTGGTTTTGGGTTTTTTTTGTTTGGTTTTTTTTTTTGTTTTTTTCTTTTAATCTTATTTTACTGATACTTTTTACATGGGCATTGATTTGGAGAATCAGTCCACAGTACTGCATCTGCACAGACAATAGTTTGTGAGTCTCTATCTTTCTTTCTGAAATTTATGATAATTTCATTTTATGTGGATATTGTTTTAAAATCACAGAAAGAGGAATTTTGCAGGAAGCACTGCCAGTGGTAACAGACAAACACTTCTGTTTTCCTGCAAATTTTTAAGTCAAAGTCTTTAATTTTCAACTATTACAATATTTTTTACATTTATTTTTTCTTCCTCTGATTCCCAAACCCACTTCATTTTAGTTAGCTAAGAGATGTTCTCTGAAGAATAATTTGCAGAGTTGACTAAATTCACTGCTGTGAGCAATGTGACAGTATGCCAGGGAAGAAAGGCATTTGCCATCATGCTGATGTCAGAATGTGACTGCTTTGGTTGCACAAGATTTTGCCTATTGAAATTTTAACTGTCTAAATGAAAAACAAACCCCCTCATAGAGTAGTGAAGAAATGCTGTCTTATCCACCAGAAAAATATTTGGGGATAATTGTTTATTTTGCAAAACAAAATAACTTTTTCCTTAATGTGTAAAGTGTAATTTTTTTCCTTAGATATGTATCAGAACTTAATTACTATTTACATTAAACCGTTGTAGTTTGACAAAGAAATGAATTACACTCTGATCAGTCAAATCACTCTAGTTTATGTATTTGTTTGCTTGTTTTTAACTTAATAATAAACTGTGAAATATTTTCATTAGAAGAGGCCTGTCCCAAGATAGAATAGAATTTTAGTACCTAATGTTAGTGAGTTTTCAACCAAGAAAAAATAGAGCAACACCAAATTTTGAGCAGTGTTGGTTTTTTTGTTGTTTTTTTCTTTAAACCAGTTCTTTTCTTAGAGCGATATCAACATCGATTTTATTACATTGCTGTCAACAGTAGACAAGCTAGAGGACTTTTGGTCTTATGGACATATTCAGGTAAGTCTCATTCCAAGCAGATACTGAATATAATATATATAAATCTAAGACAACTTCATAGCTTTCAGAGTTAAATCCTTAACTAAGCACAAGCTCCATTAGGTAGAACTAATGGAAAAGATGGTTATTGAACACTTTTGTGATGTTATGGTCACATAGTGTTCTTAGACTGACTCAGAATAGAGAACTTCAGTGTTGTAATGTAGTGACACTTCACCCGTACTAACAATTGCAGTATTTGAGGAATATGAGAAGTTACTAGGAGAACCTTAATCGTTGTCTCTCAACAACAAAAGGACTTACTGAGCCTGATATATCAAGAGGAAAAGTGTCTGTGTCTATGCTGGGCACCTGCAGTTCTGTCTTCAGCAATGACACATTGTTCTTCCATGCACCTGCCGCTGCCAAGGCCATCTGTGACCACAGCACCAGATGGGATCCACACCAATTACTAAATTGTAAAAAAAATTAAGTTCATAAATTATGAAGATCTTAAAGATAAAATCTTGAAATGGCAATCTTGTACTTATTGATGGCTGGGGAACAAGATATTCCAAGACATTCATATTTAATACATAGGTGCACAAAATGGAAAAACAAGGAATATGGCTTCGTGTCATATGGGAATACAAGGCCAACTCTGATCACTGCAGTTTCATTGCAAGCAGTAAAGGTGGCACATTTTGTCAGAACCTTTGCATGCATTTTTAAACATATTTTGCAAAATACTTTATCATTTGAAACTGCTAGCTTAGCTTGACATGGCTGGTGGCTATCTTGTCACATTGCATTACTCCCAAATCAAAAGAAGATTGTTCACGAAGATGGAAAAAAATGAAAGGAAGACACACTTTGGTCAAAATATAAAAAAAAAATTCTTGTTATCTCTCATTGATTGCTATTTTAAAGATTTTCAGGCAAATACTTACAGGTAAACTTGAACATATACTACTTGTTTTTTTTTCCTTTTTGCTTTCAGTATGGTAGTACGGATAAAGTAAAGTGTAACATCATTCAAAATATAATCATTTGCCCCAGCAATAAAATCCATGTCAACTCAGATAAATGCCTAATCTTGTCTGGGTAAATGGAAAGAAGCCCAAATCCTAGGCAACCAAAAATGTTATATATGCACGTTTGTCTGAGTGCATATTTTGTCTCGGTATTTTCTGTCTGCCTTGGTGAGAAAATTAAATGTTTCCATCTATTGTAGATATAAGCTTAGCATTTTTAAAATGTAAAATACATAAAATATATTTAAATCAGAATCACATAATTCCATCCTTAGGCAAGATTTAGAATTTTGTAACCCTGCACTTCCTTGCTCCTACAACTTTTACATTCCTGTCTGCATGTTAGCTGAACAACAGAATGTACCCCAGTTTTCTGGGATATCATTTAATCCCAAATACAGACAGTTGATAAAAGCTATTTTGAAGAAAGAGATAGAAGACACATCAGTGGCCATTTTCCTTGAAGAACTCCCAATGTGTCTCACTACTTTGGATTTGGTCAGGCTTTTAAGTTGAGTCTGTTGTGCTTAATCCCCATGTGAGCTCTGCTATCACTACATACTTAGCTCTGGTCATGGGTCCTGTGGACCCTGCCTAGTTCCAGTCCCCAGAAATGGTTCTTGTCCAAACCTTGGCACTATCCAGTCACCACAGTCTTGCCAAGAAATCACTGACCTCCAGAATGGCCGTGGTTGATGCCCCCAGCCCAGTTCAGCCCTGTTCCCTAGCTAGATGCTGTGGGATAGGTGTCCTGGAGTAGGACCCACTGCAGCTGCCCTTAGTGACTGCCCTGGAGGGCACAGGCCCTTACAGTGCCCTGACATGGATGTCTCCACGTAGGTCCACAAGAGACAGCAGTCCATGTTTCCAGACCAAGGATACAGCAATTGAGGTTCTGAGCCCAAGGAATTCAGAGACCTTTTCAGCTGAGATGCATTTGGGGTTTTTCAGTTTTTTGCTAGCTCTGTTATTTTCTCCAGCTATTCTATACTGATATTAATATAAGCTTAGATACCACCTTACCTGTGTCTTTTTTATTGAGCTGAATTCCAGCCTTCTATTGTAAACAACTGAATCTGAGATTGATTCAACCTGTAAAAGCACCGGCAGAAGACAAAATGTAAAGTTCCTTCTTTTTGAGGAAGATGTAGAGTCAAGGAATCCTTAATTTTTTGGCAAGTGGTCCTCGTGAACATTATAACTGGGACATTGCTCTAAAGAGCACCAAGGAACACCAAATGGGGTTTTAGTGTTCTAACTTGAAGTTTTCAAATGGTCTCAATTCAGTTGCTCCTAATTAGATATCTAGTCTTACTTAAAAGTGGTGTTCACATGTGTCTGGTGAAAACTCAACATAAGTGTCTAAGATAATCTCTAACATCCCAAATGGTAAGACGGTTGATGAGTGTTAAACCTTCTCTACAAACATGGAATATGCTCCATGTTCAGGGGATGCTTCCTCTGAAGAATCAAGAGGATAATGATCATACTGTGGGTAACTAAATTCTCCCTTTTCCCCAAGTCCTAACTGTTTACAGCTTACATGATTCAGAAACACTGGGAGAATCGGGAGAATACATTTTCCCATTGGAGTTAAACTCTGACCAACGTAAATAATCTTCTTTGCAGTTTGCAAAAAGAGGAAAATTATTTCTAACAGTATTTTTCAGGTATGACAATTTTCTACCTAATTTGTTTGAGGTGAACATCTTCTGTAGAAAACTGAGGTACAGTAAGATGAAGTGAGAAATGTGCTACAGAACTACTTGCAAAATATCTAATATTCCTTAGTATAACTTTCAAAATATAAAAAAAAATCCAGCAACAAGAAACAACTAAAAAAAAAATCATGTTTAAGCAGGTACTTCTAAACTGTGGTTCCCTATTACTTAGGTAATTTGTATTTACATCATAAAGGCTGCTCATTTCTAGATACTGCTGTAGCTGCTACCACAGCTACCACAGACTTCAATCTTTCCTGTCCTTTAGGTATTCAGATTGTCTGACTGGAGTATTTTCTTGTAACTTAATTAATCTCTGTAAGAAGACATTTGTATGACTTCTTCTAATGGCTTTGAAATCATATCCACTTTTTGATGACTTTTTATGAGAGTAAAGGAGTATCTTACGTAATGTGTGACAGTAAGCTATGCTAAGAGGGTCTTTAACAATTTGAAATACTCAGTGTTGTTAATTACAGTTCTAAATCTTTGATTACTGCAGAATGGCTGATTTCCTTCAAAGAAAACAATGCCAAGCCAAAGAGGCCCAGGACTGCGATGTCAATTTATTCCAAACAATAAAGTCTTGAGGTGTATACTCTGGTAAGAGAAAAAACAAGTAAGCCCTGATTTTTAGCGAGAGAACTATACAATGAATATAGATCTGCCTGTTAGAATCTACTTATTAAGAGATGCCTCTGCCCAAACTAAGGTGCAAATGAGACCACATGCCAAAGTCAATAGTACAGATTTTATTTAACAGTAATTGTAAGTGGGGGGCGAGAGAGAGAGAGAAAGAGAGAGAGAGGCATAGAAAGGAGGAGCTCAAGGGGGAGGAAGAGAAAGAGAGTTAAAGAGAGTAAAAGAGAGCAAAAGAGAGAGACAAAAAACAGATATTAAACAAAAGATATCACCACCACATGGATCCTTGTAACATTCTGCTAGTCCATCTCCCTGATCTGTTCAGGGGTGGGGGCTCCCAAATGTTCTTCAGGAAGTACCACTTTTGTGCAGTCCAAGTTCTGGACATCCATGAGGCATAGACGCCATTCCCATAACTTGGAATGGCGTGTGTATAAGCAGCTGCTTCCTTCATCAAAATTTGCTGTAGTGGGGATTTTTGTACAGATGGGTCACCCAGATCTGCCTCACAAGGCCTGGAATCTTCCTGTTGTTGCATCAGTGCTTTTCCAAGTCTGCACAGTGGTATCTTATCCAGTGTGCTAATTCCAAACATTCACTTCTGTTTAGGTCTGGAATTTATACCTTCCTGTTTGCCATCTCTGCTTATCTTAAATTCCTGTTACGGATACTCGCTTCTTGGACAGTGTTTGAGACAGTTCATGGTTCTCTTTGAGTCCTCACACTACCTGCTTTGGGGATGCCTGAAGGTCTCTTACCTTTCACAATATATACTTATTCCATGGAAATACATAGATATGAAATGAATTTACTGAAGAGGAAAGAAAAAGGGCAGGAAATTGTGTCAAG
Source organism: Toxostoma redivivum (assembly GCA_013397375.1). Taxonomy (NCBI): domain Eukaryota; kingdom Metazoa; phylum Chordata; class Aves; order Passeriformes; family Mimidae; genus Toxostoma; species Toxostoma redivivum. The sequence goes on along the minus strand of VXBI01003327.1, from coordinate 70,914 downwards.
CCAGGTTTGCTTAAAATGTATAAACACTGGAGTTTTCACACACTTTCTTTCATTTGAAGGACAGTATATCAATAAGTTAAGACATAAGAATAATGAATTTTAGGTAATTTATTCAAAGATATTTTAGAGTCAAAACTAACATATTATCTCCTAAAAATAGTTTAGTTCTAAAGATAATTATAACTAAATAACACTGAACTCAACCTGACTACTTTTAATTCACATGGGTATTTAAAAATAATAAATATTTAGAATACAGAAAAGAACTTTTTTATATATGTGTCTATATGTAGTATATATACACACATATATATATACATATATACACAAAATACATTGTATATATGTACTAACAAAACTAGATATGCAAAGCTGATTGACTGCAAATTATGTGGATTTTGTACAAACTGCAACTAAAAAACCAGGAGGAATTTCAGCAGACATTAACAGTATTCACAGTTTTTCTAGTCATTGACAACCACGTTGTGCAGAGGGTAACTTTCCACTGGAATCAGAAACGAGCACTGTGATGCTAACCTATGCTGGTTTATTTTGTATGGACCGTTGAAATCGTGACTGTCCAATATTTTATTTTTCTGTTCTGTTTTCCATTTTTGAGGTACAATTATTCAGAATTTTGTAAAAGTTCTTTGTGTGAGTGTTCTAAAATTGAGTGGGGCTATTGAAGTCAGTGAAAGTAGATTGGCTGATATTTTGAGTTTATATCTTTGTAGGTAGAGTCTAAACCACCATTGTAAAATAGATATTTTTCAAATATTATCTTCCTTTTTTTATTATTTTTTTTAATTTTAATTTTTATTAGTATTGCTGTGTTTACTTCCCCTGTGATGTCTTAGTTTAAGCCAACAGTCAAACACTCACTCAGATAATTGCTCACTCTCCCTCCTTGGTTGTAAAAGGGGAGAAAGTAAGATGTGAAAGCTAATATGCTGAGATAGGGAGATAACTTACAAATTATTATTGCAGGCAAACCATATTTGACTTGAAGAAAAATAATTTAATTTAGCACTGACTAAAATAGATTTGGGTCCTGAGAAACAAAGACGAACATTTCAAATAACAGCTTTTCAAACATCCTCCCACCTCTTCCAGGATCAACTTCTCTTTATTCTGCATGATTCTGCCCCTATCCAGAGGTGCAGGGGGACCTGGGGGACTACAGTAACCCACAGTAGTTTTTCTCTGTTCCTTTTTAGATGTCGTGGTTTAAACCCAGACCACAACTAATGCACACAGAACCACTTGCTCAGTCTTCCAGCTGGTGGGGTGGGAGAGAGAATCAGAAACATAAAAGTGAGAAAACTAGTGGGTTGAAATAAGGACAGTTTAATATGAAAAGCAAAAGCTGTGCATGCAAGCTAAGCAAAACAAGAGATTAATTTCCCACTTGCCATCACTGGTCAGGTTTTTAGCCATCTTCAGTAAAGCCTGGCTCAATTGTGTGCAACAATGACTTGGGAATAAAACACCATCACTCCAAACATCCATCTGTACTCTTCCTTTTCCTCCTTCCCCCGGCTTTACATGCTGAACATGATGCAACATGATGTGGGATATTCCAGGGGTCAGTTTGGGTCAGCTCTCCCAGCTATGTCATCTCTCAATTTTTTTGCATTCTCAGTCTCCTTGCTGGTTGGGATGTGAGAGGCTGAAAAGTCCCTGATGCTGTGAAAAATGGCTCAGCAATAACAAAAGTATTTCAATATTATCAACACTGTTTTCAGGGCAAATTCCCAGCCCAACCACATACTAGCTACTGTGAAAAAAATTAATTCTACCCCAGGAAAAACCAGAATATTACCTCACACTTTTCCCCTTCTCTGGCATTGTTTTTCCATGGGCCACAGCTCCTTCAAGAATATCCACCCACCTGCCCTGCTGTGTCATTCTCTGTGGACTGCAGTGTAGGTATCTGCTTTGTCACAGTCCCCCATGAGCTACAGAGGGACATAGTTTTTTCATGGTCTTCTCCAGTGCCTGAAGCACCTTCTCCTACTACAACTTTGGTGTTTCCTCTGTTATTTCTCACTCTATTTGTTCTTTCTGATGACATTGTTTAAGTGTACTTTCTCAGAGGTGCCACCAGTTTGGCTGAAGTGCTCAGCTGTACCCTCTAAGCCATCTAGAAGTATCTGTGTCCAGCATGGGGCAGCCCTGGCCTTTACTCAGAGACCAGACTGTGGACACACACTATCAGCACCTGGTAACTTAAATTCCATACACTTCTCTAAGTTAACATAGTCTGATGACTACTAGTGAATTTATAGAAGTTTTTAGGCTTCCAGTTCATGTAAAATAAAAATTTCTTGAACATTGTTAAGGAAGATGCAAATCAGTTGGATGAAAGTAAATAAAAATACTGCCAGTATCTCTAACCACATAAGTATAAATTACCACCTTTCGAAGATGCAGTTTGCATTTTACCCTCCTCCATAAGAATATTCCAGCTTAGGAGCAGGACACAAAAGCCTTTTATTATAAGGTGGTTACTGCTCCTATGAACTGATTGATGTTTTTCGGACTTGACATGAAGCCGTATGATATATAATAAAACTAAATCTGAAAAAGTCTTTGATCTGGACAAACTGCTAAAGTGTTCCAGAATCCATTACAAACCAGCCCCTATGACAGAACTAGTGAATTGAAACTAGAGTTTAAAAGACTATTTGTTGAGTATTTTGAAATTCTTAAGGCACAACAAAGGTGGAAGAAGGACAGCTGATTCCCATAATCATAAATGGAAATAACAGAGGGTGGGATACATAGATTAGAAACTCAGTTGTGTGAATCAAGCTTATTATCTACTTGCAAATCAATGCATCCCTAGAAAGGATACTTGGGAAAGCAACAGTTCTGCTGTAACAAGACCGAAATATTCATGAGGCTCCAGGGATTTTCATGCTGCATCTGACTATGATGGATGCAATATTGCTATGTGGGCTTTCAGACAATATTTTTAAGCCCTTTTGCTGCTTGGGTATCTATCTGTCTATCTATCTATCTATCTATCTATCTATCTATCTATCTATCTATCTATCTATTTATCTATAATCTAGTTCTGACATTGGTATACTGCACTTGAGACCACATTGTTGTCTTGTATTCCATTGTGTGTGTGAGGGAAAGAGTAATCCCATCTTTGTAACCATCTTATGTCAAGCAGAATTCAGCTTTCAGAAGTCAGGAGCAAATCTGACTCAGTAGTAATCACTGAAGATGATAATTTGAAGCCCAGATTGGTAGCAAGTAGACATCTCTGTATTTAGTTGAAGTGTAAATTTCCTGTTTCTATATTCATTGGTATCCATATATGTAATTTAGTAGTCATATATAACTACACTGACTGCCATGAAATCCTCCAAACTAGAAATATTTTAATTCTTACCTACTTTATTTTATTTTTTATTTAACTTTGTACAGTGCAGTGTAACATATAAGGCAAGATAAATTTCCTTAGCCAAAAGTAGTGAGAGGAATAACAAATAGCGGTTCTGTATAAAACTAATAGTCCTTAAAAAAAAAAATGAAAAAAAACCCCATTTATTCAGTAAAATGTCTAAACAGTTTTTCTGATATTCCCTTTGTGTTCTGGAGGCACGGGTGCTGCAGAAACAACTGTTGACCTTGTCCTGTGCATGCCAAGCAGCTCAGTCTGCAACATAATTCCTAAACTTGTATTTTATTTGAAAATTCAGCAGACTCTGAACTGGTCAAGTTTTGATAAATCCCTATGTTTCATCTTAGATAATGTGTACACCAGAGGTGAGGAAATGAAACAACATCCCCCTGGTTAACCTGGAGCTATCTGGAAAGTAAACAACACTTGAAAAGTAATAAATAATTAAGTCTGCAATTCTCTTCCAATTTCTCTGCTTTGTACTTCATGGAAGAGTCCTTAATGCTGTTTTGCTATAATTTTCTCTGACTTACAAACCAAAATATTATCTCTTGGGTCCACATGTTCTCCTATTTCAAACTCTATTCCCCAGTCCATGGCCAGTTAAAAAACTCCATCTTGAAAACCAAATGTATTGCCAACTCCTTTTTGTTTATATGCAAATAGGTGTTGAATAAACTATATTCATTTTTTACGTTATTCTAAACTATCAGGGGCCTTGTTAAATGTGGGTTTAGGAGGTGGAAAACCAGGAGAGAAGCCAGCAATGAAAGGCTGGTGAACTTGCTTTTATTGCTGCTTCACTACTGGTTCCGGCTTCTCCTTCTGTTTCCTTGGAAACAGTTACTGGGCAAGCGAAAACAAGGTAAAGGTTTTAAAATATTGACTTTAAAATCTGCTGCCTATACTGTTTCTGTTGGATCCTGCGCTACTGAACAAGAGTGGAAATACTTAGCAAACCACCATTGTATGGTAACATGCCTATTGCTACTGTAGCGTGGGTGCTTTGGTGCATCCTTTAGCCTTGCTTTGCTTACATCTTTCTAAACCACAGCTGTATTATTATAAAGAGAGAAAGAAAAGCACATGGGAAAATAGCCAAAGCCAACACTGGAGTGCAAGACCTCTCTATCAGATTCAGCTGCTGTATGAGAAACATAATTGCCACTGTAGAAGAATTGCCCACAGGCGCCCGCAGGCGCTAGTTTGTGACGCACTGAACTGAACAACGTTTCAATTGTATCTTTAGCAGAAACAGCACGACAAAGCCAGAAACCCCCAAAACATTGTCTGTACCCAAAAAATTTGTCTGTAACATAAGAAAACAGATCCTTAAAATATGTTCTTTAAAAGACTAGATACACTTTTTTTCACCTGAGATCAGTGTGATCGGAGGATGATAAATGCATTAATATTTCAGTTCTGTTATTGAGATATATATGATTATCTGATATTTATCTGAACCTTGATTCAGCTCTAGCTCTAACTGGAGAACCTGTAATAAATAAATTTTTTAGCATTTTTGGTTTTGATGGCCATCAGAAATACTGAAACAAGATTTTTTTTTCAGTAGTTTAAGTCCTGGCCAGAACTAAAACCACATTCTACTAAAAAGGGGTAAATTTAGTTTAATTATATTAACATATTAAATATATTTCTATGATAAAACATGAACAAGTTGAATACTAATGGTTGGGGAAGCTGATTTTATTTTTGGAAGTGTAGACTTGTATGTGCCTGTCAACTTATATAAGTTGACAGATATCCATCTTATTGACCTTTAATTTAAGATTTTTTTTTTTTAAGGACATAAAGGAGAATCACCTGCTGCTTTACAGCAAGTAAGGTTGGAATCTCGAGGGCGATGCTTGACAGTGGAGGACAGCCTTTGTTGTTTAAGCTGTGTTAGTGGAGAGTGTAAACTCTGAAAAGTACTGATTTTTACCTACAGCATAAGTTGCTGCTACATAAGTGTACAGCATGTTTACTTTCCAGAGAGAATTGCTCAGGCTAACAACAACAACAACAGGAAACAGGGAGATCTCCTCCTCTGACTTCTGTGCTTCAGTTGTTGCTAGGTGACTTTTATCATGGAGTATCCATTTGGAATTTTTTTACATACAATTGTCCATAATGTTTTTTTTTCAGGTTTAGGTTTTGATTTTGGTTTTACCTTACTTTACAATAATTCCATAGTGCTAAAAATCACCAGCTGCATAGTAAATCAGTCTAATCTATCGACTTCAATGTTCCTTAGGGAGTGAGAGGACTTTAGTGCTTTAGAGGGGCTTCTGGTTGAAAGAGGGGACACAGTAGAAGATCTTTCATTAAAACACATAATAGTGTAAGTGGTATAAGAGACTGTAAAACAAGAATATGTTAATGAAATGCAAGTTAAAAAGCTTATCTGACTATCTTTTGGTTCTTTCCCATCTCACTTTGATGCCAACACTACTACTCAAGAAAATTCAAGCCCTCATGAGGGCTGAACATCATTCTTTAAAGAAAGTGTGTAAACAATTACTAAAGCATGCTACCTTCCTCAACTTTGACTATTTGCTTTATTTTGTTTTTCATATATTCAATATAATAAAGTGCAATACTTTTTTCTTTCATCTTTATCATTTTCCATCTTCCTCTGCTTTTCTGAATACCTGTCTTAAAAAGAAATAAATGAGCCTGAGTTTTCTAGTCTCAAAATGGTCCTTTGATCATGAATGTTATTCCTTTAGTCATCTGTCACCAATATCAGTTTCTGTTTTCATCAGAATACAAAGGGGAAAAAAAGAAAAGAATCCACATGAAAGGTAACATTGAGAGTAAATCTTAGAAATCCTTCTGACAATGGGATTTTTAATAAAAAATTCCAAAAAATATTTTGGGATCAAAACCCCAAGCTGCTTAGAACTGTCTGACAAAGCTTAGATATATTTTTGTCTTCTGTTACAGAAATAATTCTGCATTCTTAAGAACAATTTCTCTATATATTTCAGATCTCAACTTCCATATCCAGACAGAACATGAAAATAATGTGCTGGGTTTACCACAACGTTCTGGAGGTTAACTTTATCTTGTCCATGAAGTCTTCTTGAATCCATGTGTTTGTTTCCACTGTTAACCTGCTCTGTTCCTCTTCTGAAAGTTTTCCTCTTTATTCTTTAGGCCAAAAAGTTAAATTACCTGGGCTTACCTTTCCTGATTTTTTTTGACTCTCAGTATTAAATACAGTGCGTCATGGTATTTCTATTCACAGACCCATATTTTAAGGACTATTAAAATAGATCTTGGTTCAGAAAAGAGGGATTTGGGTTTGAACTCCTTTTTTTTTTTCCTTAGAAAGTAGATCACTGAGCTAGAAATCATATTTGTCCAATGATAAAAAAACATTTTTTAAAATTCATACCAAACTCTGAGAGCACCTAAGACCATAAACACTTCAAATGGGAAAAAACAGCATTCAGAACTAATGGAGACAGCTATAATATCCAAATGGAAGGGCAATGATATAGTTCTTCTGAAATGAATAAATTTATAGCATGAAACAAATGTCTTCCATTTCTATTATTCTTGTGGATGTAAAAGCATTAATCAAGTGTTTTATAGCTTTGGGCACAACCACTGTGTTAATGTTCTGCCTAAGACCTGAAAGCTTTATTGATATCACACAAGCTGCAGATCTGGGCATGTTTACCTGATCTAAAATTAACTTCAGAAGTAAAGGATAATTGACTAAATAGCACTGCGGTGTAATAGTTAAAGTACACTTGTCGTATTCAATGCAAATTCTGAAAACAACAAATAGATACTTGTCAAAAGTTGTCATTTGTATGCTATTGCATGATGATAGAATGCATGGTGCTTTAGGTGCCTCTTGTCAACAGGATATAATTAACTGTGGCTACATTTAGGTAGTGTTTTTGCTGAGAAGATCAACAGCTCTGATTCTCTCTGCAGGGAGTGTGTTTGTTTAGAAAGGTTCTTAGCTTTTCTGGAACTCTGTCATCTGGTTCTCTCCAGGGGTTTCAAAGCAATCATCCCCCTATTCCAAGACCTAGTAACAAACCCCAAACATAACAAACCAAAAATTAACACCTGCACAAACTCACTGAAACATATTTGGGGTTTTCTACTTGGAAAAACATATTCTGTTTAATGCAGTTTAATCTCAGGCTTTTTTTACTGATTACCACTCTCTAGTTCATGCTGAAGCAAAATTTATAATCTCTTTACAAGAATATTTTATGTTTAGGTGAAGTCCAACTAGGGATTGTTCTGTCAGTATTGATATTTGCATAGAGAATAATAAAATTCTCACCTCAATACAGTGCCTCAATACAGTATGTTTCATGATTGTTAAGAAATCTGACAGCTAAAGGCATACCTAGATTTGAGGGTTTGCAGTTTTGTAATGAGAAACCAAATCTTAGTGAGTATAATGCTGCTTTAGACACTGAACCTCGATATACATTAAGATCTGTTTTTCTTGTGGAACTCAAGGTGACACATTTTATCACATTTAACACATCCCACTGTTTTCAACAGCCCAAAAGTCAGCCTTAAAATGAAATTAGTGTGTGCTATAGCTTCACTGTTTAACTCATATAAAACACCCTTTATTTTTCAGGTTTCCCATCAGTGAATGAGAATTTCCCTTGGGAGAAGGGTAAAGAAGTTCATTATTTTAAAAGGCTAACTGAATACTCAAGGTTTGGTTCCCATGCTTTCATGATAGTTGTGAGCAACATCTACTCTCTGTAGAGAGTAATTTAGGGCATTTATTTAATGTAAAGTAGTTTGAACAGAACCTCCAAATCTTGTATCTCTGCATTGTCTCTGAAGTAGAATTTTTAAAGCTCTGTGAAGACATAATGATTAAATTTGATTAATCATTCTGCTTTGTCATCTTAAGAAAAAAAACCAAAAAACAAAGGAAATACCTTATATATTAGATGTTGAACATTATTTTCAGATTATTAATTAATGAACAAAACATTTGTACAATCCAAGTAGATACCATGTGCTCCACTGATGTTTTTGTAAAAGGCTTCTAAACATATTTTACAAAGCTATTCTGCAATTTTATTTCTTTAAATCACTGCTTTGCAAATATCTGTATTTTTTCTATTGTTGTCATGAAGTTGCACTAGAATTCAAAGCACTTTTTTTTCTATACTCAAAAAATAATTACCTTGCCTATTTCCATAACAGACTCTGTAAATGTCACAATCCTTCCTTCTCAGCATCTTCTCATCAAAAATCTTTAAGAGAACAGACTTTCATTTAACCAGAGGAGCCAGACACATACAATAGACTTTTGGAGAACTAATTTTTATTCTTGTAAGATTATAATAGTTTCCCAGCAGAAATTTTATTTATTAACAGGGAATGTTGTCAATTGCAATTTGCAAGTAACTGTCCCAGCAACTTGCTCTCAAGAGAATATACCTTCTACCCAAAGCTACTGAGAATAGCTACATGTGCCACCAGTTTTATAATTTCATTGTACTCTATATGAATGCTAAGGAGCTACCAATGAGTTTGAATAGTTTTCAGCATGTTGCTATTGTTACTTATTTTTTCTGAAGGAGTTGTATTTTTATCTTGCAACTATCTTAATGTTATATAATAACATTTTTTTTTATCAGTATTATTTTCATATTAAGAGACAAGGAAAAATTGTATTTAATTATGCAATTTTTCCATCAGCATCTCCTTTGTTGGTGTTTAATAACTCAAAGCACTTACTTCTTCCAGCACATCATACTAACCTGCCTATTTTGTCTCCAAAATGTGAAGAAAGAAGCAAAAGGAAATATGAGGACAGTGATATTTAACCAGAGAAGGTGAAACTAGGTCACAGACTAGAAGGTCAACAAGTCAATGTTGCTTCAATGTTGCTCACAATTTATTTCTGTAAGACCATGAATTTTTGTGTTAAAAGTATTACTTTGATCATCATACTTAAAACATCAACCTCCTGTGTGTGATCTGTGATCTTAGGGTGCTATTTTAATATTTTGAAAGACTGTTCTTGTGCACTGACTTGATTTTTCCATTTAAGTCTCTTAATGTGAAAATATGAATGCTGCTGGGCTTTATTCAGTTAGAGCAAAAGAATGACTCACAAAAGCAATGCATCATTAAAGGAGAGATTTATAGACAAAGTGATGTTACTTGAAGGAATTGTGGACTTACTAAATGTAGTTCTATAACATTTATCTTGTTCCATAATTATCTTTTTCATGTCCTATATATATACAGATACATATTCCACTTCATATTTCAATATGTATGTTGACAGAACCTCTGTTTCTTTTTCTATAGATCCTAGTCTAGAACATTTATAAAAAATAGGTTTAGTTGCAGAGCTAATGAGGTAGGGATTACAAAATGTGAAAGAAGAAATTTTGGCTTTTTTTTTTTTTTTTGTGGCTGAGAGAATACTTTTCAGTGACTTCTGCGGATAAAAAGAAGTTTCAACAAACTAGAAATCTTTCATTCAATATTAGTTTTCTCTCTATGGTTTCTGCTTGGAGTATATAATGTTAAAAAAAAACAAAACTAAATAAAACAAAACAAACTCTAGTGGTGATAGATTCAGAATTTGTCACCTTTCCTTGAATATATTAAATAAATTATTATTAGTATTATTATTACAAAACATCTAACATTCTTAAGCATTTTCTAGATATCCATACAGTTCTCCAACTTCTCATTTTAGTTTTTTTAACTACACTTTAGAAGTCAACAGAAAAATTACACTTGAAATTTAATTGCACTGTAGTTACAAATAGTTTCAGATTGATTCTCATAGTATTTTTGGACTATTACTTAGAACAGGTTTTTCTCTCAAATATATTAAACTCTCTTCAGAAATCAATGTCAACGTTAAACAGTAACAATATAAAAAATTTAATAGAACTTTTCAAGAAAAGAACTGAACAGGTGCAAACAAGAATTTTGTCATAATTTAATTTTTGTAAATGTCTTTGCAGATAAAATACAATAATTGTTTTGTTTCTTGGCTCATTGGAAGTTGTTGCCAAGTTCTGAGTCTCCACTCTCATGCTGAAGTAAGTTTAAAGTTGTCACGAGAGCATAGAGAGGAAGAAATGAAAATTATGTTCTTGAGCTTGATAGATAGTAACAGATATGGTGAGCTGAGTACTGTACTGCATGATCCCTGTTTTTAAAATTCTCCTCAGTAATGCTTTGAGACATTTTTTAAAGAGAAGTAGTCCTGCTTCAACCATGATCATTTCCTGTCAAGCACCTGCAGATCACAAATGAACACAAAAGACAGCACTCCACCCAGAGGAGTTTTTCACCTTGTAATGGACTTTCCCTAGTGTCATGTTACTGAAAGATCACAATTTCCTGTGTTTTCTGAGAAATGAACAAAAGTCAATGATCACAGAAACAAGTCACACTTATGTCCTTGAACAAAGCCAATTGAGATAATTCGCTCTATGTGAGAGTATTTTTGATTTATTTAATTTTATTATTTTCTTTTCTTATTTCTTTTTTTATTTTGTTTATTCAGAAATTGGGTTGGAAGAGTGGGAACCAGTTGTGCACCACTTAAAATGACTACTTCTTGTTCTAGGCATACCAGAGAAAAACTAGTGCTGTACATGCAGCCCTGAGTTGCAGATTAGCACTTCCATGGATTTTACGGTTGGGTTACTAATGCAATCACTCTTGAATTCATTTCGGTTGGAATCAGTCAGGGTAGCTACTGTCTAAATTATTTAAGCTATCCCATTTCTTTTTGACTGAAATAGATTAGAGGACAATTGCATGCGCACCTCATATAATATTTGAGGACATGTGTAGTAATTTTTCATTTTGAAAAGCTAGAAACAGAGAACTTGAGTACACTGTGATAAAAAATAACAAAGTAGTTTGTTCTTCATCTCCATAGTGATCTAGTCTTTTGTAGGATGGAGGGCAACAGGAAAAAGAAAGTAGAGGAAGAACTCTACAATTATGTGATAAAAACTTGCACAAATATGTAAAATTTAACGAACATTTTATGTACATTTAACTTCCAAAAATGCATGTGTCACAGTTCAGCAAATATTAATGTGTTTTTGCTTACTTTAACAAACCATTTTCATGTTTGATCTGATTTACCCCTGTGTCACATGAAGATTGAGTGCTCAACTACAGAAGAGAACAAGAGAAGATATACCCAATAAGTAAAAAAGGCAGGCTCCAGGTATTAGCAAGCCTGCTCTAATTAAAATGAAACTAAAACAACAATAAAAGACCCCAACTCAAGCCACTAACAAGCCAAAAAAACACTAAAAAGGTTTGAAGGGTGGTTTTACAATTATGGTTAAAATGTAAACCAGCATACACATTCTGCAGAATGTGATCTTTCTACAGAAGAGACAGACCTGATCATAAAATTGGTCCTAAATTCATTCCAGACAAAACCATCCAGACTAGCTAAATGATTTAAGTTATATAGTTTCATTTTTGTTTCATTAGCTCATCCATATTACAGCATTCTTTAAAAAGGATTTAAAAAAAGTGCTGTGTATAATTTGTTAGGTGTAGTAACGTTTTCTTCCAACATAAATCTTTTTCCATGGTGTTCTTCATATCACAGATGTGGATGATAACAAAATGGGTCTGTTTTGTGAATCTATCTATCCTAGAAAAGGAAATGCTTCAAGCTCTAAGCTTTAGTAAAAAAGTGGAAAAAAAATTAAATTTAATGGAAAAATCCATTGGATGTACAGGATAATCTGCTGCTGTGACTATCGTTAGATTCTTCTAGAAACAGTTCTATATTATTGTGGGTGGCCTGTGGTTTTCTGTGTGCTTTGTTTGTCTGATGTTTGTTTATTTTTAAATAGTCAAATAGTAACATTTAAATAGGTATGATTTTATGGCTAAATCTCAGATATAATCCCATATATTCATGTTAATTTTTTTACTTGCTTGACTTTATGGAACAATTTTCTGACTGATTGAAACACTAGTTAACACAAAAGTCTCTCTCTTCTCTCCTTATCATTGCTGTAAGATCCTTTACTACATTAGGTAAATTATTTCCTTTTTTCCCCCCCTTGAAATAAAGTATAGCCTGTAGTAAAATTATCATAAGTATACTTATTTCTTTCTACAATGCAGTTAGGCAAAAAATTATATTTAAGACACTACTATAGAAAAAAAAAATTAAAATTAAAACAAAATTTTGGTAGCAAATGGAAGCATCTGCATTTTGTACGTTTTCACTTTCTGAAAAACTTTTAATTCTTAAGTTCTTCAGGTATTTTTTCCTGTATACGTTGAACAGACTTTCTTATCTTCCTGGGCATTATAAATGGGATCATGATTTATCCCCTGAACAATATTGTGTTTTTTGCACTGTGGATGAAATATTTATTTGTATGACCTTAGTGTATGATTTGGTGATGTTCCAGTTCAGCTTTTTTAGCTTACACACTGATATTTCTCTTTTCCTATACTTTTGAATTGCAATTTATAATAAAAGGAGACTTAACACATCATTTATTCATCCTCTTCAACAATTTCTCAGAAGTACAGAATTTCATTTGACTATGTATTGACTTCCTATGTATTTATTTGTTTGTATATAGTTTTTTAACTTTATTTCCTCTATATAAAAGGTAGTAAATATATATATTAATTATTAGTATTGTTAGTTGCAATTTTTGAGCAAAAACCTAGAATATTTATTCTGGAGAACACCTAAAAACAAGTGAAAATAGGATGAAATCAGAGACATATACAAATATTGTGGAAAAGACCAAGAATTATCTATTACAGTATAGAAACATTCCTGTTTCTATGGAAACATGAATGTTTCCAAAGATTTGTATATTTCTACTTTTTCTTTTCTTAAGTTTCTGTCATTGGTCCAATTTCATCCACAGGGAATCCCAAAATGGTTGTCATTGTTATCTCTGCTGAAGTAGTATTGAAGCATATTGAAGCAAGTAGCTGGCCATGGTCATACATCAACACAGACCCTCTACCAGCTTACTTCCCTCTCCCATTGGGTGAGGAGATAGTAGAAAGCATCTGAGAAATCTTATGAATTGTGATAAAGTATTTAAATAAGTGAGGCTAAAACTGTGCACAGAAGCAAAGCAAAATTCAATTAATTCACTACTTCCCATCAGCAGACAGGTGATTAGCCAACTCTGGAGAGCAGGACCTCAGCACATGAAATGGTTATTTGTGAAGACAAATACCATAACTACAAACATCTCCTTTTTCTCCTCTTTCCCTTTTTCCTCCTCTTTCTCTTTTTCCTCTTTTATTGCTAAGGAAGACACCATATGGTATGGAATATCCTCTTGTTCTGTTAGGGTCAGCAGTCCTGCTGAGCCTCCTCCCAGTTTCTAGGGCACTCCCAGCCTCATTACCTGCTGGGTAGGACCAAGGTAGAATCAAAGCCATGATGCTGTAAAAGCAGGATTCAGTGACAGCCAAAATACTGGTACCTTGTTCTAGACACACATCCACACAGGACTGTGCATATGCCTAGGAAGGCAATCAGCTCCATCCCAGTCAGACCCAGTAAGATGTGTAAATGCTTTACTGGAGCTTTACTAAAGATGGGAATGATAAACAGTGTTACAACCTAAAATCATATTGATGTCCTGATCTCAGGTAGTCCTCCAAAACAAAATAAAACACAAATGAAATTTCATAGAGAATAAGAAATTTCACCACTGGACACATTCTATTTTCTTTTGTATTTAAATATGATATATAACTTGATGGCTAGGCTTTCTACAACTACTTCCATTCATTAAAATAGACAATGTGATATTTTTCACATTACTTTTAGGAATTATGGATTCCAAAAAAATTTGAAAAGCAATCAGTAGAAAATTTACTCTGAGAAATCAGGGCAAACTCTACAACTACTATATTTTCAATGAGATGCACTTGGTATATCCTCTGCAAGGTTTTCAGTTTGACTAATAAGCTCAGAATTTCACTTGTAACAGAACAGCTAAACGATATGCACGAATTTATGCTTAGCCCTTATGCAGGTATCAAGGGAAGCTCTACAAAATACGAACAAGAATTATGAGATTTAGATGTGGCCCAGTTTAACAAACTAACTTCCAACACACTAATTTAAGCTTTCTGAAAAGAGCTTGACAAATAATTCCATATAATTTCTATTTAAAATTCATACTTGGCAGCATTTCCCTTCTCAGATCATCACACATGACTGGAGGCAAAAGTCCTGCTTCTTCCTCTCTGGAGTGCTTAGGAGGAACTCAAAATGATAAAACTAGTGAAATAAATTAAGTACAAACCAGGAAATAAGTGGTTGTCATTAAGGGGAAAAAGTATGAATGGGTAATTTATGGCACTTGATCTTGAGTCAGCATTGTCTTCTACTTCTAACAGATTTTTGCAATATTATTCCAAATACCTTTCTAATACTGAACAGTCTCATATGATTGGAGTTTTCATTTTTCTGGACTGAACAAGCCAATTTTCAACACCTCCCCTTATACAAAAGGCTGTCCATGTTTTTGACCATGATAGTAGCCTTTTTCCCATTTGTTTAAGTCTTCATTAATCTTCCTATCAGAAACAAACATGTAATGTTCAAGATGAGGTCTTCCTAAATCCTCATGCAATAATAGTAGTTTTTTACCATCTCTACTGAGAATAATTTATGGCTTGCATATCTGGTAGGCATTTGTTTCTTTTCCATAATCACACCAAGCAGTCATCTTCTAGTCATAGTAGACAGAGGATTTTTTTTTTGCTAATTATCTTTGTGATGATCAATCCCTTGAGTTGATGATCAAACCTCAATCAATTGAGTTTTAAGTAACTAAGAGAAAGGAAAAAATTCAGAAAAATTATTAATTTTATATCAAGTCTTAGTAAGGAATCCAAGTCCTACCACTTCACCAGCTTTCCTTTTGTTTTTTTACTCCCCTATAGAATTGCAGTCTTTGGGTTATGAATTTGTATATACATGATAATAAGTAATAATCAGGAAGTATCTACAAAAGGAGGTTCCAGGAGTCTGTTCTTCTCCAAGAATAAACAGTAGGATGTAAAGAATTTTTTGTAGTTTAAAAATAATATACATATATATTTTGTATTTATAACCTGATCATCATATATATGAATAGTGTACTATATATTTTATGCATATGTCTGTGTTTATAACTGTTAGTATTCATGTGCATCTTTACATATAACCAATCCTTGATTTTACATTAAAAGTCCTTTTTTTTCTCCACACAAACAAAAAACAAACAAAAACAAATCCCTTTACATACTTTGTCTCTAAAAACACACTAAGAAAGAGAAAGGAATGATTGTAGGAAATGTAGTAACATTTACTAGCTCAAAATGTAAGAGACTAAGGGCAAGATATATACAAACTTGAAGCTTACAAATAGGAACAAACTTCCATGCTTTTGCTTTACCTTCTTCATTACCAGAGAGGAGATTATAAAACACAGGAACACAGGTATTGTACTGATCAGTCATCCAGCATACATGTATGCAGTGATTTTATGTTTTCATCCCTTCATTTCAGTCCTTTATAGTTAAAACCTAAACCCTACATCCTGGTTATATTTTAAAGCATGATATTGAGACATTAGGTTTAACTACATAACTTGCTACCTTGTTGTTCAATATTAACCTAAATAACAAGCAGTTCCATGGAAAAGTGAAATCTTTTTGACCTGTATATTAGTCCTTCATGACTATGGCAATGGACCAATTTCTATTTTTCAATTTCCAGTATTACTAAGACCTTGCTGACCATTTGCAGAGTAAGCACTTTTTCTGTACACGGTGGAAAGAATAGTCAGAAGAGCTGGAAGACTTCCCAAATAGTAAGTTGAAAGGGATATAACTTCTTTTATGGCTTTATCCAAAAGATCAGAGAGACAATCTGCATTCCTGCTGTAGCTGTGATGTAAGTAGGCCACAAAGCCAGCTGAGATTGGGTTATTTCTGCCTCATCAGTTAGCATCTTTGAATGAGAAGGCAGATATGATTTATGGTGGAACAGAGGCTGACAGAGCCCAGCTGGAAACGCTCATATTATGGTAGCTGAAATGCAAAAAATTGGGTTAGTGTTGAAATGCAAAATATAATCTAGGTCATATAAACGAAGATAAGTAATTCAGTCTCATAAAACTGACAGGCAAGAGCCCTAAAACAATGTCTGTATGTTCTGTCTTTGATTAGCTATGCCACTAATACATTTTTACCATAAAAGTATTCTCCCTTACCTCTCCTATCTACACAGACTAAACTCAACTGCAAATAAGAATCTGTTGCTGCCTGAAGGTGATGATCTATGATAAACAAATTAGCAGTCTATCCCAGATGAGGATGGACTGGTGTCTGAACACATAATCTTCACTGCTGGTATTTATTTATTTATTGTCAAGCTTGTTGACAAAATCAGCAAACAGAACTTTTCTATTATTCTAACATTTAGTAAACAACATTTCTAAAAAAAAAAAAAATCATTCAGATCTAATGGTAAAAAAAGTGTTTGAAAAAATCCTGTTGCTTTTCCATAGACAGTAAAAATTAATCATGGTGATTCCATGGATTTATGTTTTCTCTTTTTTTTTTTTTGTTTGGGGGTTTTGAGAGGGATTTTGGACATGGATTTTTGGTTTATTTTTTACTGTTATTTAGTTTCTTTTAAGGAGAAAAATAAAACTACTGAACTTCTGGCTAAAAAGTAAAATATCTCATGTACTCTCATGAGAACCAGAGTTGAATTTTGTGCACTGGATATATTTGCAATGCATCTTTGGAGTCTGAGAACATTTTGGTCTCCAATCTACTATTTATCCCGTTACTTTCTTGCATGTATGCTCTAGTGCCTTCTGTCTTGGTTGATCACCCTCTTGTGAATGTCCTGGGTGTACAGAAGCTGTGGTATGTTAACCTCAGTCTCCCTGGTGAGACTATATAAAGCTTCTCCCCTCCTTCATTCTTTAAGATACTGACAAAAAAAGACTTGGGTAGAAGACCAGATGCTGACATTACTGGTGCATTGATTGTTTAAAACCAAGTTTCTGGTTGTAGTATGGATCAAGCAATTTGAACCAAGCAGAAATTATGAGAGTGTATGTCCCAAAAGGCTCCAGAATCTAAAATGGTGCTAAAATGGCAGCAATTGCAGTACCAGCTACCCTGAGATGACAGATTATTGCAATCCTGAATACACCATAGCCCAGTCCCAATGGATGAGGAGGGAGAACACTTGTACTGAGAATACTCTCTCACCTGGTGCTTCTGGATCTATGTTGGAAGAGTGGACTTGTGAATTTTGGTTTTTTTTCATATCTGAAGAAAATGTAGGTCTTTGCTTTGTGTGTAGGTCTTTGCAAATGTGTGCAGTGTGGTAGAGGAAAGGGTTATAAAAGCATATTGGGGAAAAGTTAAAGCCTTGAACAACTGAAGATAACTATAGTAAAAGTATTACTGACTGAATAATTAAAAAATATGATTGAAGAGGGAGGGGAAAGTGAGGTTTGATTTAAATACATATTATTCTATTTCATAAACCATAAGCTACATAGAATTTATCCTTTTCCTTGTAACACACAAGAAATCTGCACGGTTACAGTTTCAGAACTCTCATTTCAGGTTTAAAACTGAATTTTAAATGTGTGTGCCAAAGTCTCCTATGGATGCTGGCTGAAAACTCCACTAGCTCTTTTTGATCTCTTGTAGCACAGAAAGATGTCATCATATCCTTTGCATAGTATTACCATATCTCTAGCTTGCCTTCCTTAAGTCTTGCTTCTTCCTGATATACTGATATATTATTCTGTTTGTGCTCCATTTTTAAATCTTGTATCAGTATTTCATAGTACCTGCATTTTCTTGCAAATGCTTTTTCGATTTAGTTTCATCATAAGATATCCTAATTTTAAAGGGTTTTGTTTGTTTTTGTTAATTTCTCTGTACTTTTCTGAAATCTGAATCTTTCTTGCCCGTTTTCACTACTTTCTTTTTACTGTTCCTCTATTCCTTTTTGTCTGCTAATCATATCCTCATAAGCCTCTTTGCTATCTGAGTTGTGGTCATTATTTTTCTTAAATTCTTCAGTCTCATAAAGCTGACAGGCAAGAACCCTAAAACAACGTTTGTATGTTCTGTCTTTGATTAGCTATGCCACTAATACATTTTTACCATTAAAGTACTCTCCCTTACCTGTCCTATCCTTTCCGTCCTTCTAATTTTAGTCATAAGAAGTTATGATGAGGATATTTCAATATGGAAAGGTTAATTATTAAAATTAGAAAAAAAAAAAAAGAAAGAAACTGAGAAAGGTTTTTTTTATATCTTCAAAATTTATAAATCTTATCTTGTAAAATTTACCACATTAGAGAGTGGTAAATTACCATTACCTTAAGAAAGGTAAATACACGTTTCTTA
>VXBI01003327.1:1326-52014 GCA_013397375.1 Toxostoma redivivum | reverse complement strand
CACGTTTCTTAAAAAAAAAAAAAAAAAGTGTTGATTTACATAATGTATAAATACAGTACAGATTTTTATTTATCAGGAAATACCTGTGTACAAAATTTTGCTTGTTCTCTATTGGAGCTGTAATATATTTAAAATGTACAGATTAACCATTAATTGGATTATTCATATTTATACTATATATTATCATACTAAAATATTCATAATATGATCTACTATTTTTAATACTTAGTACTGAAGACATAAAATGTACCTTAGAAGCAGTAGTGTTAGGTTATTAAATACTAGTAATCTAGTTTAATTTCTTTGAACTCTATTTAAGAGGTCATTTATTATTTTATAAATTTCTTATTAATTTTTCTCATTCATAATAAATACTTAAATTTCAAAAAAATCATGTCTGCTAGATGACATCTTTAGTTTTTTTCATATTTTAACAACATTTGAAAAAACTTAAATATACTCTAGCTGTGTTTTAAATAATGATCCATTAAAAATCCTCTAAAAATATTGCATTTTGGTATTCTCTCTTAAAAAATACATTGCTGAAAACAGTGAAAGATTTTATGCTGCTGGAATACATTCAGAATCTCCTATGGCAGTTTTCAATTAGAGATTAGCTGTGAAGTCATTAGAATCACCAGTGCAATGAACTCTCACTGATAATATTGGTAACCTTCCTCACTGATAACAGTTTTTAGGGCTCTTATTTGTTGTTTTTTAGTGAAAGAAAATAAGAGAACATAACAGTTAGAACTTGTAAAGCATAACAGTAGTAAACATGCAGCATGTCTCTTCTAATCTATGAAGGGATGACATGCTGTGCTTATTTTGAAGAACTGTAAAAATGGGAATTGCAATGGGGAATAGAAGAGAGAAATGGGAAAAACATACTTCAACAACTTTAGGCTGTCATTTCTTCAGAGAGGCAAGCAGCAGTAGGTCAAGATTTAATCTGAAAGTTTACAGCAATATTTCATAAAATGGACCTTTCTCTCCTCAAAATGTATCACGGGATATTTCTCACTTTATTTCTGTGAAATCTTTGGGGTAACGAGCAGGTGAGACATAAGGACACCTTCCAGGATTTGATTCTCTTAGAATAAATTTAATGAATCTTTTCCATGCTGCTCATTGCCTACCTTTGAATCTGTGCTATTTGCTTCTAAATCTTGCCAGTGTCAAGGATCTGGAAGGTTTTTTTTCACCCCATTAAACTGAAAGTTTTCCAAGTCTAAGTACAAAATGAAGAGTTAAGAAAAGCAGAAATTGATGCAGCTTGTGTAACACCAAAGTTGATTTCAAAGCGAAATCTGACAAAATGTAAGAACTTGGAGTAGGAGGGATGTATGGCACATAGCCATAAGGGACAGGCAGATGCCACTTTTGCAGTAGGGTAATTGGATTAAGATAGCATGTGTGTTTAGAAGCTCTTCTCTTCCCTGTCCCCACTCCCAATCCTGCCACAGTGGACAGGGACCAATAAATGTAAAAATCAGCATATGTAATTAATTCTTTTGTCTTTTGTCTTGCACAGCTCTCTGCGTGTTTTGACTTTTACTCTGAAAACTATATTGATTAATTTTTTTTATAAATAAGCCTTTTAATGACATTGATTTTCATAAAGAATTTTTGTGTGTGTGTGACTTTCCCTGTTCACTATTAGTTAAAGTATCTAATAAGTTTGAAGTCTGACATCTTTGGTGAATATGATCAAACATGTAACTGCAATCACACAGACCTTTGAAATTTTTATTATATGACAGGGTCAATACTGCTGAAAAGTGTTAAACTCCCTAGTTACAATGCAGGATGTATTTTCAGTCAATAGTTTTTATGCTTGTAATCCTGGGAATCTAAAACAGAATTACAGCACTGGTAACTCTCTACAATTTTTTTTTTCTTACTAAAAGTTTCTTTAAAAAAGGTTAGATGCATTCTGCATAAATCCCTCCTAAAAAGACCTTTTTTTTCTGACAAAAATCCAGACCACTCATATTTCTTCACTTACTGATCTGTATTTGTGCCAACTCCCAAATTTTCCATCAAACATAGATGTAATAAGATACCCTGGATAGATAGGCTTGCTTATCCCATTGTATCCCAAAACTGACAGCACTGCCTAAGCTGTTTCAAGACTTAATAACTCAGACCATAAATGACATCATCTGCTTGCTATTATGGCCTCATAGAAAATCGTTATGTAGTGGTCTTATGTTGTGCTCTGGGTTTTGAAAGCTTGAGTTTTATGTTTTCATTTTGAGAGTGAATGGTCACAAAACTAACTTGCAGAGTGCCTCAGTAACTAAAGTATTAATTCGAGTGATACCATATTCATTTCTTTCTGTGATGGAGTCATAAAAGGAAAGATTATGGGTTATCTATCTCCCTGTCTGAGCTTTGATATGCTCAGTTTGAAAATGTAGAGTAACTAAGCATGATCACATTCATATCCACTGTTTCTAGGAAAAAGTGGAACCTATTGACTGTACAAGCCCATCTACTGCTTAGTTGAACTAGTGCTTCACAGGCAGACCTGGTTAGTCCATGTATGATATGCACCACACCTCAGAAGCTGGCTGGTTTGAATTTCTGAGAACTCTACTGCCTATGAATTCTTTTCCATATCATCATACAGACATATTGAAAAACTATTTTAGCAATCCTTTAGCATTTTTAAAATTCTATTAAAAAAGAAACTAGATACATGGGATGTGCAGTCCACATATTCATGTAAAGGTACTTCCTAGCAAGTCAGATTGGTTTGCTTCTCATAAGCACCATTTTACTTCAAAGGTAGTAATTTATTTCACATATACTCCATAATATTTTATCAGTGTTCCCATATTCTTGCAATTGGCTATTTAAATAAATGACATAAATAAAAAATAATTATTTTCTTTGTGTTTGAAGATCAACATTTCTGAGATTTTTTTCCCTTTTCCTTCAGTCTATCTAAAGCTGTCTACCTTGAAAAATCTACTTGGGTTTCTATTAATAAAAATTGAAAGTACCTGGATATCTGACCTGTCAGTCCAAAAACCTGAGAAAGTCACCATTACTTTCTAACGCAGTCCTCTAGCTTAAATCTTCACTTCCTTAATTATCTTTTTGGATTACATAACAGGTAGTTAACAATGTCAACAAGTCAACATTGTACTTCTACTATGTTCATCTGACTAGCACCAAGAATCAGATATAGGAGCAATTTTTTGGTGCCGATTCTAAAAATTGCTTAGTTTCTTTATTACTTGATTAATTCTGTAGTCTCTAGGAATATTTGATAGTATGTTTATCAAGTCTTTCTAAATACTTGTTTAGGATAGGTTTAGTATAGCCTAAGTTCAACAGAGTTGAATAACTATTTTTCACACATGTATGTGCCTTCCTAAAAGAATAAATATATATATTTTTAAATGTCTATTTTTCAGACCTGGATTTTGTCACAGTCTAGTTCTACTTTTACAGAGCAGCCAAATAAACCTGACTCTTTAATACTAAAAATTTATTAGAACATTTGGCTAAGCATCTGCCTGCTAAAAGAATGTCCACTGAAACTACAGCTTCATATTTCTTATAGCTGTTTTTCTTTTTTGCCTGAAGTATGCTTAGCACCTGAGTAAATTGACTATCCTATCACCCAGTGGGCAGGAAAAAAATAGGTATGACCATAAGCTGTAAAGGGAATTGAATCACTTTTCCCTACTGACCTACTGCCAAACAACTGGGACACAAAAACAATTTATCTATCTTTATCTTAATTTAAACAAACAAACAAAAAAACACACTTACAAATATTTTTACTCCAGAACTCAGTCAGTGTATTCAGCATGTGCCTTAAGCAGAAGTACACTTTTGTGGAGGTCATTTTACTTAATGATAGAACTTGGATTTAGTTGTCTATAGTGTAAAAAACTTCTCATTTAAAATGACTTAATTGTGAATGGAGGTAACCAACATTTTGAGATGTAGTTTATTAGGCCTAATGAACTTGATTTTTAACTGAGGAAGAGTTGACTCATACTCTAAAATTACCTATTTCCTTCAGTTGATTAAAAAAAAGACTGAGATGTCCATCTAAAATTTCTTTTTGGAAGAATTGTGCCAGTTTCCCCACTCTTCATCTAATATATAAGATAACTTCTAACGTACTAAAAAAATTACATTTGGGTTTCTTGAAGCTCAGTTCTTGAAGTCTAAAGGAGTAATCAGGATGTTGAAGTGGAAAAAATGTGGTTTAAATTCATAAATTAAGGAATTGGGTAAAGGGTTTTAGTATATGTATTATTTACTGTGGAATTTTAAGCAAAAGCCTCAAAATTCCAGATAACTTCTTTTATAGGTATAACAGACCCTTATTGGGTAAAAGTCCTGAATTTCTACAACTGTAGTTCTAACCATGGTAATAACCTTAAATGGCTTTTCAGCATCTCATACAGCTCAGTTGTATTAATTTTTCAGGAAAAAAATAAAATAGGTAGGACACCACAGAGGAATAATAACACATTTTGCTTCAGAGCAGTTTTCAACTTTGGTCTAGATACTGAGTTATAAGTGTGTCATTATGCCTGTATCTGCATCTTCATGGGATTAATTAGGACAAACAAAAGAATATTTTAATACTTCTAAATATCTTTGAATATGAACGTTTCTCAGTTCCTACAGAGAGCAGTGTCCTGGTTTAGGGCAAATTTGAGAGAAAACTTCTGAATGGGGTTCCTCTGGGAAACAGATTTAAGCAGTCTCTCCTCCAGTCTCTCCTCGGAGAGAAATGGGAAAAAAAACCTGGCAATTTCCAGTGATTACTCAACATGTAGAGCACAGTGAATGTAGAAGTTGGTCCTTTGTTTAGTGCTACAACAGACAAAATACACTGTAATACGTTGAACTCAAGTGTATATATTTTTTATAGATTAAGGATCATCAGGACTCTTCTGTTTTCATATGCTATCACATTACCTTCAACTTAAAAAGTATTGATAACATAGATGGACTGTTATTTTTCTCTTTTATCAATAATTTTTCACTTCATTGACTTTTTAATAATAAATTTTCTGTCAACCTTATAAATTGTTGTCAAATCCTATCAAATTATTTTCTATTGAAGTAGTTTTATAAAATTGTTAAATTGATGGGTTTTGTTCAGTTACACAATCACCCTTAGTTGTACCTAAGATTTTATTTATAGCTCTTAGCTGAAATAAAGCCCCAGGAGCAAACCAAATTCAACACCCAGCAGGTAGTGGTGGTAGAGAGAAAAAGGAAAAGGCCACCACTAAGGACTGTTTCAAGTACTCAAATGCTGTTGGTTTCAGGTTCTGAAAGCCAAAGGTATTCCCTAGAGAGGCCCAACAGGGGGTCCGCAGTATAAATCCTGTCATGTGCAAAGCAGAGCCAGCAGAGCCAAACCCTGAGAGCCAACCTGAGAGGCCCCTTTTACCCAAGGCCATCCAAAAAGAATTGCAGGATTACAGAGCAGACTTTAGGCTTTGCATGGGGCTGCAAGACACAGGAAAACTTGTCTGCAAAAATGAAAAATTAGAACAAAATGCCAGCTTCAGAAGAATATGTGCATGGGGACAGTAAGGAAAAGACCTAAAAGAGATCCCAAAAAATATCACAGGGACCAGAAAACTCAACAATGGATCCATGAGCTACAAACTTCATTTCAAGATAAGTGTCACACAGAGCAGGAAGGTAGTAGTGGCTGGGATCTCCATCGCCCCATGGAATAAATTTACTTTAAACAATATAAACAATATTTAAACAATAACCATTCATCTTGAATGCAGAAAAAAACTTAGATTAAAATTACTTTGGTATAAGCATCATTAGAGCTCAAGCCCTTGATAAATGCAATTATCTCTGCTTCTACAAGTTGTGTTCTAAGAAAAAAATATATAAATTGATCCAAGTTATTTCCAAATTTCAATTAAGAGCCTCGAGCTTCGTTGGCTTCTCTGTTTGAATCTCAGCATCATTTTCCCTTTGGGCTACAAGATAAACACATTGTTAGTTTTTCATATTACTGGATGATCTACTATAAAATATGACTGAGCTGTATTAAAATCAAGATATCAGTTTCATCTTTCAAATATCAACTGATCTGTTGGAAAATTTCTTCAAGGTAATGTTTTTGCTGTGATGAAATTTATGAACCTGGTAGTTTTACGTATCAGATGACCAGAAAGTACTTTAGCACCACACTGTGCTAATATTTTCTAAGTTACCTGTATCTCTATTCTAGACTATGTCTATTAAAAGAATCCACAAACATTTTCATTGCAGTTTTTTTATATCAATTCACAGTGGCATGTCCATGTAATTTGAGGTTTACTTCACAGTGATGCACCAATGGACACAAATTGTTAATTACGCAGTTTGATAAACAACATATGGTCTTCAGCATTTCTTTAAAAGTGCTGAGATGCCATGTTACTTTCCACAAAGTCAGGAAATAATTCTGCTGATCAGCATAAGCTATTGCTAAGTCTCTGAAATTCGGTTTTGCATAATCTTTCTGGAGACAATTGTGCAAGTTCCACAGATCTGTCCAAACATAGATCTGTTCAAAGATTTTACATTGGCACTGAAGAACAGGAAACTGGCCAAATGCCTTTTTTTTGTTGTTTTTTAGGTTTGCATAAGAATTTAGTACCTATTCATTAAAAAAAATCACATTTTTATTCTCTAGATTTTCACTATTTTCTGGGTGCTATTCCACCTAGAAGAGGACACATCATGATCACAAGGGCAGGTTGGCCTGCTACTGTGTAAATTCTCTTTATCCTACAAGATCTTGCAACCAGCTTCAATATGTAATAAAATGACTAAGAAACACACAGACATGAAGAGTGAAATGAACTTGAATGAATTAGCCATGGATTTGATCTAGAAAGAAATGCTATATATTTAGCTGTACATAAAGTTTTATGTACACCGCATAGCTGAAAAAAAGCCCTAAGAGCAAACCAAACTAACCCAACACCTGGTAGGTAGTGATGGTAGAGAGAGAAAGGCAAAGGCCACCACTAAAGGGTGTTTCAAGTATTCAAATTTGGTTGGTTTCAGGTTCTGGAAGGCAAAATATTCCCTAGAGAAGTTCACTGGAGGTCCTCAGTACAAATCCTGGCAACGTTTTTCCTTGTGTAGCAGAATAAAAGAAGGATGGGAACACCTTATAATTGTAAAGATTCTCTGTATGAAATAAGGGGTTGCTAAACTGAGCAGATTAAGCAGGCAAAGGCATGTTGCAGTAGTTTCAGATTTCTCAGAAGTAGAAAAGCAGGGCCGTGTGGGATTGAATCTGAAACTGAATGCAAAGACTGGGGTCACATTTATGTACTCATGCGACTAGCTCTTTTCACCAAATACAGCTTTTGTTTAGTCTGTCACATCATTCTGATCCATATCATTCTAACTAGACTTATTTGCCTCTTCTGGTACATTATTCTTCCACAGGATACTATATTAATCTTTTGGTTTTCACTAAGTGATCTAAAATAACAAGTGTTATTTAAGACGAACAAATGTTCTAAGAAGAAGCATTTAAAACATCCAGAATGTGGAGGAAATAAAACCAAACCAAAAATCATACAACAAACAAACAAAACCCCCACCCTCTGATACTATTCAAATCATCTAAATTGCAGACTGTTCACAAAATTTAAATGTTCAAAAATGGCCAATGAACTGTGGAAAAATTTTTTTTGTACTGTACATTTTAGGAAAAGCTGGGCAATTTTAAGAAGGAGCATATTGGAGGGGAAGTTAAAAATCACTCTCTAGCTGTGTCTCTAACTCTTCCAAACCCAGGGGTAAAATAACATTTTATCAAATTCAGGGATTATAAATATGTTCTGACTCAGTTGTGAATACCATTGGTAAACTAGATTTTAGGTTTGATTTCCCCTGAATTTTGTATCTTGATTTAACTCATGGAAATATCTTAAAACTATAAATGTTATATCAACCCTTTCATTTCTATGCATCTTGAGTTTTTCCATTTTAATGGAAAATTTTGTATTTTCTTCTTTAAAGTCCGATCAGAATTAAAATGGGATTGGATTGAATGGAGAATGGGATAGAATTTAGCTGTTCTGCTTGAAAACTTTTGAAAGGGATGTTTATATATAATGGATATAAAGGATGTTTATTATATAATTATATCAGGTCTTTCTCAATTTTCTTGACTTTTCCAATGGTCACAAAGACTCACACACTTCAGAGGGACAGGAAATTAAATTCAGTTAAACATACACTCTTAAAGAATTTAATGTTTTAATGCAGGTGCTATTTGAAAAACACCACCTTGCTCTTCTAAAGGAAGGCATTTTAAGAGGTGGAGAAGTAGTATCAGCTTTCATTACAGATTGTTAGTACATGTCATTGTTGTCACATATGTGTTTTACCATCAATGTCTATTTCCAACCTGTAAGGGCACAAAAATAAAAAAGTAGTCTTTCAGTTTAAAGCCCAACACACAAAGCAGTACTTCAGAGCATCATAGAATCATTAATGCATTTGTGAAATGTGAAAACTTCTTCTTTGAAGCAACTCAGATGTCTTGTCAACTGCAGCCTTTTTAGTCTGAATGGCAGCCACAATTGCAAGCTAACAACACTTTTTAAACAGGGATGCACTCATATATCATGAACCTTTTGCTTAGCTTTTTTCATGTTTACAGGTTGTAGAGCCAATATTAACATGCAGAAATATGTGATCATCTGACTTTACTTTGAGAGATAGAATGAACCAGTACATAAGGCCAAGATTTATAGCTAAGATGGTGGAACAGGTTGTAAAAATGTGCCATTGGAAGGAATTCAATACAAGATACAGATTTGTTCCTTAATGTGTTGAGAGAATATATCAAATATATATTTTATTTTCAATAAATATAACTATGTATTTCTTTATTTTGTATTTTTTCTTTATTTCATTAAAGCTAAAGCCTCTGAGTTTTGTAGAAAAATTTCTATGTACAGTAACCACTCCAGTCTGTTGGGAATAACTTCCCATCTGCAAGATGTTCAGTGTTTGAAATGTGTCAATACAGTTCTGGCTGTACATGAAATCAATGTCCGTCTTTTGCTTTCTCCTAGCTTCCCTTAGCAAGGTGTTGATTAAACTATGATGAGAACTGCTGTTGCAATTAACACTAAATGAGATTTGTTAATTGACTTCTTTTGAAGCAAACTAAGGTTTTTCTTGTGGTACCCTCTGTGCCTCTTGTGAATTGATCTATGGAGTAAGAGTATTGAATATTGACTGTGGAGGTCGTGACATTTCAAAATTCAATCTAATTATGACAATTACAGCTGGCATTAAAATTTAAATAAATGAAAATTTAAATATGTAAAAAATGGCACTTGAGCCAATGATTAGCCAAAACATCATTTGTATAGTATGTTTACTTTTTTATTATTTAGATTTATTAAAATTAGCATATGGCTTTAAGAAAAACAGACAATCAAACAAGGAAAAGCAAAAAACACAACAGTTCATGTGGACGCACATCTCAAGCTTGTCCAGATTTCTCTGGAGCTCTCAATGGCATCCCCTCCTTCTGTTGTGTCAACTGCATCACTCACCTCCATGTTATCTGCAAACTTACTGAGGTTGCACTTGACATCTCTATGTCATTGATAAAGATATTCAAGAGCAGAGTCCCAAGACAAAGCCCTGAGGAACACCACTTTTTACCAGTCTCCACCTGGACACAGAGTCACTGACCACCACTCTCTAGCTGCATCCAGCCAGCCAATTCCTTCTTCAACAGCTTGCCCACACTTCAAATCGATGTCTCTCCAATTTGGACATAAGAATGCAACGTGGGACTATATTGAAGACCTTACAGAAATCGAGTTAGGTGACATCAGTCAGTCTTACCTTGGCAACTATTGCAGTCACTCCATCATGGAAGGCCACCAGATTGGTCAGAAAAAACTTGTTGACTGCTTTAGAACACCTCCTTGTCTTTCATGTGTCTTAGCATATCTTCTAGGAGGATGTGCTCCGTCATCTTCCCAGGCTGAGGTGAGGCTTACCTCTCTGTAGTTCCAAGGTGTTCTTAAAGAAGGAAGGAAGACTAAGGAGAAGCTGGAGCTAAACTTGGCAAGGGATGCAAAGAATAACAAGGGCTTCTGTAGGTATGTCTGACAGAAGAGGCAGGTCAGAGAAAACATACCCCACTGATATATTTGCCAAGCCATTCTCCATGCTATTTGAAAGGTCAAGGTATTCAGGAGAAGCTCCCAATAACCAGATGATTAACATTACGCTATCTATAAAAGGGAAGAAAGGAGAATCCTGGGAATTAACAACCTGTGAGACTCACCTCTGTGTCTGGGAAGGAACAGAAATACCTAGAAGCTGTGCTAACAGACATGGAGGACAGAGAGGTGATATGAGACAGCCATCATGGCTTCACCAGAACCAAGGTCTGTCCCACCAACCTAATGCCTAATGATGTGAAATAACTTTAGGTTAAATAAACAGTCTTACAGTAGTGAACTGTGCAGTCTGGTTATTACACACAAAGTATTTGAAAATAAGTAAATATTTAATTAGTTACAGGGAAATAGTAGCTAAGGGGCTACTGTCCGTTCAGAAATTTCAGCTTCATCTTTTACATCTTTCTTGATGATTAATGCCTTAACTATCGAGAGGTTTGGATATTTCAAATTTAATTATACTTAATTCCAATAATACTACAAGAAATAATTTTTAGGAAAAAGTTACTTTGGAAGGATTGTGCAAAAAAAAAGTCTTGATCTCAAAGTTTCCAAGTTGTTTCATAAAATGGCTAATTCATAGTCTTTTCTTAACAGACAATCTAATACCAATAGAGAGAGGTAGAAATTATAACATGCCAGCTTGAAAGGTATCTAGTATTAGTAGTATAGTTACTAGTATGCTCAAATAATCAAATTAAATCAATTTTTTCCTTATAATTCTCATATGGAAAAGGAGTCTCCACAATTTCTTTCCTCTCTTCTTTCACAGTCAATGTATGTAATGAGATATCTTTTTTCCTGATAAACTGTAAATCACTACAGTGACTAATGTGTACATATTATAAGGAGAATTCTCTTCTTTCACAGTCTTTCTATCTCACAGGTACTTTTTTTTTTTTTGTAATTTCCCCAGTCTTGATCTTTTACTTTGGTTGCTGTGTCCTTTTGAGATTCCTATCCTGTGATCTGTGCATACTTTGTGCACGCAATTCTATGCCTCCAACAAATTCAGCGTGGAAGATCCCTGCACAGCTTCTTGTGACAATTTAGATTAAATTGATAAGTTTGTGAAATCAGGATATATTGGAGTGGTGATAACATTACCAGAGATATATTGGCAAAGATATAAAAGAAAGGAATAGCAGTGTTTTTATATAACAATCTGGCAACCAAGGTTAAGATTTCTACTTTAAACAGTGTAAAATCATAATGTGTAGCCACTATACTTTTGAAAGTGAGACTGTAATATTTAGGATTCAGAAATAATAGACATTTTTGTTATTCAATTAATTATGAAGGACTTTAGTTTTTCCAAATAAGATATATCTTCTCTAAGTGTAAAGAAAATGGAAAGTGGTCCTTTAAGTTATAGAAGACAATATTTGGTGAGATGGATCCCATTCAACATATTTCTGCTAAATATATTTGAAAGACTAATATGGAAAAATAGGAATGTGAAGTATGGAAAACTTAATCATTATTTTTTTTATTAAAGGAAGCAATAAAAACATCACAACCAATCTTTTTGACAAAATATATTGAATAGTATAATTGAAGTTGCTTAAAATGGGAGATTTGATAAACTAATAAATTGAAATCTGTCTCAGACTGAGCCTAGGCTCTCTCTTAAAGATATATGATTGAGATTGTGAAGATTCAATTAGCACATTTTGGTACATGTTCCTGATTTCTCTTTTAGAACTTAATTTTTGTATGAAAGTGAAAGAGCTCAAAATTTTTACTTATACCTTTGTTATACCTTATTACAGACTTAAAAAAAAGAAGACAAGAAAATCCAATAACAGTATAGAAATTACTATAGACAACAGAAAAAAAAATTTGTTTCATTACAGAATTGCCTTCAATTCATGCTAAAATGAAACCCACCATAATTAATCAAAAAGGGTCAAAAACTGTTAAAATTCAAACTAGATATTCTGCAATCAAAGTGTTCTATATTTAAAGAATCTAAAATGTATAGTGAAGCTCAGTCAAATAACTTTTTTATGAAATGAGGTAACTTGAAGTAGGTTTGTCTGTTTCCTATTTCCTATTCCTACATCATTGTTCCTAGGAATAAACTGAGAGGACTAAGAAGAAAGACGAGTAAATCTTATTAGCCAAAATGGGGACAATTTGAATTACATCAATTTTTTTTATCCTTTAGCTTCCAACTTTCAAGCTAGTAAAATAAGGATAAAGACAAAAAAGAGGAAAAAAAAGAGAAAAGTAGATATATGTTGCTGTGAGAAATACAGGGTGGGTGAAGAAAATGCAAAAGATAAATTGAAAGCTACATTTAATTTTTCCCAAATCTGATAGTGTTATTTATTCTGTATCAGAGGTACAGAAAATGAAAATACATAACTTTAAAATTAACTACTGCCTTACTCTGTAAAATTCAGATATTATTATGGTGTACATATTTATCAAGAAAGTCAACTACTTCCTAAAGTTTTTCAAACACGTTATATTCACAAAATATGGTCTGTATTCTTTCCATATAACCTTCTTGATTTGCAAGTATACAGTATGTTTCTTATCCTCTGTGTTTTGTTACAGAAGTGGCTACCATGTGAGCTGGCTCCCTATTCTAATTCAGTTAGATCAGAAGAGATTTGAAGGTGAATAGCAAAAGACTACAGAATGAAATTTCATTGATTTAGATAGGAAGATGGTCCTAACAGCTGCATTATTAAATGAGAGTAATGTATGCTACTGTCAGTGATTAGGAAACTAAGGCAGTCTTCTAACTTCAGTGAAACTGTGCTCTTTGCTTTTATCCCTGATGAGATTTTTGCCTATTATGTTTAGGGAAATTATCCAGGGACTTGTGTGTTAGATATAAAAAAGATCCATAACAATTACAGGATGAAACAGGAACAGCAGTTTCTCAGCACAGAAAAAAATCAGCAGTCACTAATTTGAGCCATTTAAATATATATGCAAACAAATAAAAATAATATTCTGTATAATTCTAGGAATCAGATATTTTCCCAAATTTTCACTATAGAACAATCCTTTGCAAGTAGGTCATATTATCAGAGCAAAGTGAATGAACATTTCAGTTTTATTTGAGACTGAGATTTCTGAGCTCTGAAGTGATACCCTCTGTGATTAATTAAAAGAAGCAGTATTTTTGTTTTAAAAGAAACAAACCCAAAAATTCTTATATTAACATTAAAGATATCTGAGTTCTTTTTTAAAATAGATTAAAATAGGATTAAAATAGAATTGGCAATACCAATTTGTTGATATTAGATAATTATTTTATACATTTTCTAAAGTTTAGGTTTTATTTTTTAAAAGGTGGGCTTTTGAACTATGGAATGTAGTTGTTCCATCAAGGAAGAAAATAATGGCAATTGTTAGCACTGGTGCTAATCACTGACACTTAAATCTTCTTTCATTGAGATCATTGGATCCGAGTCTGATTCCTTTAGTGAGTCTTCACTAATAGTGAATTATAATGATTTATGCAATGCTGTAGAGCAAGTGTAAGATCAAATACTCCAGCTGTGTATATATTGGAGAGACAGCCACATTGTCCTGCATCATTAATCTGCTTTGTTCAATATTCTGTGCCAGATTAATCCCTCATATTGTCCAGGAAGTTAAGAAATATTTTCACAATGTGAGAATTCTGTGTAATCTGTCCAAACAGGGAAGGGCTTTTTTGGGTTATCCTGAAGTCCAAGAGATTCGGGCTGAATCCTCTATACAGAGGAGTAATAATTGTCTGCAATGCCAATGTTTTCTACACCTTTTAAAAATTAATTTATTTTCTTTCTATATTCAGTGAAGTATCAAAACAAGATTTTTCACAATGCTATAGAACATTTTTAAAAGATGCAGCTGTCTTCCTGTTTACAAATGTGGTGCAGTGTTCTCTGTAATTATGTTCTTGTTGTTGTTGTTGTTTCAGTGATCTCTACAGCTCTTTTTGCCGATTTTTTGACCATTATGGTATTACTTTTATTTTTAGGTGTAGCTGTTATCATTCCTGAGATTAAACATGGTGGAATCCTCAAAGAAAAAAGATTTCAAAGCCTGTTTATATACATTGACAAAAGGGACTGTAGAAACAAGGAAGCAGAATTTTTAAGGTCAATTACATGTACTTAGTCATGTATCATTAAAAGAGCTGCATAGAATGAAGTTAGTATATAGTCTAATTGTTTGTCTTGAAATTCTAACAACCACAGCTCACAGTGAAACTTACTATTTCAGAATAGATTTTTTTCTTTATTTTATCTTTTCTCAAATACACTCTTTGGTCTGTTTGTTTTGTTTTAATGAAGCTCAGAGGTCTTTTTAGTCTGAGCAAGGAGTACAGAATCCATATTCTTGTAACATCTATATCCCTCAAGCATTCTCTCCAATGTCTTGAAAACCATCTCTCTTTTCTGTCCCAGAAAAATAACAGCTTTCATCTGTAATCCAAAGAAAACAAGTGATGAAGGAAAGATTTCTTCAATTTTTGGATTTATGACTTTTGGGAATCCCCTGGAACAACTCCTTTGAATGTCACCAAAGTGTCCTATGATCTACTGGATATCTAAAATACTATTCAGCCTCTGCATTAGGCTGCCAGAAGTCCCATTTGGCAGAGCCATTCTGTATAGTCCCATTCACTATAGCTGCATTTGCAATATACAAAGAATGTTGTTTAGAAGTCCTTAAAGATAACCACATCTATAGAGGGTCTCACAAGCCTGCACTTAATTTTAAAATACATGTTAATATGTTGAAATATTTTTCAACAAATCTTAAAAACTTCATCTTTTCAATACGAATTTCAATTATCAATCAATAATAATTTCATTCATTAGCTAGTGTTTATTAAGGACAGAAAATTGTTGCAAAGTAATTGTAATAAAGCAATTGCTTCTTGAAGCTTTGTTATACTATGAAGTATTTTGTTACAGTCTGTGAAAGCTCACTGTGCTCAGATAAACCTGTCATTAGACAAGCAGCAAAGAGAGCATTAAACACTAGAAACTCTTTGAGGAAGATTGAATTAAAGTATGATTTAGGTTTCTTGGTAGTACATAGGATAAAGCATAGACATTACTCCATCATATTTTATCCACACAATTCATGCATGTGTAAATTAAAAAAAATGTTTGTGGGAATAAATATGATTCAGATTTACAAAATATTACATAGAATTTATAATATGAAAAAGAAATGAGAGAAAGCTGTAATCTTGATGAAGAAGGGCACAGCTGTCAAGTATAGCTGAGAAGCTGGATGAAACACCAGCTCCTGGGAGGCAGAATTACACATTTAATGAAGGGCCTTAAATTTGCTGAAAAGCAATTAATGGAAGAATATTCAGTTAAAATGCCTGCTAATTAGAAACTAGAGGTGTCATCAATGATTCTTCTATGTCTGAAAAAAAAATGCAATATCATAATTTTTATGGTCCCATATTTTGAATGAAACAGAGTAGAAACTAAAATCGAACAGGAAACTGAAACACAGAACTTATGTTTTAAATACTTTTCTTTAGTTTGGAAAATTCATCCCTGTTTTACTACTTAAATTAAAGTCAGCAGGGTCTGAAATATGTCTCTTTGTGACATTCCCAGGCCATATCACTGATTTATTTTGAATGAGGAATTAGATCTTTGAATTGTGACTATTTTGCAAAATTATATTAGTTTCTACACTGAAACCTTGTTTAAATGGATGCATGCGTGAGCTTGAGGTCCTAACTGTGAACAAGAACAAAAAGGAGGCTCATAGCTTAGTCAAAAGTCAAGCAGTCCTTAAGAAACCTTATTATTTCCTCTTCTCTGATGAAGTGATTCTTCAGAGAATTCAGAAAGTCTATGTACTTCCCTCCTGATAAGTCAAAAATAACTATCAAAAGGCCTGTGTAAGTCTTCAAATAAAAAAAAAAATTCAAAACAATGTTACCAGTGAAGCTGTGATGACTGACCATCTAAACGAGAGTAATAGAAAAACGGAAAATATCAAATCCTTGTGTATGATGCAATGCTTCATTTAATAGCCAGACCACAGTTTAGTACAGTCTGCACTAAACCAGAATCAGATTAGAACACTGTCTTCCTGACATGATGAATTTGGCTGCTGGGTGGTGTTGAAAAAGCAGGAGAGAATATGTTTGAAGGTTTTTAAGCTGCCTTCAGAGTAAGAAAATCCAAAAGCAGACCCTCTCTCATAACCAAGTACTTTAAGAAAAGTATCAGAGGGAATCAGACAGAAAAACTGAAAATGAGAGGTATTTTTCAGGAAAGTTGGAAAGAGCTGGTATTATTCTGAATATCAGTTAAATTTATTCTAACTATAAGTTAAAGGATTTGATTCCAGAAGATATCTAGCTGTCTAATAATGAAATGTAAATTATACCTGAATTATATCAAAGCCAAATGGGTTTCCTTCAGCCATATGCAAAACATAAGATTTAAAAATTTGTTACTTTCTTACTCACAGAACAAATGTAGCTTTTTCTTTAAACCACTCTCAGTCAAACATCAATATTATTAACAGGTTCATGTGTAGTATATTAATACATACCTGTTTTCTGTGATTTTTTTTTTCTGTAGTAATGAGACTTGTTAACTTCTCTTTTATGATTCATCTGCTAATTTCTAATAGATGCCAAGATATTTTGTTCTCTTTTCTGAAATCCTACTATAATTCAAAAGAGATGATGAATCTTTCAGGAAGTACTATTTCCTGAGTTTGTAACTTGTAACTTGAGCTTGTAACTCCCTGGTAATTGAGTTGCCTCCTTAGTAAGAGAAAGAGCAACCAAGTCGGATTAATGCTGCTACTGCTTGTTAGGAGGCTTTAGGATTGATCCTGAGACAGACACAATCCCACAAAATCAGCAAGGGGCTACTCCAATAGAATAAAATAAGTATTGGAAAACAAGTCAGGGGAAAGGCAACTTTATAGTTGACAAAATATTAGAAGTGGTAAGATGGAAATAAGCAGAAGGGCCACAACCATCATGCCTTAGCTGAGTGGCATCATGTGAAAATGTACAATAGAAAAACAAGTGCACTTAGAATAGGTGTTAGGAACTAATTCTTTACTGAGAGGACAGGAAGGCACTAGAGCAATTTGTCAGAGAAGCCCCATCCTTGGAAATGTTCCAGGCCAGACAGGATGCAGCCTTTAGCAACATGTCTGAGTGGTTGTTATTTAGGCCCACGGGTGTCCCTGCACAGACTTTCTTTAAGGTCCCTTCCAACCAAGTATTCTAGGAAAAAATTTGTTTCTGTGTTGTTTTTTGTTGTGTGTACTGTTTTTTGTTTTGTTTTGTTTTGTTTTGCTTTGGTTTTTTTTCCCAGGGAGGGTGGGGAGGAGAAAGAGCATTTTTAACATGTTTTCATACTTTAGGCAGGAGGCCGGATGGCCGGGGAAAAGTCATTTAAATGAGGCACAGAAGTTTATATCTTCTGTTGATTTCATTGCTACAAAAGAGAGATTTCAATGACAAAGTTAAAATAAGGACTAATCCAAACTCCTCCTAGTAATAATCATGAGTAATCTGATATCAGAGTGTGGTACTAAAACTCACTACAATGTATAAATTATGATGCACACAATATTACTTCAAAAGGATCAATTAAAGCAATTATACAATCACTTCATTGCAAATTCCCTGCTGGTGAGTTGATAATATAATGAATGTTCTCAATATTCCATTTATGCTGAGGGAATTAAAGTGTTCGGAATATAAGGTTGATAATAATGTTACAATAAATCCACATAAAGATGCACATTAACACATCTGCTTGCATACAATTTATTTTAACTATTTGCTGTAGGGCTAATAATGGATTCATGTCAGAGAATCTCTGAGATGGATAGACCAGATTTTTCAAGAAAATACATGCCTCTTAAGTGCCAGAAAAATATAATACAATTGACCTTAGTTCTCAGCGCTACTTTTGAGCAACATAAACAGTGATTATTAGCTGTTTGTAATCAGTGGATTCTATTTGTGTAAAATCCACTTTAGCAAACATGATATAATATCTATTTAATCTCAAAGAAATTGGTATACAAAGTTACCTTTTGTTATCAAATGAAACACAGAGTTCCATTTCAAAACAAATGAAATTTGCATTTTAACATCAGTCATTTTGGATACTGGTCTAACCAAAGGATTATTTTCCTCTGAAATAAAATAAAATGAACCCTCTAATTTTAAAAGGAAAAACCAGATTATTTCCTATTTCTTCCTATATTCTAAAATTGAAACAAAAAATCATTTTTAGTAATTATCTTTAAGAAACTAGAAATAATACAAACTTTTTATTAATTGCTCAAAATTTAAATGTAGGCACTCCAATTTGTTTATTAAGACTAATTTGGTTGGGCTAGAAAAGTAGCCTGAAATTTCCCAGCTACAAATGGATTAACAAAATCTGTTAATACAGGGAGTAATCCAAACATTTCTGTCTATCCTCTTAACTCCCTACAATGTCTTCTAACAAGTGTCTGAAGACTTCTTCTTATGGGTTGTGACTTTTGTTAGACCTATGAGAAAAAAATTCAAATAGAAAATTATATGAAGGCATGTAATATCTGAAGAAGCTGGGCAATTCTCCTTTATGATTGCCATATTAGAGGGCTGGGCAATCAGCAGCTGGAAGATGTTTGCTGTGTGCCAACCATACAAAGCTTAACAAAGACAGGTGCTGTATTCTGCACCTGGGGTGGAGCAACCCTGGATGTACACACTGGGACAGGAGAGGCTGGAAAGCAGTGCCAGGGAATGAGACCTGGGTGTCCTGGTCCATGGCAAGGTGAACATGAGCCAGCAGAGCCCTGGCAGCCAGGAGGGCCAACCCTGTCCTGGGGGCATCAGGCACAGCATGGCCAGCCGGGCACGGGAGGGATTGTCCTGCTCTGCTCTGAGCTGGGGCAGCCTCACCTCCAGGGCTGGGGGCAGCTCTGGGTGACACAATATGAAAAAGGATATTGCACTGTTAGAGAGTGTCCAAAGGAGGACAACTGAGAGCCTTGAGGGGAAGCTGTATGAGGAGCAGCTGAGGTCCCTTGGTCTGTTCAGCCTGGGGGAGACTGAGGAGAGACCTCACTGCAGTTACAGATTCCTTGTGAGGAGAAGCACAGGAACAGGCACTGATCTCTGCTCTGTGGTGGTCAGTGACAGGACTGAATGGCCTGAATTATGTCTGGGGAAATTTAGGTTAGATATTAAGAAAAAGGCCTTCACCCAGTTGGCTCAGCCAACTGGAATAGGCTCCCCAGAGAACCAGGCACAATATCAAGACACACAGAGTTCAAGGAGTGTTTGGACAATGCTTTCAGGGACATGCTGTCATCCTCTGAGATTGTCTTGCAAAGGGTCAGAAGTTGAACTTCAATGATACTTGTGGGTTCCTTCCAACTCAGGATATGCCACTACTCTGTTTCATATTTCAAAAAGCCCCCAAATGGTTGCAGCAGAGAGCCGAAGCTTTACAAATATTTATCAAATAATTTTGAAATATTATTAAAATTCCTTATTTCTTTTAAAGTGACAGACTTTGATATTTTAATAAAAGTTTATCCCTTCCTTGATCTACCATTGCAGGTACTCTCCCTGCTTAATTCCACCATATGGAAGACGTAAGTGTTCTGCCCACAGGACAAAGAAGAAGACAGGGCTATACTCCTTCTTGTTACTTTCATTTTTGTTTCTATTAATGGAACCAGGACATGGATAAACAGTAATTGAAGCAGTGTAACTTTCCACTTCTCTCCAGCCAACAGTTATTATAATCTGGCAGCTAAAATTCACAGGTATTATTCAGAGAAGTAGCAACAACTTTTTCATTCAAGTTCTATAAGATGTCTCTGGAGTGAAATAACTTCACCTAAATAACCTAAATATGTTTGATTGGATGCAAATATTTTGTAAATAATAGCTTCACAAGACGTGCATATTTTAGTTTGATGGCTGTTGTCTGCAGTCTCCTTAGCGTCTACTAATTTCCTCTAAGAAAGAAGAAATTTACCCAAGATTATAATTTCCCCTAAAAAGAAGAAAGGAAGGAATAAACCAGTTTTATTCAAGTATTTAAAAGTGAAAACCGGAGTTCTGTGCCTGGGAGAGCAGGGCCTCTGCACCAGAAGAGGAGCTGGGGAGCAACTTTCTGGGAAAGACCCTGGAGTGGTGGTGGGCAGCTTAATGGACATGAGTCCATATCTGAGCTGGAAAAAAGGTGTCCAACAGCCCCCAGGGTGTACTGAGAGTTGCACTTCCCAGTAAGGAAGCTGAGCTGGGTCAGCCTGGAGAAGGCATGGCTTTGGGGGGCCTAACACCTCCCCAGCCTCTAGGAAGGGTCATCCAAGAGATGGATATAAGCTCCTCACAGTGGTGCAAGATGAGAGGGTACGTGTCAACAGGTTAAAGTTGAAACAAGAGTGGTCCAAGCAGAGTATAAGAGAAAAAAAACCCTTTTTACTATAAGGATAATCAAGCATTAGAGCAGATTGCCTTCATAGATTGTAGAAATTCCAAAAGTCAGAAAAAATTTTAATTTAAAATGTGTATTTAACTCTGTAGACAATAAGTTCTGTGTAAATTATTTTTCCTTATAACAGTTTATAAAATCAAAGAAAATTAAAATATTTAAAGTCCAGTGTACACCAACTCTGATGAATTTCTGAAGAGAAATTAAAGTGTGTACAAAAAGTAGTGCTAGTTCAAAGGTGCTTTATTTTATTTGTACCCTGCCAAAGTACTTTGTGAGACAATGGAGTACAACTTTGTTGTAGCACTTGGAAAGATATACTCACCTAAAGATTTGATTCTTAAATCCAAAATGTTTAAAAGACGGTAATAAGTGTCAAAGGAGTATCAATCTGTTCCACAACAGAAATTCCTTGCAGTTTTATCTTATGATAAATTGTGTATCTTTCTACCCATAATGGATAAAATTATCTACTGATTTACAAATTTAAATTGTGAAGACTTATTTCATATTCAAATGAAGATTCTGTGGCTGAATTTCAGCTGTAAGTGTAAAAGCATAATTATATTCTGAATTTTATCCTTTTTTTTTAATTGGGTGATGCATTACCTTTTACAGCTCTGATCTTTCTGAGGTCCTTGCAACTAATGCTTTGCCTTACAGGCATGTGCTTAAACATTAAGAATGGTTTTAAAATTATGAATTAGGGAGACTGTCTGGTGAGTGCCTTTTTACAATCTAATTCAAGGCATCCCTACATCTCTTATCATTCATTGTTTCCATTTCAGCACATGAAGACCAGTGAACTTTTGGCAGTCATCCTGGACTCTGAAATGAACTGATGTTGGCACCTGAAGTAGATGTTAACACTTCTTTTACATGGGGCATTTCTTCCTCTATCCTATGGCAAATCATTCTAGTTGTGTCAATTTTCATAAAAATACCACACAAATAGGCCAGCACATAAAATAAATGTCCAGTGCAAGATGGCAACAGACAAATATTTGGACCTTAAAGAACTGGCCCTGAAGGGAAAAGAACCCATTTGATCCATTAATAATGAGAACTTACTCTTTGATCCCTTCTGTTCCTGTTACATCAGAGAAAACCATGAAATAAAACATCTTGTGATATGTGTCAGGTGTTGCCAAAACAGCAAGCAAAGCACTTATAAATAGAATCTTTATAAACAAAAATATTAGGCAAGATCTAAAATAGATTCAGTATCAAAACTCCACAGCCCAAAACAATGCTTCTCAGTGCCTTCTCTCTTCCATGCTTTAGATCATATAAATTAAATGCTCATGAAAGATAAAAATGCTTTTATAATAATAATTAAAAAATTTAAAAATTATATGTCTTTCATATTCATAATAAAAATAATATTTTGTTTATTATGGTAGGAAAATAATTCATAATTCACCAAACAGTATGATATTTTCTAAGCTGTAGTCAACCTCTAATTGTAGTCAATTGCGTGGCAGAATTGATAAACATTTTCATAACCATTTTTTGACATAGCAAGTGAAGGCTTCACTTCTGTTGGCATGTTTTGGTTCTTCTTAAGACTGGCCAGATGCACAGATCTGTCCTCTGGACTAGGAAAACCTGAATATTGATCTTGCAACCATATGTAATAAGGACATT
This sequence comes from Toxostoma redivivum, assembly GCA_013397375.1. Taxonomy (NCBI): domain Eukaryota; kingdom Metazoa; phylum Chordata; class Aves; order Passeriformes; family Mimidae; genus Toxostoma; species Toxostoma redivivum. The sequence goes on along the minus strand of VXBI01003327.1, from coordinate 29,666 downwards.
GAGCCAATATATTTGAATTGTAGGTCCAAGATCAGCACCAGAGAAGAAAGTCATCTAAGGGCAACAGATCTGTAATTCCAGAGTGGGTTGTGAGGCAGATTGTTTGGATACAGCTAAGGAATAACATCGTTATTTACCCAGAAATTTTACTATAATGGTGTTCACATATTAAAATTCGATATGAAATGTCAAAATCACAACTTTATTTACATTTCTTTTAAGATGTTGGTTGCTCAAAAACAGTGTATATTCATTATTTTTGTGCAAATATGAAACAAAGAAATTATCAAGCTACTGCAATGTTTTCATGGGTGAAAATCCTGGAAAAAAGGGTCACTGGTCCTTTTTGCTCATATTATAATGCTTTTCTCACAAGAAAGACATGTACAAAAGTTATTTTAAATAAATCTATTCAGTTCTAGAGACATATATGGACAAACTTATTATTACATGGAACTTTTTTAAAATATACTTCATTGCTTTTAAAATTCCTTAGGCTGTGACTGTGTGACTGGGTACAATGGAAGATATCTTAGTGAGTAAAACTTCCTGAAAAGATTTTGTAATATGGTGCTATATGATTATGGTGCTGTATGAGTCATAATAAGGGCAAAATGGGGCTTTCTAGAACACAGTATTACATCATATTTACCTGCACTTGTCATGTATCTATATGCAGGCTGATGTGTAAGAAAGATTGATATCAAAGAAAAGAGAACAGATTAAAAAATTAGTTAATTCTATAACAATTTTACAATTGTAAATTGAACTTATTCAGTTAATACTAAAGAATGTTTACATGATCTGTTTTGTTCTAATGACTCAGTTTTCCATGTCATTGACTCCCAGCCAAGGAGTTGCAATAAACGGCTATTGAAAAGGAGGAAGAGTTTGGTAGCACCTTAAAACTCCATCAGAGTTCTGAACAAAACACCATAATCTTTCCCCATTAACAAAAACTAGGATCAAAGCTGGTTTCTGTTGGATTACAAAAGAAGCCAGTGTACTTCACGTGAGAAACATGCAAGTTTATGAACTGTCATCTCTTTTCCAGAGAATGCTACCAAGATCTGTTGCTTCTATTTCATTAAACCTACGGTTTTGGAATGCCCAGGGGGTGTAAGATCAGTGTAACAATTTCTTTCTGCAACACCAATGTGCTTGTTTTCATGCTCCAGTTGTCTGTCAGATTTCCCTTAAGATTGGTGGAAAAACTTGGACATTCCTCAAAGCAAATTACTCACATAGATAAAATTGAATAATAATCAAAATAATAGGTAGTGTGAATAACAGCACAGAAGAATGAAAGCAAAATCTGTGTATACCTAAAAAGAAAACTGTAGGGAGTTTAAAAATGACTATAGGAGAATTAGCTCATCTGAAATTGCTAACTAACCCGACAAATCCCATGAGATACTTAAAAGCTGTACATACTTTATTAGAATTTTCCAGCTAGGGATTTATAAATAATAATATCCACTCTTTTCTATATCTCTTTCAAGTAATAGCTAATAAAAATTCAATTCACTGCATTGTATGCAATCTGTAAACAAGCATCTGTATGTTATGGAGGGGTAAATTATGGACAAATAAAAACTTAAGGCTTAAGGTGCATTATATATTAGAACATAATTCAGCTAGAAATTTGTTTATATTTAGTAAGTTATCATTATACTTTGAACAAAGATCCAAATTTCTTACATTTAATGTTAAATACTACAGAAAGACAGAGACAGAAATTAGAGGACTGATGAACTTTCAGTGGACATAAAGAGACATGTGCCTGTCTCTTGCTGTACAGATGTATGCCTTCAACCTGCATAAACTGAAGGTTCCTAGAAGTGAATTTTTCTTTCTTATAGACATTATATTCCTGTAGTGGTACAGGAACTTTTAGTTATCATTATCAAATGTCAGAGTTAAAAAGTTATTGAAAGCTCTAAGAACTGAATGCAAGTTTGGCCACATGGCTGTAAGTCTCTAATTAACAGCTTCAAATGATCTCTAATCAAGTTTTCAAATGATAGGTACTCTCATATTTGATGTTCCATTCTTTTTTCAAATTTGTCATGGCTGAATCCTTTGGCTTCTTGATAGCAATACTAAGTCCTAACAGTAAAGATTAGGTTGTTTTTCAGGGTTTTCTTTTGTTTTGGTTTGTTTTTTTATGTTTGTTTTTAAAGGAATTTTTTAATAAAATATAAGAATGAACAAATCTTTTGCCATATACTTGCCATATAACAACAGTTCAGTAAAAATGATGCATTGTTTGGATAGAACTATAATCAAAAAGCCAGGTAGATCTCCAGTAATATAGTGACAATATAGTTTGAATTAACTATTTTCTTGCCACAATTAAAAGTTTATAATTTCCTTTAGTATGGTGTTAAACCCAGTACTAAGGCAGGATTCAGGAATTAGATTTTGGCAACAGCAGATTCTAAAAGCAAGACTTTAAGCTGAAATTTTTTGAGCAATAGTGCAGCATTTTGCAGGGTTTAAACTATAATCTTAGATTTGGGGGAGTTTAGAAGTTTTTTGGAAGTGTGAGCAACATATTTTTTTGGACAATGAATTGCTGTTAATGCAGCTTGCATTAGAGGTAGAAATGGGAAAACAACACTTGAAGAAGAACCTTCATCCCTACTATATAGATGAGCAGTGATGCAGGCAATGAAAACAACTTCTGCTTTATTCTCAATTAAATACAGGTTTGGAAATAAGATTACATCTTGTGTCAACTGAAGATTAAAAAATATGGGTTTGTAAAATTTTTCAGACTACATGGAATACTGTGCTGATGTTATACTGCTTTTAGTGTATCGTCACCTCAATTATCCCAAAATGCCCACTTTCTCTTCTGAATTGGAGAAACCTGACAGCTGAAGTGAGTTCTGTGTTCCAGAGCCACTAATAGCCACTATTGAGTCCCCTCAAGACCATGGCACTTCCACTAGACAGAATTTAGACATAGGAATCTATGTTTGTACAGATAAATTGTCACACAGGAAATATTGAGATGTAAGTCTCAGCTCAGCAGGAAATACCATGAACTGAACAAGAGGTTATTTCTATGGTACTTACTGTCAGATAGTTATGCTGAAAAAAAGAACATATTAAGATGTTGATTTCTATGTATACATTAATGTACTATGTTCAATTTATAAAGAAATTAATAGATTAAACGCTTCAACATGAACAGGCTGGTAGCTATACAGGAAGAGAGCAAAGACATTCACAAGTGGTAAAGTCACTGTGTTAATTTTTCAGAAGACTTAACCTTATGGCTAGATTCCAAAGATTTTTAATCTTCCAAATCTGAATAGGAGTGTAGATAGTGAAGTGCTGACCTAAACACTTAGTTATTAATCAGCTTGTCTGAACTCACACTTTTAAATAAAATCAGCCTGGACTGTTCTCTGATCTTCAGTCCAACTGCCACATTATGGCCCACATCTGCAAGGCTAAACTTATTTTTGCTTCTTACATGATAGCTTGCTCTCATCTATACTGCTGGCTGTGACCAGCTGCTGGCTACTACCCTTCAAATCATCCCTGGGAATTGTTTGGAATAGGAAAAGTTCCTTGGGCTACAGAAATGTTATGAAAAATGCTAAACATGAAAGAGAAATCCCCATTTAGTTTAGTGCAAGTCAGCTAATCTAGACTCTTTGTTCAGATTACATTTGTAAAAATAAATCAGATTTTCCTTCTGAATTGGGTGGTGGGCTTCAAAGAAAAATTAAAAAAGATATAAAGTTTGCCTACAGTCTTCAATGAGGTGCTTTTAAATATCTTGACTTCACCATTTTTCTGCTAGTAATCTAAACTGTATGCCTGTTCAGCACAGATCAATATGATGAATTATGTCAAATGGAGCAGAAATTCTGTCACAAGAAAGCAGCCACCGGTTGCATACTGTATGACACGATTTATGGATGTGTTTGGCAAGCTCTAGGAATTCATACTGGATGGATGCAGGAAGGATACAGAAAACAGCTCCAGGAACGTATGGAACTAATGTTCAAAACTGAAATACATGACAACATGAAAGGCGACTCAAGAATCAAACCAAACCTAATTGCTTGAGGTGGCTGTTCTGTTCCCTCTGTAATTATGTATTTTGTATTCCCGCTGCTACCCTCACACTTCAAACTGCAGCCTTGAAGAGATTTGGAGTTCCTCTGTTCTCAGGCAGTGTCTGAATTGTATCACAATGTTACATTTAGATATGATTTACACAAATAGGTTTTCAGGGAGTTGGCGAAGCGTTCCTAATCTGCTCTCAGGGAAGATACAGAGTGACTGCACAAGAAAACTAAAATTTATTCCTTTATCCTTGTACTTGGTTCTTTTAGCATTCGAGAATGAGCAACTGATGATTTTATGTATACTGTTGTTTATATTTTACCTGTTCTACTGAGAGTTATGAGTTCCTAAGCAATGTAGAACATTATATTCTTTACTAACAAGGTGCATTCAGGGAAAATAAATTAGAGGCCTGACTGGGCAATTGCTAAGCAAATAATTTGCTGTTCATACTGGTCACTTAACTATCTGCCCAAATGGCTAGTCAAGACAAAATCCATGTCTGGCTAGAATTAATGATACTTGCTATTCTGCAGTCGTTCTCTTACACACATGAGCCGTGACTTATGATTTGAGATATAGAAAGACACTGACTAGTCAATGGTAGTTATGTACTGTGACATTAATCCAAAACACAGGAGTCTTTCTCTTCTGATGTTATTATTCTATAGAAACTCCAATCAAATCTTAATAAAATACTTTCAAAAATTGTGGCAGCTATAGCCATTAGCTACACACAGACACTGTAATAGGTTGTTTAAAACTTTTCATTTTTAATCCAGAAAAACTGCCAGAGGCCAAAAAGTTGTCTTCACTTTCATAAGTAAAAGTAATATAAAAATAATCACAAAACCTCTTCAAAGAGACTCTAAGAAGCAGCTGGCAGTTCTGACTGTTGTACATGCACTCCTCTCTCTTCTACCATCTAGTTTCTGGCTTTAGCCTCGATTTATTAAATCTCTTCTATTCCCACGTATTTTGTGTCTGAACAGGTTGCTGCATTTACTTAGTCTTGGTCATCATAAATCTATTCTCAATCAACTTTAGGCTATTAGTAAAACACCCTACAGTTTAAAAGTAGGATGCATGCTGTCTGATATTTTTCCAGCATTTCCAATTGAACTGAAAAACAAAGATTAAACAGAGCTTTATTAGCCAGTAATTTACATCCTCAGTTATTCTTTAGTTAGCAAAAAGTGAGCAAATGTCTGGAGAATCACAAAAATGCAAGAGCATTGTTTGGCTTAACTTAAACTGTATTAACTTAAACTGTAAAGGTCTGAAATAATACTTTTAACCCTGTTCTTACTAGCATCTATAAAAATATAAAATGATGAAATGTTAAATATTATTTACAGTTCCTAACTATGACAATGCAGCCCATAAAAATTTTTTATCAATGAAAAATGTTCAAATATAAAAAAACACAAATGAAACCTTAGAGGTGTTATTTCTGTTTCTTTATATTACATTGACATCTCTGGGTCCCAATTTCAGATATGAACATACAGTGAGTTCTATATAATTTAATAAAGGCAAAAGTACCTGTCCCAGAGACCTTTTCCCTATAGTTAGATGCCACTACTGTGAAAAATCTCTTAAAAATCAAGAATAAAGAATCTATAGAGATTTTACTTTATCACAGCAATTTAATATACAACACATCATGTGTTTATTACTGCTCCTAATCATATTTATTCAGCCTCTAAAATCTTAGACATCTCTTAACACTGAGTAGAAACCATCTGTGCACAAATGAAACTGGGATTGAATTACAGTCCAGCTTTGAAAATTACAAGGCCTGAAATCTTCATTTACACAGAAACACTCCAGGCATGTGGAGTCAGGAATCTCTTCACATTATTCTCATTGCAGGATCAGGATCTTATTAAAGGCATGATTAGATATAATTGATTCTTTTATTTTCTCTCCTGTCTACTTTAGCTGCTATTTCTTCACCAAAGAATTGAGAACTCTCATTTTGGCAAACAGCTAGTGGATCAATATTAAGAGTAAACAGTCATCAAAGTTTTATTATTGTAAAAGACAAAATCTAATTTTATTAAATAAGAGTAGGAAATGGCTAAAATTGTTATTCAAGTTTTCTCATTCTTAAAAGTCTGTAAATTTTGAATTTAAAATAACATGTTTTACGGTACTGAATGTCTAAGGTTTGGATTTTTAAATTTTAACTTAACTGGTAGACTTCTGAATAGAAACAAAAGATTTTGAAACTATATCTGGGATTAAAAAATTCAGAGAAATCCACAAAAACTGATAGAAAAAATATTTAAAAATTTTCATCTTCAAAATTTCATAAAAAGCTGGAACAACTGTTAAACCAATCTGACTATATAATTAATCATTCTGGGCTAAAGTTAAATATTTTTTTAATTTATAAAAGTAATTATTTTATTTCAAATATATTAGCAAAAATTCTTTTCGAAAGCAACTCAGTCTGTAATATTACAGTTCAACCAAAAGTAGAAACTAGATATCAAACATTCATAAATCAAAAGGAAATATTTTATTACTCTGAGTGAAATTTACATGCACTAAAGACATGTATTATTGACATGCTTTCCACATTTTTTCATGCATTTTCTCTATATCAGAAGCAGAACAATATAAATATTAAAGTATAAAGAGTGTGAGAAAACATATATGTTTATTTTGAAATACTTTGGAAAAGGTAACAACATTAAACTTTTATATTAATCTCACATGCAGCCCAAGAGCTGATGAGGATCACCTAATGTTACAGCACCCAGAGTCCCATTTTCCATTGGTATTGGCATTTGGTGTAGAACAAAATACTGTAATGATTTTCCAGCTCCCCTATTGAGAAATTTTCTCACTCCGTCCCTTAAGACAACAACCATCCAAGTCCCATGACACCAAGAAGTCCTTAAAATGAATTAACCACTGAATGAAGACATCCTGTATTTAAAAATAAGGGGCTTTCCAAGCACTAGACGTCAAAAAAGTAAAAAAAAGTATACAAAGTACAATATAAAATGGAACAGACTATATGTTTAATAAGGTAAATTCTAGCATGACTTAGAGCCAACTACACTCAAACAAATTCTACTCCCATACCATTCCAGTCACAAAAATAAAGTACAGTCATTGAATACCACATTTTTAAATTCCAGTCAGGAATCTCCTACAAAAACTTCATATATTAAATTGTCCCAGAAGTGTTAAATACCATCTGGCACATTAATTAAAACATTAACAGTGATTTTGATTTTCATAAAAGAGAGGAATACATATACAGTTTCCACAATCACTCCAAATCACTGAGATTTTCTGAATAACAAGTCCAGGTTTCAAATGACTTATGCAATATCTTTTTTCAGCTGTCCTTCATTACTTTTTATATCTGAACCAACTTTCACGATCATTTCAAGATTGGCTGATGTTCAACAAAATATAGCGATTGAACAGGCAGGTGACACCATATAATAGAGCCTGCATCCAAGCAGAAATATGTAACTATTATGCCAGGATAAACTGAAAAAAATGAACCTACTACTGAAAAATGTTGAGCAAGTGTTCTCAAAAAAAGTACCACGTCCCTGCATAGCTTCAGAATGGTCAACCCATTAAAGTACAAAAAGAGAAAACATCAGTTGTCTCCTGCTTGCTGTTTTAACAACTGCTTTACATACCAGTTAGAAAAGTAGAAAGCAGATTTCCTGGAAACCTTTGAAATTAAAAAAATAGGTATGATTTCATATATCTTTTCATCTAACATATTTCTGTGAGTAACTAAATGGAAGAAATGACACAGTTCTAACAATTTCACCATAGAACCTTCACAGCAAACAGAGAAACATGACTGATGATTAGAAAAGCTTCCAATGCATTTGAAAAAGTACCCGAAATACCACAAGACCATTAAATCATTAAATCATTAACCATTGTAATTTTGTCCAGATTGCAAACCCAATTGGGTAAAAAAAAAAATTAATTTACTAGATAATAAATTATTTTAACATTTTTTTCTTAATAATGGTGGGGGTGGAGAGAGAAGAGAGAACGAGACAAAGAAGTTAGAAATAAAACATCACAGTAGTGAAATAATTCAGTATTGAGATATTTTCACATGCAAAAGCTTGACAGTATGATGAGGTCTTTGTGAGAAGCTGGGATCTCTGCTCCATCAGTTAGGAAGACATCAATGATCAATCTACAGGCTTAATTGTCCTCTTTTGGTTTTACTTGTCATTTTAGATTTACTTTACACAGGCCACATCAGAATTAACAGCCTGAAAAGATGATCTCAGCTCATCACTCACAATTTAGCTCACAGCACAGTCTACTCAGAAACTAATAAAAATAAGTGGATCAAGACTCTAACCTTTAATATGTAGAACATGCATGTTAATGGGTATACTTCAACATCAGCAATTTTAGAAGCCAAAGACTACAATACAAAGGTTAGTTATTTGCCTTTTTAAGGAAAACTTGTTGGAACTCTGTTATTGACTGTTGCACATAGAGGAAGTTTTCATCAGCTTCTCACAGTAGACACCTCTGTAGCCACCCCATTCCCAAAAGCTGGCTGCACAAACACGATAAACTGCTTCTCCTCTGGGAAATGGTTTGGACTTCATCATCATAGAAGTGACTTCTAGTATGACTTCTATTCACACACCATTCTGTGTGACTTTTGGAAAGCCATCCATCTGCCAGTGCATCACTGTTGCTAGTGGCAAAGCAGAATGCTGGGATGAAAGCCACATAGTAATACAGCTGAAAAAGAAAGGACTGCTACATGAAGAAACTTTACTAAAGCTGGGGATTGTAGGTGCTTATAGATGTTTATCTGCCTTAAGGATCTCCTTACCTTCTTGTAGCTTTGTAATTTTGCTCCTAAATACATACTTAAATAAAGGTCCTCACTGTGAAATAAAATTATTTATTCAGTTCAAGCATTTTACACTCCAAAATAACATTTCTTTTAAAAGTAAAAAAAACAAGCCAAACCAAATCAAAAAATTTGCCTTGAATCAATTGTATGAAGTTGGGTTTTTTTAATATACATATATCATCATTTGTTCCTCTCCCTCTTCCCAGGTCTGCAATGGTTTTTGAAGTGTGTCAGTTTTTTTGCAAGATCCTCTAGAAGAATTATTATTTTTCAGTGGCATCCTTCATAGGAACAGTTCAAATTAGATAGCTGCTAAATTGGGGCAATTGTATGCCTTATTGCTTACTGATTTACTAACTAAAGTAAATGCTTTGTTACTTACTAATATTACTAACTAAAGGAAGGTAATTTTTTCTCTATAACTGAAAATACTAAATATCCAACCTATTTCTGCTTCATTTAATAATAATGAATTTTCACAACCAGAATAATTCATTCTAATGAAATATCATTAGTCAAAATTATAGTTTTCAATGTAAGAACAAAGTAAATAACACAAATTGTTGAAGACTGCTAAGAAATAATAGAATCATAGAATTATAGAGCAACTTTGGTTGGAAGGGACCTTAAACATCATGTAGTTAGAATCCTCCCCTTCATAAGGAGGGATAACACCCACTAGACCAGTTTGTCAGTCCTATACATCCTGGCCTTGAACACTGCCAGGGATGAGGCATCCACAATTTCTGTGGGTGACTTGTTCTACTGTCTCCCCAACCCCACAGTAAAAAATTGAATGCTTAGGTCAAATCCAAGCCTAGCCTTTTTCAGTTTAAAGCCATTACTCCTTGTCCTATTGCTACATGCCCTTGTAAAAAATCCTTCTCCAGCTCTCGTAGCCCCTTTCAGTTATTGGAAAGTGGTACATGCACTCACCATAGTTTCTTCTTCTCCAAGCTGAACAACCCCAACTCTGTTATAGAAGATGTGCTCCATTCTTACCATGTTTGTGGCCTTCCTCTGGACTCACTCCAACAGGTTTTTGTCCTTCTTATACAGAAGGCCAAATATTCAGCTGCAGTCCTCTAGGTGGAGTCTCGTGAGAATGTAGTAATGGGGGAGAATCACCTTCCTCACCTGTGGGCCATGCTTCTTTTGATGCATTCCAGGATATGGTTTGTGTTCTTGGCTGAGAGTTTACATTGTCTAATTGTGTCAAGTTCCTTATCCACCAAGAGCCCCAAGTATCTCTCCTCAGTGCTGCTCTCAGCCCATTCTTTCTCCAACCTGTATTTGTGCTTAGGATTGCCCTAATGTATGTGAACGACCTTGCACTCGGCCTTGTTGAACTTCATGAGGTTCACATGGGTCCACTCCTCAAGTCTGTCAAAGTCCTTCTGGATTCCATCTCTTCCCACCACTGTGTGAACCCCACCACACAAATTCATGTTCCCAGCAGACCTGTCAAGGGTGCAGATGATCCCATTCTGCACGTCTCTAAGGTGTTAAACAGTGCTAGTCCCAGTGCTGACTCAGGAGGAGCACCATTTGTCACAGGTCTCTACTTGGATGTCAAGCCATTGATCACAACCCATTGACTGTGATCATCCAGCCATTTCCTTGTCCACTGAGTGCTCCATCCATCAAATCCATGTCTGTCCAGTACAGACACAAGAATATGATGTGGGACAGTGTCAAATGCTCTGCAAAAATCCAAGCAGGATATGTCAGTTAATCTTCCCCTATTCACCAATGCTGTAACTGCATTGTAGAAGGCTTTAGTGATGCCATGTTGCCTGCCACCCATCACCTCCTTATTTTTCGTTGTGCCTTAGCATACATCCTGGAGAATTTTCTCCATCATCTTGCCATGCACCAAGGTGAGACTGATTGGCCTGTAGTTCCCTAAGTCTTCCTTTTTACCCTTTTTAAAACATGAGGATTACATTTTCCCTTTTCCAGTCAGTGGCACCTTCACTAGGCTGCCAAAACATCTCAAATATGATCGATATTGACTTAGACACTTCACCCACTGGTTCCCTCTTTCCTTGATACATAGTGGAAATTACACACTAATATTTAATGCATGTACAAACAGAGATAATTTCTTATTCATTTGCTAGGAAAGAAATGAAGAGACACTTCACTAAAGCTGTTCCTGAGCTTTGAGAGAATATTCTCCCCATTTTTCTTCCCTTTTTTTCAAGATGAGTTATACTTCCAATTTCTTTTTTTAGACTTAAATGATAGCTGGAGATTTCAGACATGGCAGTATACTAGATCACAGAACATTATGTACAAATACACTAGAGTCTAAATTCTGCTTGTTTCATTTTGCACAAATGGCCATGCATCATTAAAACAAATATATTATTCTTAAGAACAGATTTTTTAACTATGAAAGCATAGCAGATAAAAAGCAAACCTATGTGTGTAGATATGTATATTAAAAAAAAAAAAAACAACATTTCCTATTGTCTATTTTAAATTTTAGAACTGTTCCTATAATCAAATACAAAAATAAATTATATGAGCAGATTTTCAGGAAGTCTTCTTCTGTAAATAATAGCATAAATAAATAGATAGCATCAATAATAGGAAAATAAATAAAGTGTGCTTTCTGACTTCAAGTCATTATTAGCAGAAAGTTTTTAACTTGTAGAGTATTGAATTATTTTTGTACTTTAAAGCATGAAGTGCACCATTCTTGATTGCTCCTTTTTGACTATTGAAAAATTAATATTTTTAAGTTTTTATGAAAAACATTGTAATTTGGATATCAAAACTTTTTTTTCCTACCTCAGTACTGCATCTAAAACATGAATATTATTTTTCAGCATAAAATTCCCAAGAAAATTATTTCTGTTTCTTACAGTGGTTTGCATGAAGACCAATGTGTGCACCAAAACAGAGAGAAGAGAAAGTTCATTTTAGCACCGTTGAAAGAAAGCTGGCTAAGCATTTGACAGTTCCTTATTTAAACAATTTCTTCATATCTTTCTTGAAAGAACTACATAGATACCTCTGACCAAGTCTGCAGTGTCATGTAAGTATCTATTAAAATCATTACCCTTATATTATTTCAAACAGACAAACTTTTCTTAGTGCCCAGTGACAGGATGAGAAGCAATAAGCATAAATTGAAATGAATTAAATTCTAGTTGGACATTAAAAAGTCCCTCTTTTATTGTGAGAGTAGTCAAACACAGGAGCAGGTTTCCCAATGAAATTGTGGAGTCTCCATTCTGGAGATGTTCAGAACAAAACTGAATGAGGTCCTGAGCAATGTACTCTCGCTGACCCCTGCTCTGAGTAGGAGCTTGGGTTTACCAGTCCTAGAGATGCCTTCCAGCCTTGCTCATTCTGTGAGATTTTGGTATAAAATATTTCCATTTTGGACTGCTTCAAGCAAAGTAGCTCCTCTACTGTAATGGACTTATTTGATGTACCTGTCACTTTACCAGTGATGTTGTTGAGAGGATCTGGTACGCCCTCAGTCCGATTCAGGGAGATCAAGTGCCCCTCAGTCAGATGACACAAAGTTAGGTGGGAGTGTTGGTCTGCTGGAGAGTAGAAGAGTCTGCAGAGGGATCTGGACAGGCAGGATTGATGGGCTGAGGCCAATGATATGAGGTTCTACAAAGTCAAGTGCCAGGTACTGCACTTGGGTCACAGCAACTCCATGCAGTGCTCAAAGATATGGGAAGAGTGGCTGGAAAATGGCCCAGCTGAAAAGGACCTGGACGTGCTGGTCAACAGTCAATTGAACATGAGCCAGTCTGTGCCCAGAGGCATCCTGGCTTGTATCAGCAATAGTGTGGCCAGATGACCAGGGCACTGGCACTGGTACTCAGCACTGGTGAGGTCACACCTTGAAATCTGTGTTTAGCTTTGGGTCCCCCAGTACAAGAAAGACATTGAAGTGCTGTAGAATGTCCAGAAAAGGGCAGTGGAGCTGGTGAAGGCTCTGGAGCAGAGGTCTAACGAAGAGAGGGTGAGGGAGGTGGTATGGTTTTGCCTGGACAAATGAAGGCTCAGGGAAGACCTCATTGCTCTGTGCAATGGTCAAGATCGGCCTCTTCTCCCAGGTAACAACTGAGAGGGCATGAGCAAACAGCCTCAGGTTGCACCAGGTGATGTTTAAATTGGATATTAGGAAAAGTTTCTTCACTGAAAGAATTATCGAACATTAGGTCAAACTGTCCAGGGAAATGGTGAATTCATCACCATCCCTTAAAGGCATTTAAAAGCACTTGCAGCTGTGGCATTTAGAGTTTATTGGTGAACTTGGTAGCGTTGAGCTAGCAGTTAGACTGCGTGATCTTAGAGATCTTTTCCAAACTAAACAATTTTGTGATTTTTTTTGGTTATATTTTCCTTGGCTTCAGATGTCTCAAATAAGGTTGAATTCGATATAGCTTCTCCCATTACTGATAGAAAGAAGCAGACACCTCTGGGAACATCTAAGACTACATAAATTGTTCCATTTTAGGATGATTTGGATTGTTATCTAACAGGGACTCTCCAGCTTTTAGTTATAGTTATAGTAAGTGATACCACTGAAATAGTTCAGAATATGAAGCTACACATTCTGTCAGTTTCTATGAAAGGATTGAAACCACAAAAGGAATGTTTATTATCTTCTCAATCCACTTGGCATGGCAACATGCAGGAAAGGAGCATAAAAATATCATTAGGGTGTTTTCATAGTCTTGTGTAATCCAAAATGCTATCTCGAGGAGGGTCATAAAAAATGCCAGGGAGGAACATAAGACTAGGACAAACCTCTATTACTTCCTTTTGTCTATGTTTCAAATATTTTCATTTATTTTCTTCTTGAGCTTGCTTCTCAGTCAATTATCTAGCTTCCTCATTATTTTCTTATTTGAACTTTTTTCAGTCTCTCTTTTAAACCGTGTGGTTCAACAATCCTTGACGAGGGAACACAACCAAACTGTTCATTGTTTTTAAAAATAAATAATCCTGTGCACATAAAATTAAAAATAATAATTAAAAAAAAGCTATACCAAAGAAGAAGTTAAAACCTAACAAAATCAGTTTTTAATTCACAAAAGAAGAGTATAAAGTTGTTCTTTTTTAGTTTGGTTGGTTTTTTAAAACAATTTTTTTCTTTCCTTTTTCACAGGTCAAAATTAGATGGATTTCCTACATTAATTTTGTTGCTTTCTCAGAAGTGGTAACCAGAGGCATAAAAATGCTTTGTAATTCATTCATACTACAGATCCTTCTTTCCTGTACCTTAATTTCACTGTTTTAAACAGAAATTTAAAGCCATGTCAGTTATCTTTCTCCATTTTTTTTGTGTATGAAGGTACAAAATAGCAAATTCTACTACTGCTACCCAAGTCGACATCTCATTTTCTTCTTGCATAAGCCTTTTTTCTTCTGAAAAAAAGAAAACAAAACACTGTTCTTCATGTGCTATCATGAGGCATTCATTTTGAGCAGGTAGAAACAATTTTTTAAAAGCCTGAAATAATTGTATATTTTCTAGAATTAAATATTTTCTAGAATAATTTAATCTTCAATAAAAAGTAATGAAGTAACACTTAAAACATGGTAAAGGTTGAGGTCCAGTAATATTTTTTCTGTAATAAGCTTATGCAAGATGTCTGAAAACTTATAGATGTTAAGTTGACCTATGCATGCTGTGGTTGATTGAGTTCTCAGTCTCAAATTAAGTGCTCAGGATGCCCTTTGAAGTATATAAGGGAATTAGAAGTCTAAAGAGATCCCAAATAGGGTTTGGTATGGAAGTGTCTTTACAAGCTTTTGCACAGAAAATACTGAGAGAGGCTTTTGTGCACAATTATTTCTGATTATGACATAAATTGATGGGAAAGGTAGGTATTACTTTAGGAGGAAAATAAAAGTACAAATTGGGTAAAGAGAGAGATAGAGGGAGATTAAAAAAATTACATTAAAGAAAAGAATAGACAAAATTCAAAGGAGAAAATGAAGTTCACCTCAGTGGCCAGAGAAGAAGAGAAGCAACAGGCAAGCCTCCCTGTTGGACCACTCCACACTATGACAAACAGTTGCCCATAAAGCTTTTTCTGTAAAAACTCATGATTTTTTTTCTAATCATTAGTAATGATTGGAGGATAGTATGACACAGGTTTGAAGGGGCAAGGTTTTTGCAAAATGGCCAAGGTTGGAAGGGAGATAAAAACATCTGTCTCCAACCCCCCTGCTGTGGGCAAGGACACCTTCCATTAATCCAGGTTACTCAGAGCCTCATCAAGCCCAGCCTTGGAACACTTCCGGGGATGGGGAATCCACATGGGTAACCTGTTACAGTGTCTCACCAATATCACAGTAAAGAATTCTTCCAAATCTAAACCTAACCTCCTTCAGTTTCAGGGCACTCCCCTTGGCCTATCACTACATACCCTTGTGAAATGTCCTTCTCCAGCCTTTTTTTAGGCTTTCTTTACTTCAAAGTCTCCTTGGAGGGTTTCCTTGGAGCCTTCTGTTGCCCAGGATGAATAAACTCAGCTTTCTCAGCTGCTCTTCATGGGAGAGGGCCTCCAGCCCTTGGATCACTTACATGGTCCTTATCTGGACACAATCCAACAGATCCACAGATTTCATGGTGACCCCAGAGATGGTCACAGAACTCCAGATGGGAGTCACAAGAGCAGAGCAGAGGGGCAAAATCACCTCCCTTTACTTTCTGGCCACCCCTCTTTTGATGCAGCCCAGGATGTGGTTGGCTTTTTTAGCCTGCAAGCACACATTGCCAAGTCACACTTAGCTTGTCTCCAGGGTTAGTCTTGATCCAGACTCCTCCCAGGCTGTACCTGTGCTTTGATATACCCCAAAAATTAAAGTTGTTAAAGTTCATGAGATTCTGTCATGCTGAACGGTCAATAAATGTTCCTGCATATTTTTTGATAAAACTGCAAAACGAGGGATAAGAAAAAATCAAGAGGAAGTTGACACAATACTCAAGCCTGTGGCAGTCTTTTCACTAATGGCAAACTGACATAACAACATCAGGGTTTGCAGATCAGGTCAATAGCAATATTAGCACAAGGTCAACAGCATGAGAAAAATGGAAAGTCACAGAGGCTTTCGAAATCTGCACCAACTTGTGTGAAATGTAACAAAGCTTGGAGGAAAGACAGAGTACAGAACTACCCATGGAAAACCCTGAGCATTACACAATTTAGGATATTTAAGGCACCTTGTGAAGAAAAAAAATGACTATAGGTCCCTGAACTTGAAAACCTAGGAAACAAACTTTTTCCGTCCTAAGATCTGTTGCTTAGGATTTCATAAGTTTATGAAACTTAGTTGAGTTTCATGAACAGAAGTGCAACTGAGATTTTGCTTAGTTCATAACAAATGCAGACCTTTTCTGCTCTTTGGTTTGGAGCAAAGATGAAGATGAAAGACATCCTATGAATAATAATGGTAATTTCCATAGGGGTTTAATTTTTCTGTATGCTGACTTCAAGGAACATAGAAACATGAGATTTATTTGCTTAACGAGTAGGCAGCATTTGTGCAGCATTTTTCAATAGCTCAGTGATACCTAAAATTTGAAATTGAATTTGTCCAGTTGTATATTTATCAATAGATATACATATAAAAGTGCACACATATGTGTTGATATAGGCCTTCAAAGGGACTAAAGGTGGTTTGTTCATTTTTTTTTTCAGGCAAAATCTTAGCATTACAAAGAATTTTGAAGCCATCATTAAGAAATATATGTAAAGAAAATGACAGAGAGTTAAAATATTTAATTAGACAAAGAAATAGATATCTCAGCTATATGGCAAGACCTTACTATCTCTTGGAGTATGAATAAAAAAGAAAAAAAGAAAACAATTATGGAAAATATACTGAGGAGTATGAAAATATTCATTTTTTCATCCTAAAACTAGTGAAAAAAAATTATTCATTATGTTAATCCTGAGCTATTGCTCAACTTCTTGAAATAAAGATATTTTTTTGTCCCATTTACCTCAGACAAACTTCCGAAAAGCAGGCTCAGTAATGAGTAGATTCAACAGTCAACATATAAATTCCAAGCTAAAAGAACTATCTGACTGTTCCTGTTTTTCATATGGAGATTAATAGAATATTTTCCACATTGCTGCAGTGTACTATGAACATACCTTCTGCAATTCTCTCCAGAAGAAAATGAGCAATCTCACACAGCTGATGTGTAATTGGGAAAGGAAGCAGAAAGAACTGAGGGTACACTACTAAATTCTACAATTTATGTGTACAGACACAGTAACAGAAGGCAGGACTTCTTGTGGTTTCAGCTAGGCATGTATTATATAATAACTTCTTGAAGCATTCATAAGTCTTATGTTCCCCTTTTCCACCTCAATCAGCTGGTGATCAGATTCTGGTGCCAGTACCTGTGATGAACTTCATAGTCTAGGAAGGGGTTTAAAATCATGGCAAATAATAGCAGCTGCAGAGGTTGCTAGAAAAGTATAAAGCAGATTTTTACTTTTGAAGAAAATTAACAAGGTATTTGGATGACACAATTTTGCATGGAAAGTAAAAATCCAATACAATCAACCACTGAGTTAAACAACATTGTCACTTTAGTATCTTTGTTGACTCAAAAATCTGGCTTTTATCAGAAGTGAGGAATGGATAAACTATTTGCAACAGAATTACACACAAGGGACACATCTATTCTCACCATAATTCTGAAACAAAATTTCATTCCCCAAATTCATAGAAAACTTGAATATGTGCTTGCTAGATCACCACTTAGCACAGTTTGCAAAGAATGGATTCAGTTCATTATTATGAATCCCTATGAAGCAAGCAGAAAATTAAGAAGCTGGGACAAAAGCTGTTTGTGTGTGACCAAGGACATACAGTTACTTTTAGAAGCATCAAAATTTCAGGGAGATATAAATCATTATTATGTGTAGGTACAAGATGTATGGGTTTCCTTGTCTTTGGACAGATTACAAGGACCATCCTCTTGGAAGGAAAGGAGACCTAAAAATATTTCATGCTAGCGATGTCTTCTGTTAATAAATGGAGGGCTATTTCTGTCTATAGAATCTTGAAAAGGACTGCATTGTTCATCAGAAATGATAGTTTGCTTATGACCTGAAAGCATAAACATTGTAATGTTTAAATTATAAGGACAATATTGGATGTGCTCAGCTGTATAGAGCACTATATTTTTTTAAATCAGGTGTGCTGATTTACACTTCAAAATTTGACCTTCTGTCTCCGGAACAGAGGTGACAAAAAGTGTAACTCCTGAGGAGGTGTAATACGATTTTATAATAAAATAATCTTCTAAAAACATTTAGACTCAAAAAGAAATATGCTGTAGTCCTCCCTCTGTTACAAAATCAAGTCACTTAATCTGCTTGGTTGAGATTCACTTCTATTCTGCGACAGATTTATGCATCCTCTGAGACTGAACTTGAGGAAGTTAGCGATGCACAGACCCAGGTGAATTTACCCTCTTACTCAGCTCCTTGTCTGGAAATCTAGAATAGCAACTTTTTTACCTGCAAGATTATTTTAGTAAACTCTTCATCCTTCACATGTTGCAGATGTTGGAGAGCATTCTTTGTGTAAGGTTTGCATTCTGCTACAAAACCACGTGAATAATGTTATATAACTGATTAATTTATTTTATTTCAAATTGTAACAGAATGTACTGCTTAATTAGTTTTATCTTGAGCCTGAAAATGTCTAATCTTTGTTGATACAAGCATGCTACTCAAAGCATTTTTAGTAGTATGTTTTTGTTAGTGAAATCTTCACTATTGTGCAGCTAACTCACATGCACACTTCCCAGACTGAATTGATATAATTTGTGTTTCTCTCTTCAGGCTGAAGGATTGCTTGAGCTGTTGTGACTTGCCGAACTTTAAATATTCTTTGTCTTCTCTGAGAACAATTCAAGGCCATCAGATAATGTGGCAGCCATCCATTCTGTGACAAAGCTCAGCAGCAGAGATGGAAGATTTAGCACAAGAAACACTCCTCATATTCTTGAGGAGTACTAGCAGACCACTGCTGATATTACCCTGAAATGAATGTGCTGTCTTTCTTTATTCATTATTCACTCCTTTTCCTTTTAACTAAAGTCAGTTTAGGGTGGAGTGTGTGTGTGGAATAATAAAAAGGAAAGACAGTCTTCCCTTGATAGGTCTTATTTCATCACTGACAGAATTTGATTCAAACCTTTGTGTTATGAAGTCTGTTATTTTCATTTTGACTTAAACAGAATTTTTGCTATAACCTTATTAAGAATCCTTCTGAATTCTAAACTCTTGACTTAACGCTTCCTGTGGAAATGAATTCTGTAATCTGATTTTTCACACGACTAACATATATTTGTTCTGTATTTGGTAATTTCTTTGCGTATTCAAGGATTCCTTTGTTTTAATAATTTAGAATATTACCCCATCTACTAAATTTATATATCCCCGTATCCAGTCTTTACTGTATTACTGTACTAAGTTAGGTTTGACTGTTGCTATCTCTGGGAAACTCCTGTCTTTACTCCTACCTTGAAGAATTTTCTTCTTAAATCCAATCAAAATGCTTTGTGGAAATTGTGTCCATTGTCATCCGTCCTTTGCTATGCACCTTTGAGTCAAATCTGGCAGTGTATTTTTTAGAATTTTAGAACTATTGGAAAACAAAAACAACAGTAAGATTTCCTTCTCTTTCCCACTCTTAAAAAAAATATTTTTTCAGTCTCTCACTGCACTCTTTCATCCTATACAAAACCAATGCAATTTAGGAAAATAAGTTTGTTCTCAAAACAGTATTGCTGCCATGGATGGATGCAGAGAATTGAAAAGTACTTCCAAACTTTTAATCCATTATACATGCATGCATACAAATGTACATACACACACAAACACTTCTAGTGAATTACTATTCTGTAGAGTGAATTTTCAATGATCAAAAAACAAGAATGGATGCACGATCCGATCATTGAAGAAGATACTGGAATAGTCTGGGGCTATCTGAAAGCCAATCCTGGGATAGCAAGATAAAGTATCTTAAAAAAGAAATGTTAAGACACGTTTGAGAAATCTGAATGTGCTATCAAGGAATTAAAGCTTCCTGGATGCTAAAGTAAAGGAGACATATACAGAAATAATATCAGAGAACCATATCTTGAAGAGTGCAAAAAAACCCAGAAGCTTATCTTGGGAAAATCTCATTGTATTGGTATTTCTCAACAAGATCAAGTATATAATAAATAAGTCATAATAATTTACAATATTATTTATTACACAACATATTGATAATAATAAATAAAACATATTATTATATGTATATAACCTTTTGATTTTCCAAAACTGATAGCATAGATCAAATTGTCTTTAGATTGTTTATATGAGATTGCAACATTAACTAGTCTGGGCTTTGCTGCTTCAAGACAGAATAAGCAGAACTAATCCTTATGGTTTCCTGCAGTTTTACCTGTGTGTTAGCTCAGAGGAAACACGTCTATTACTTGTTTTCCATCTGTTACCTTAACACTGTCACTTGATTGTACTTTTCTGCAACTCTTACATACTCCAGTTTCCTTTACTTCATGTTTACCCCTTGCAAAGTCTCCAGTCTGTCAATCTTTCTCTTTCAACCTAGGGTCCAAAAGTAAATACAGCATCCAAGACGTGGTCTAAGAAGTGTAAAGTAGAGATAAATAATCACTTCTTTTTACCCATGCTCTTGCTAATGCAGCACTAGCTGCACTAGCAGAGCTAGCCATCACTGAGAGGTTGTTGCTCAGGTGATATAGATGTACAGTATTGTCTGGGAGCTCCCTGTTGATCAATGAAGGCTTTCTGGCATTTTCACCTGACATCCTCTTTGTTGCAATGTATTGCTCCTAACCTTTGTATATTAATCAGCTTCCCTTCATGGCTTTATGCCAAGTAACTATGAAGCAGATCTCTAAAGAGACTAAAATCTGTTCTCATGAAGTCCAGGTGGTGAGCTTGCTCTGTGCCCTCCTTGCTGCCCAAAGGTGCTTGAACTCCACCATTTCAGGGTCCCTGCAGTCAAGGCTGCCCTTGAACTTCGTATTCCCCATCATCACTCATGACCTTGATGATGAGAACAAGGTCCACCAGGGCACCTCTCCTCATTGGCTCCTTTATCTCTTGGAGAAGCAAGTTACCATCAACATGTTCCTGGAAACACCTGGATTACTTGTGTCCTGCTGTGTTGTCCCTCTAACAGATATTTGGGTGGTTGAAGTCCCCCATGAGCAACAGGACTTACAAAGGTGAGGCTACTCCTATCTTTCTACAGGGACCCTCATCTGATCAGTTTACTGGTCTGTAGCAGACCCCTAATATAATCTCACCTGATTCTGCCCTTCCTTTAATCCTGACCCTTAAACTCTCAGTCAGTGCTTTTCTCATCCTCTCATGGAATGCACTGTTTTCCTCAATAATAAAATGGCTTATGATCAAAACCAGTATTATAGTCAAATCCCTTCTATATAAAAAAAAAAAAAACCAAAAAACTGAGACTCTAGTATTAAAATCCAAAAGAAATTAAAGGTTATCTGTTTTATTTACACAAGAGTAAAATATTCCATATGAATTCACAGTGAATTCTACAGGTTTTGTGCAAAAAGTAAGTGAGCTCAATTTTTCATTCGTGTCAGAATAAGTACAATTAGTTAAATTCTTTTTGTTTTTTTTAATATTTTATTTTTTTCAAGTGCATCTACCCTTTACCAGCATAAAGGAATTCCCTTCAAAAATATCTTTTGATGAAAAGAAATCTAAGAAAGGTCAAACTGCTGGGAAGTCACCACTCTGCAAGAGGATAACTAGATCACTTACTGATTTGCATTCATGTGCCAGCTGAAGCCTGCTGCATCAGAGCAGAATACAGAAACTGTCCCTGATTTAGGATATCTATACATGCTCTTTCCCAGTAGGAAATTTGTTTAGTAACTCAAAGAAATATGATATACAAGTTTTCCTAGTGTGACTCCAGAAGTGTAATAAACACTTTTCCAAATAAGGTACTAGTCCTCCTTTCTACAGTATTTTTTTAAGATTTATATTTTGCATGGGAATAAGCAGTTAAACTTTGCATAATTTTTATACCTTCAAGAGCTCGTGTGAGCAAATACTTATAAGCAGTAATAAAAAGCTACATACATTTCCTATACCTCTAACTCAATCTTTCCTTGCCTGTCAAAAGAGATCAATTTACATTTCAAATAGTAAGCTTTCCTTGCTTCCTGCAGCTCCTGGCAGAGGCAGCAAATTTTCAGTCTGAATTAATGGAAATGACAAAGAAACAAATACCATTTTATCACTTTATAATTCAGTGAGTCAAGGATGATCCCTAAAATGGGAAACTTTTGCGGTTATCTTTGTTGGTAAGGTATGCTCTACTACAAAATAAATTATACTGAAAAGATATAGTTAATTTTGTATACCAGATACTGGAGTCTTCTCTAATTCCTGCACTTTTTGTGCTACTGTTTTAATCCCAAAGGCAAGCAATCAGTCAACAGGAAATGGCTGAAGCTGTTTGTTTAAAATGAAGTTGGCACCTTCCTTAAGATACACACAGAGAGTTCAGAGCCTTACACCAGGCTTAGTACTTAGACAGATTGATTCCCTAAATTCTTATCCTTCCTAACATTTGTTCAGCTTTATTGACATCAGTGACCTTGGATGGATTCTTAATTAGCCATTAATTAGATCTGCTCTGAGCAGAATAAAATGACACCATATTAAAATTGTAAGCAACAGCCTCATTATGCTAAGGCTCAAAAGGCTGGCAACACCAGTTAAGGGGAGCAGATGTTTAGAGCAGAAGAATCTGAGAAAAGAAAATGACAAAAAAAAGTCTCCAGTGAAATTGGGTCATAGGTTTGTTTCATTTTTAAAAATATTTTGTCACCTTGTGTGTCACTCTAATACTGTGTTTCTAAAAGAAGATCTTTCAAACACTGTTGTTTTTCTTCTTGAAGACAGGTATTTATTTTCTTGTGACCCTAATGTGTGTTAGAGTTTCAGGAAGGACCTACTTTCTGCAACTGGGGCACAAGAGGACGAGACAACAGTATTGAGAGATACTGTTAAGCTTAGCTCTTTTAGCTTCACTGAATTCAAGGTCTCTTAACCTTCACTATGTCACTATGATACCACTATCTCTGATTTTACATGGATGCAACAACTATTAAGTAATTCAAAAGTAAACAAGGAAAATGAAGATATTATGACTGAGATTAGCTCACTTAGAGCAGGGTGTTAATAATATTGTGAGTTTGTTCATCTTATGGGCATTTTCTTGAGAGCTGGACTTGGTTATGCTTCTATGTCCCTTTCAACTCAGATGATTCTGTGATACTTCTCTTTGTTGGAGAAGTGTTCTTTTATTAGTCAGAATAATATTTTCTGTTACTGTGTTTTATGTAAGCAGAGTGACAGAAATATATGTAGAAGATACAAGGCAACATATAAATTATGTAACATATATGTGATTGCTAACATAAAATGTATAATATATAATATTCAGTGGATAATAGAATTTGAATGTAATGTATACAATATCATTTTGTATGCTATTTTAAATCATAACATTACAACTCTGTTTAACATTTTTCAGAGTTCTGTATCTATTTTATGTGTTTCTATTGCTTTTAATGAAGGAGAATGAAATGCTAAATAAAATTTACTAAATTGTACTCCGTCTTATTTTCATCACTGAGCTAACTATACTGTGCATTTAAGAGTACAAGAAAAATATTTTTGTATTTTTGCTGACCTCATACTTTCACAAACTTCATCCCCACTTATTCATCTCTCACTCAAAGAGAACTTACTCTGTCCACTGAAGGCAGAGAAGGGATCACAGTACTGTGGACAAAAAGTAAATAAAATATTAGGACATAAGCCACAGAGTCCTCATTCATTCTGGACTGCACATACACAAATATACCTGACTTCCCCCTTCACAGAGTTAGCTTGCTAAGGTAAGAACAAACTGCAGATTCCACAGCAAACCTCATATCAGAAGAAAATATATCCTCTATTCCATCTCAACACGTCTTCAAAAATGAAAAATTGAGGACCTCTGTGTGAATACCAGTACCTACTGTGACTTGCCTTTTCATAAAAACAAAGACAGAACTACCCCTTTATATAATTTAATTTCTTTTTACAGTTTTAATTCTAAAAGCTTGGGCTAGGATTTAATTGGAACCACTGGAACTTTAGTGATGCCACTGGTATCTGAATTAGAGGTATTTTATAACATAAGAGGATGATATCCTTTATTATAAAATTCTTTTAAATTTAAATAATGCTTTCATTCACCCTCTACTGATTTGGTCTTAAATGCATTTTTTGAAAGACTTTCTTAATAACTAAGGAAATGCTATATTTGACTAGATGTCTGTCTAAAGCCATATCTTAAAAGAATAGAATTGTTTCAGTTGTAATCAGTATGATATGAACCATATCAAGTTTAGAAAGCTCTTTTAGAGGCAGGTAAGATGTAATTTAACCTCATAAGGAGTTTCCTCTTTGACCAGAAATGTCTGGTTTGTGCTTTAAAGAACAGCTTAAAATTTCTTAAAAACCATTATAAAACATTACTTTAGTTTTGAAAAAAGTCTAAATATCTTTAAATCCTACTAATTTCCTTGCCTCACTGAAACCTTCTAGCAATAGAAACTACTTATTAATTATGCATTTAGAAAAAAATATTTTCTTCTTTTATCTATTTCTGACCAAGTAAATTGTACCACGGGAGTCAAGAACTGGGTCTCCTTTCTTTTCTAACTTCTTCCTATTGAAGAACTGAACACAAAACATGTATTGCAGTGGGAAAGTAAGCCCCAGTCTAACAATGACAAAAGCATCAATTACAGCCTCACTCAGAAATGGTGACAAAAAACAAAAGAGTTCTATGTGGGCCAAAATCCAAAGACAGCAGCACTGTCTATAATTATCTCTAACAACCGAAATGCAGCAGGGAATCCTTAGTACATATTATACTAATCACTTAAGTAATAAGGATCTTCTTTGATATCAACACTGCTTTCTCCTATATTTCCTGTGGCTGAACAGCAATATCTTTACCTTGTGTGAAAGTGATGCCCCTGGCCTCATTTTGCTCAGCAGAGGTGTAGGAGCGTAGGACACCATGATATCTGCTCACCCAATGAAGGTTGGTATCTTCAACATTAATGGCACTGGGACCAGCCTCCTGTGCAGATGCACTGTAGCTCCTGAGGCACAGAGACTGCAGGAGGGCACTCTCTGATTTGCCTTCTAGGTCTCCTCACATAAGAAGAAAAAAGAAAATAAAAAAGAAAAAAAGAAAAAAGAAAAAAGAAAAAGGAAAAGGAAAAGGAAAAGAAAAGAAAAATTACTATTCGAAATTAATCTTTTCAATTAACCTTCTGATAGGACATCCGTGTAACCAAATCAGTAGATATATGCAAATGAATACTTTTCTTTAAACGGTTCAGAAATAAAACCGAGTTAATAATTACAAAGTGCAATACTGTTTGAACATGCATGAATACCTCGAACATCACAAAGCGTGAGGAAAGAATATGAAGATTTGAAGTAGACTGAAACAACCTGCCATCCCATCAAGGCATAACTGTTCATATTACATTTTTCTTCTGTTTTCTCCAAGCCCAGAAGCATTTAATTAACACCCCATGCAAAAGACACTCTTTGAAGTCTTAGCACTAATAAAATCAATGGCAGAGCTGTCAGCAGCTTTGTAAGAGACAGGATTTCACTAGTGGCTCCTCCAGAAGTTCTGAATTACATTTTTCTTCAATTTCCTGTGTTTTGTCATTTTTTTTATTGTTGCTATAATTATTATTATATGTTGATTCTTTTTTCTGAAAAATACTTGAAAGGATATCTCTATCTTTCATTATTAATGAAAGAAAAGAAATTTAGCAGGGCAGACTGTAAGCATATGTGGAATGTGACAGCATCTGTTTCATGGAAGTGATCCCATCAAGGACCTCTTCAGTGCAAAGGGGATAATAAATTAAAGTGGAAGTGGTAAATAAGAAGACACAGAGACACAAAGCCAACAGACAAGAGATAGTCAGAGTCATTGCCAAGGACAAAAAGTGTTCAGTCACAAGCCAAGGGCCCATTAAGAAACTCTAGGCACAGGTTTGAAGAGGAACAGCTTGGGCGTTTTCAGTAATAGGAAGGAAACAAGCACATGGAGATCTGTGATATTCAAGGGCTGTGTCAGTGAGACCACACATGACTTAGGAGGGAGCATGTGGGGGAATGACGTAGGAAAGAGAAACAGGGTAAAGGACAGACAAGGCTGTGTATGGAGGGGTCCAGCTGAGCGCAGGCCACGGCTCATCTGCAGGTTTATCTCCCAGCCCTGCAGCTTTGTTCTCCTTTAATCCTGTGGTAGATCTCCCTGTGCCACATCATGTGTTATCCTGTACAAGTGTAAGAACCAGAGGGTATAGGTGATTTTATCCATGTATGTAAATATCTGAAGGGAGGGTGTCAAGAGGATGGAGCCAGGGCTGTCTCATTGATGCTAAGCAGTAGGATGAGAGGCAATGCACAGAAAATGGAACACAGGAAATTTCACCTGAAGATGCTAAAGTACTTTAGCAGATGACGAGCACTGGAACAGGCTGCCCAGAGAGGTTGTAACGTCTCCTTCTTTGGAGATATCAAAAAACTGTCTAGACACAGACCTAAGTAAGGTGCTCTAGGAGACCCAGCTGCAGCAGGGAGGTTGGACCAGATGAGCTCCAGTGCTGTTTTCCACACTTACCATTCTGTGACTCTATGAGAAGCTGGTTGCTGTGGATGTGGACTGGGAGCAGACACTACTGGGAGATGGATGTACAGGATTCCTGGGATGGTGACACCAGCAGCTTGAGTCAGTGGAGTCTCAGGGACACCAGCTGGAGGCAGGTGGGGGACTTGGCCTCAGCTGCATTCTTACATGGTGTGTTTTAGGAAAATCAATTACAGGTGGACCAGGTGAGTGAGGGGGTGACTGCCAGGTGCCTGGTTCTGGCTGCTGTGATTGGAGACGAGTAGGCAGGGACACCAGTCAGACAGCAGGGCTGAGCATGTGAATCAGGGACCTGTGGGGCAGGTAAGGGGTTCCAGGATCCATGAACAGGTATCAGGTGGAAAGGGATGCAATATCAGTACTCCAGGGGTCCTTGTGCATGTGCTTGTGACTGGAGAGTGTCAGATGTATGTGTGTGTATGCACAGGCACTTACATGCACTAGTAACCTTCAATCCCAACCAAGACACAGTTGGCTGTCTGCACTTGTGTTAGTGTGAGCACTACATCTGGGTGCTGCTGGCAGCAGTGCCTTGTCTGAGGCAGTATGTGCAGTCAGACCCATGTGTCTGTGGGTGCACATATGTGTCTGTGTGTGTGTCCTTGGGATACATGTTCAGCTTTTCTGCTGAATGAACCTGCAAACACCTCCCAGCCTAGGCAGAGACCCTGGCTCCCTGGGCATGCTGAAATCCCAGCCTTGGAGTTACTGGAGGCAGCATCAGCTTACAATATTCCATAGAACAAAGAAAACAAACAAACAAAAAAAGATACTTGTTAAAATTATGTTTATTCTATTCTTTGAATAATTTCAGTAAGAAAAATATACTAATTATCTGATAAAAGAAAGAGTTAATAAATGTTAATGTGAACATCAGACCCCTACTGCTGTAACTGTAATTTAGTCCTCATCTAATACCTGTCTAAGAGACATCATCATCACCATCATGAAATCACAGAATAAGAGCATGTTTTTTGTTGAAAGGGGCCTTAAAGATTATCTAGTTCAAATCCCTCTGCAGTGGGAGGGATAACTTCTGCTAGATCAGATTGCTTAGAGCCTGATCCAACCTGGTGTTTAACACTTCCAGGGATGGGGCATCCACAGCTTCTTTGGACAATCTCTTTCATTGCCTCACCACCCTCACAATAGAGAATTTCTTCCTAATATCTAATCTGAACCTATCCTCTTTCAATTTAAAGCCATCGCACCTTTTCTTATTACTGCACAATCTAGTAAAAAGCCACTCTTCAGCTTTTCTGTAGGCCCCTTTTGATACTGAAAGTCTACAACAAAGTCACCTTGGAGCCTTCTCCAGTCTGAACAGCCCAATTCTCTCAGACTTTCCTTGTAGTAGAGGTGCTCCATCCCTCTAATCACCTACTTGGCCCTTCATAACTGTCTTGAACCCATAGATTTCCTCTGATAATTTTCTACCTTAAATTTCCCCCAGAAATTGCCACACCCTTCTATAGTATTGGTCTTTACCTGTCATGCGGTGTCTGCAGTACTTCAGTAAATTTTACCTTTTTTTTTT
>VXBI01003326.1:483043-516913 GCA_013397375.1 Toxostoma redivivum | reverse complement strand
TATTCAACCCCCAACAAACATAAAGATAGAATACTTTCAGACAACGTCAATTCCTTTATTGCCCTTCAGGAATCAATCTCTGCAAACATATTGCCTAAAAATACAGCGCTGGATGAGAGGCTGGACATGAATCAGCAGTGTGTGCTTCCAGCTCAGGAAGTTGATTGCATTCTGGGCTGCATCCAAAGCAGCGTGGCCAGCAGGGTGAGGGAGGGTATTCTGCTCCTCTGCTCTGCTCTGCTCTGCTCTGCTCTGCTCTGCTGAGACCCCACCTGCAGTCCTGCATCCACCTCTGGGGTCCCAGCACTGGAAGGATATGGACCTGTCAGAGTGAGTCCAGAGGAGGCCACTATGTTGTTTAGGGAGGTGGAATATCTCTCCTATGAAGAAAGACTGAGAGAATTCAGATTGTTCAGCCTGGAAAAGAGAATTGTGGCCTTCCAGTACCTAAAGGGAGTCTATGAGAAAAATGGAGAGAAGTTACTTACAAGAGCAGGTACTGGCAGGTGCGATGGCTTCAAACTGGAGCAGAGTTGGTTTATTTAAGATACAAAGAAGAAACTATACACTATGAGGGTGGTAAGGCACTGGAACAGGTTGCCCAGAGAAGTTGCAAATGCCCCATTGCTGGAAGTGGTCAGGGTCAGGCTGGACTGGCTTTGAGCAACCTGATCTAGTGGGGAGGTGTCCCTGTCCTTGGCAATGGGGTTGGAATTAGATGATCTCTGAAGTCCCTTCCGACTCAATCTATTCTATGATTCTGTGATCATGGCATGACTTGGTGTGGTGTGCAACTACCCTGCTGACCTCTTGAGGAGAACTTTCACTCCCATAATGAAAATCCTGACTCTTGCAATCTACTACCTCCCTCTTCCAGGTATCCCAGCTCTTAACCCTAGTTCTTTCTTGGGTGACAGTCCAAGAGACAGAAAACACATCACTGCACCTATCCAGACACTTATGCAGGCACTTCACTGCACCAGTGGAGGAGTGTTCCACTGCACGCTACAAGTGCAGCATCCAATGTGAGGAAGGAAGAGAACAACGGCAGAGCAGGGCTCTCTACCTCTCTACCTACAGCCTGGTTATTACTGACAGACTATTGCACCTTACATACAGTGAGTAAGTTCTGTGCTGGTCACTCTCCCCAGCCAGGATGTTCCTGAGCAATAAGAAAGTATTCTACTCAGTTGCCTCTGTGGTTAGAAAGCTTTTTGAGAGGATAGACTGGGCAGCCTTTTGCTGTTGATGTGCAATAGCACAACACGTGACAGGATTCAATTTCCAGGAAACAAACCTGCATATCACTGCTCCACAAGCACACCTTTGAATGTCATTCTTTTGCAATAGCCCCTTTGCAGACTTACCCCATCTTCTATTCTTTTTTTCACTACTACTTTGTCTCTTCAAGTCTGGCTCAGCTCAGCTTTCTATGCAGTGCATGATCCAGATGGATGCCTTCTCTTGTTCTTACTTTCCAAACCCATGGATTTTCTCCAGTTCAACATACTTCTTTTCCCTCTTCTGTTTCTTTTGCAATTTAGAGCCAGGCTTCTTTCTGTTCCTTCACACTTACTGCGCTTGCTGTAAACACCTTCTCATCTGTAACCTGCCATCTGAAACAGATTGCCTCTTTCTTTCTGCTTCATCAACTCATTCTCCCTTTCCAAATCTCAATCAAAAGCATAGATTTTCTCACTATGCTGTATCTTTTAATTTTTTTTTCATTGTGTTATCAGCTTTTTGCCTGAATGACTTAATTAGCTCACTGTAGAAAGTCCTTACACAAAGACTTTCTGTAATTTATGGTCCTCTGCATGTGCAAGGGACATTTCAGGGAGTATAATTTATGACATTTTCTGTAAACAGAGCACAATAGTAATCCTGTGGTCTGACAATAAATCAGTCTTACCTATAACAAAAGTTATGAGCTGAAAAGAGAGACTGCATATCATGACTATACAATAGAATTAATGAATCAACCGCTTTAAAGCATACCAAATTAGTTTGTCTTTTTTCAAGTATTTGGATCATGTGAAGGATAGAACTAATTTTATGTAAAAGCAGTATATTTTTACCAAGTTAAATGAGCAAGACTTGTGAAGTTATTATAAGGGCTCTCTGCTTAATTTCACGAGCTATTGGTAAATTTACTGTAGGTGCAACTCCATTTCCTACTGAACATCTGACAGCCTCACAAGTGGTGTCTTTGCAGAGACAATCAAAGGACAAAAAGCAAATGACAATCCAAAACTACAGATGGAAAAGATCAGTTGTATCCCTGGTACCTGCTGCACACAGACAAATTCATGGTCAATCCCAATATGTCAATAAATTCAGAGACTGTAAAAGTACCATCCCAGAAAAAGTGTACACACTGCTTTTGCTAACACTCAATTTGACACAGGAATAGAATTTTACTCATTAGTTTCCACATTAATTTTTCATAGAAAGCTTAAGAATTTCAAAAATTTTGGATAACTGCATTTATATTCTACTGGATTTAATCATGCCTGTAGCATAGTAACTGATAAACTAAGAACTACTATTCTAGGTCATACTCCCTGGCAGTAATCTTTCAGGAATACATTCTCAGAGAAGGAAGCAGGAGAGGGAAGATAAGAAAATCAAAGCAGGAAAAAAAAAGAAACCAGGCCACAGCATACTTAATAGAGACAATAAGGTCAGACAGCTGAGCAAAAAGCAGGGAAAAGGAAAAGCAGATATCAATGTATGTGCAGTGTGGAGAAACGATAGGCAAGAGAAGGAAACCTAACAGCTGCTGAAGACCACTGTAAATGTTTCTCCAAATGAAAGTAAATAATCCCTACTCACCTTGCTTTAGACAAATGAGATAGCTATGATTTAGATAATGCTTTTAGACAAGTTTTTAGAAATGCTTTAGACAAAAGAGATAAATGCATTTATTTTTCTTCTAGTTTTAGTTTACCATATCACCCATTGCCGTGGTTGACACATGAATGATATGAGTCTGTGGCAGCAAATAGCTTCTCTACTAACTTTTGGTCAATAACCTGAAAATGTGAGAGGCCTTATTTTATTAATATATTCCCACACACGTCCTTTCTCTCTATTGGATGACAATGATATCTTTCTTATAATACAACAATTTTAAAATAACGTTCTTCCCAGTTTGGTAACAGAGTCTCAGAGTCATAAAATGGGCAGGGTTGGAAAGGACCTTAAAGATATCTTGTTCCAAGTCCCCTACTATGGGAAAGGACAGCTTCCACTAGACAAGGTTGCTCAGCAGTACATACAATGTATGAGTTTCTATCAAATATGTAATGCACATTACCATCACATAAAGTTTGTCTTTTCATGTTATGTTCTTTTCAGGTAGAAAATAACTATGCATTTAGCAGTGTTTCATACTATGCAGCTCAAAGCACATACAGGACTGGGTACAACAAAACCACCTGCACCTGTGGGCTGACAGAAAGTGCCTATGACTGTGGGAAAAATCTATTTGGCAACTGACAAAAACTTGTCTTAACTTGTTTTGCTCGTTTTCTTCTAAAGACAATATTTATTGCCATAGAAACATAAAATAATTATGTTTCTACAATCTGCAAGTGAACAAGACTTGAGGAAGGAGGGAGAGGAGTACAGCTCACACAGTACGGAAAAGGAGCTCTCTGTCTTTGGGAGCTTGAGGAAGGAGAGCAGAGCAGGTTTGAAGGCTCCCAAAGAAAAGGAGCTGTTCCAGCCAGTGCCTTGCAAGGCAACTGACCAGCTGAGTTAGGAGCCACAGCTCTGTCCTTATTAAATTTGAGCCCACTTTTTCTGCTCATTAGAAAAAAGGACAATGTACAAACATGAATCACTGAGCAGTGGTAAATAAGTAAAAGTGGGGAAACTGTTCTGCAGAAAGTCAGATCCTCTGTGTCTCCACTGTCTTCCCAAGCTATTCCAAGATATTCGTCAGGATCCAATTCCTTTTCTAAAAGGCCATTTCAATCATAAATTTTCTGCCCTTCAATCAGGTAGCCTCCCTGACCCTTTCTCAAAGCTTTCTTTCATGGTGATTCTTGGCCATGTAAAATACAGACTTCAAAAACTGTTTTCCCTGTAATAGCCCATATTTTGTCTACTCTCATTTGAATCATCAATCTTTAAGGCCTAACAAACTCACTGATGGCCTGATGCAGAGCATATGAATTTATCCTGGCATACCCAGCCTACATCTGTAAAGGTGAAGCTATAATATGTGCAATTAATGCTTAGTATACAAAACGGAGTCTGTAATTTAATACAGATTTGAATAGCAAAGAGAATTCACATTTGCAGATAAGGGTTTTCTGAGATGCCACAGAAACTTCAAGGCAAAGTTATGCAGTCTTGTACACAGTCCATACCAGAAATATACATAGTGTGATTTCACTTCCTTTTTTTATTTTTATAGGAATTATGTGTATTCACTGGGAGTATCTTTACCCTGAAGTCTTTTCTTTTATAGAAGAAAGACTAAGAAACTGATTTGAGAAGGTTTAACAAGGATCTGTGCATGTTTGCATACATAATTAAGTTCAGAACAAGTCTTCTAGATGAGGACTCTCTGTTAGCACTTGCAAAATGCCCACACCATGTTTCTAGTGCACGTGTTTGGTTTTAGTTTAAAGTTTTATTAATTCACTGGCATCAATTACCCTTTCCAGGGACACAATTTTTAATAGATGAGCTCAAAATAATAATTTTTGCTCGCCATTTCAGTTCTGTTCTCCTATCTACTCCCACCCTCGCTCCCAGAGATACATGATTCCACATTGCTGCTGGGAGACCTGTAGCTCAGAGAGTATTGATCAACAAGGCACTATGGACACTGACAAATATGGACTGTTTGCTGTCTGGAAGAGCTCAACAGAGCCATTCCACTATGCAGGATAATCTCTACTGAAGACCTAGCAGGCTCACTTTTTGTCATTCACACCATCACAAGTTTTATTTCTGCTTGCAAATCTATCATATTATAACACAATACATCATATGCCAGAAGGCATTACAGTATAGTTTGATTTATTTGGATGAAATACATGTTCATGAAGAGAGCTGGAACTCTTTAGAAAGACACTTGTTTTTCATGGCATTGTTTTCAGAAGACAAAACAATTAAAGGATTGTTGAATTTTCCTGCAGGCAGACAGCTATATATTTTAGATTTTCCCAGCTTTTAGAACTTATAAAAATTCAATATCCAGAGAGGAAAATAGTGAGACACTTTTCTTTCACATTTCTTTCACCCTTCGGAATGGTTCAAAATATATTTTAGCTTAGGGAAAGTTGTTGGTTATGGACTTCTTTTTGCAAGTACTCTCTTCATCTAGTTTCCATGTTATGAATGGCAAGTGAAATGCAAGCTTTCTCTCCACATCATTATGGCAGGGACTAAAACAGGAGAGAAGAATAGGAAATCAAGCATATGACAAAGATGGTAGGCATTTTCCACACAGAAAGACAAACATGCTAGAAGACATCTGCCCTGGTCCTCCAAATAAACACCCAACAGAATCAAGAAGTCAAAAACCAAGAATGTGAACGATCTCATAATGTTTAGATCAGAAGGTACTTTTGAAAAGTCATTGCACTTCCTCAGATCTTCTTTGGCTGAGAATTTTCTGCTTCACTACTTCTAACTTGGGTCATGGGAATGAATGAATCATCAGATGGGTGCATTAAACCACACTCCCAATGGAATGGGGGAAGAAAGTGGTGAAACAAGAGTAAGGAGAAATAAGAATACCATGATTCTATTCCTGTAGCAGTGGGTTATACCAAGTGCATATATCTACGGGTGTTATACAATCCCAAGTTCCTAGACACTGGAGAACATCCTGAAGATTCTTTAATACACTTCCAAAATGGTACAGTATCCCATCTTTTTAGCACATACCTTCAGACTACTCATCTCAGCCTAACAGTTTCTCAGAAACAGAGAGAGGAGGGGTGGAAACACTCTGCAGCACAAAAATGAAATTCTGGAAGTACTACTATTACTGAGATAAAGGGATGGAAACATAATGTAAACAAACAATTTATAAAAGTTTTGAAAGCAAGCTCCCATCTGTTCCAGGCACACAAAAATGCTACAGAAGGGACTATAATTTACAGCATAAATGGCAGTACTGTTAACCTCAATTTAACAGGAGATGGAAAACTGCTATTCATGTCATACACCATAGCATTATATAAATGATCCACACAGAGCTGAAAAATGGAGACACAGAAATAAGATAGTATGATTTATTTCACAAGGAGACCAGGGGCAGAAGCCCACATGTACAGGTATGCCTAATACACTTTGTCAAACCAGTGCTGAAACATACTCTACAGTACATAAAAATTCCCCAAGTTCTTCACATCTTCTGGGGAAAAAAAAAAAAAGAAAACAACAACACAAAAAAAACCCTTTCAAATATCTGGTAACTGTTTTGTCAATAATCTGTATTCACTCTATAGCAACTGTTGTGATTTACTGTTTTTCACTCCAAAACCAAAATGGCAAATAAGGTTGTTTGGGAACAGAGGTCCCTTCCAGCAGAGTTGTGTGAGTGGTGTGGCATTTGTAACTGCACTTTAGATGATTTGGGAGCACAAGCCCTCCTCAATATCGTGGCACAGGCAAAAGAATTTAATTCAACATCACAGATGCAGAATTCTTTTTATAATTGGATTGGTAATGAGAGCAGCTGGAATTATAAACATAAGAAAGAGTCATCCTGTTCTGCTATCTGAGAGGAAAGAACATTTTCCAGTTCTTTAGCAGAAATCACTTGCTGAAACCATTAGGATAAAATGGGTCTTACCCTTTTTACCTACATCAACTACAGGGCCAACTACACCTACACCAACTGCATTTGGCCTGTTTTGTAGAGGTGTCTCCTGCAGTTACCTAGGAAGAAGAAATAAAGGAAGGCTTTGATGTACTGGGAAGAACCACAAATATTATCAACTGACTTGCTGAATAAAGATTCATATTATACCCAAAAAATATTAATTTTCTGTTATAAAACAAATATTTTTGTCCCAGTGTAGTTGTTGCAGTTTTCCTATTGATTGGATTACTGTTAAGTTTAACAGGTTTGCCCAAAGAATATTCCCTATGAGGTTATATAAAAATCTTCAAAAGGCACAAAAGGCATTGCACAGGTTGAAAAATTGGAAACACATTGCAGGTAGAATAAAATACTTCGCCATCAATGACAAGCAATGGTTTTGCAGCAATAGGGCTCATCTGGTAGGACTGAGGTTTAATTTGATACCATCTCCACACTGCCAAAAAGTTACAAGTCAAAGTTACAAAAATCATTACGTTAAAAAGAGAAATTTTTTCCTGCGTTTCAAGCAATCAAATGGAACCGCATCCACAGAGTTGAGGAGGTTTTTGTAAGTATTTAAAAGACTTATTTTCTTGTATCATATCCCTGTTGTGACGCTCTCCACCACGTGCTAGAAGCACGTGGCACAGGTTGCCACGGAAGTTGTGGGCTCTCCCTCCTTGGAGATATTCAGAAGCTACAAGGATATGGTTCTGTGCAAGTTGCTTTACTTAGCTCTGCTTAAGTGAGGATGCTGGACCAGATTTCCCTGATCTTAACCATTCTGTGATTCTATATTTATCTCTTACTAGGAAAGACTGATATTAGCTTTGTCTCCCCAGGTGATGTTCACTCACAGCAGAAGACTCCTTATTATGACAGTGCTATACACAAGATTTCCAACTTCTAAATGATTTCACTTTCCATGTCTACTGCCATTACAGCAGAGCACATTTGAAACACTGGCTTTATCAATAAATTGACAATGTGCTTTCAGAACTTTACATATTTTGACATGTTTCTTCTAATCTTAATGTGCAAGAATTTGTTGAAAAACAAATACTGCTGGAGTTTCGTTACATTACTATATTACATCTTCAATTGTGTTGCTTTACAGAGACACCTAGCATTGCAACAAACAATAACAGATGTGACTGGTTTGGCTAAGTACCAGTCACCAGACAAATACAAATTCTTAGAGGGTGCTTTCACAATAACAGACTTCTTGTTGTTTAACAGAAGATTGTCACTGACAATAACTGGCTGCTGATAACTGCCCATTAAATCTTTTGACATACAGGATACAGACACAGCTGCTGAGTGCTGGACAACTTCATATGTGACAACTAATTCCTGAAGTCACTGCAGGAGCATGTTTCTGCCACAACATATATACACACACACACACACTGTGTGTATGATAAGAGGATGCCTGAGATAACTCATTATATGAGACCAAACTTCAAGTTAGACTTAAAAAGTTCCTTCGAAAGCACTTTGAAATACACTTGCTGAAGTCATTAGGATGAAATAGGTCTTACCTCTAGGAAACTGCCCTGACTACAGGGATGTACATGTGGTTTGTTTCATGGTTTAGAAGGAACAGAGAAAAAATATAGGGAAACTAGCTTATAAAGGGTGATGCATAAGGGAAAATCTTGGGACTGGCCAAGGGATAGTATTACTGGAGAAGCCAGGTGATCACTTTTCTGAGCATGGAGGATGCGGAAGGTGCCTGGAGTAGCCTCCACTCACAGGACAGATGCAGGACATTGCAAAGAAGAGGTATGGGAGGCAATAGCTCAAGCTCTCTCTGAGGTGTCAGCCAAAATCTGCCATGAGTAACTACTAGCAACATTACCAATGGAAACTGGCACATTCACAATATGCAAGCACATGACTCTAAAAGACCATCCCGTATTACTGAGAAACATAAGAATTTCTGAAAGACATTCCTGTATATCAAGTCACAAAGAATGGATATTCCTTTCTATATGAGATGCCATTTCTCCCAGATTTCTTGACAGTGATAAATAATCACTTGACTGTGAAATGGCCAGTGCAGTCCCAATGCTTTCTTATCAGCAGCAGAAAGTTCATGTGCTAGGCTATGAAAAACCTGATTAGAGAAACAGTGATAATCACAGAATCAAAACAGCAGTTAGAGAATAGACCAGGGAAAATTGAGTGCAGTTATTTCTCCATTGTTTCCTTTCTTTTAAGAACAAAACAAGACAAGTTCTTTATCAGAAGACATGTAAGGCCTTATTTAAGAAGCCATGGTGATGACATCAACAAAGTGTGTTACTACAACTAATTTATATGCATAAGAGTTACTATACCTGCACAGACTAGAATTTGAATACTCAAATATTTATATATTTGTTGAAACTATCTTAGACCCCTAACGTTGTCAGAGTGGTGTTAGCTGACATAAATAAAAATTACCAACTACTATGCAGTTTGCTTAGGCAAGAGAGATAGGCCCCAGATATACTGCCAATGCAATTAAGAAGAGCAGTACACATTTTTGTCAAGAAATGCAACAATTGTTCTATCACAAACAAAAAGTAGAAGTTAAGTAAAAACCACATCAATGAATTATTCTGCATTGCAGCTCTATCCTGAAACTTCAGCACTTCAGTGCAGTATTTACTATATATCTTTTATGGTTTCTACAACATAAAGCAGTCATATTTGGAGGCAGTCCCTAGCTTCGAGGCCTGATTCTCTGCTCTGTGAAATTAGAAGTACCTCAGTAGAAAGAAAAGTCAGTAATCTAAATTATACTGAAACCTTGGAGCTATGCTCTTGGCTCCCCTAAAATGAACATACAAATGCATGCTCAGATTCCTGCAAGCATATCAGGAACACTATTTAGGTTACATGGCAAACAAATTACACTGAAGATAAGACCCATAAGATCCCGGAAATTTTATTGCTGCAGACCTTAGTCTCTGGGGAAAA
The DNA here is from genome assembly GCA_013397375.1 of Toxostoma redivivum. Lineage (NCBI taxonomy): Eukaryota > Metazoa > Chordata > Aves > Passeriformes > Mimidae > Toxostoma > Toxostoma redivivum. Next base: position 507,111 of record VXBI01003326.1, on the reverse strand, counting down.
AAACCAGAGAATTCTACTGACACATACTTAAAAAAAGTAAACACACTATTTTATGCTGGGTGTGTGGAAAAAGGAGTAAAGCTGATGGCGTGAAAAAAACAAGTGCAATATCTCATAACAAGGGAGTTTCTTATTATTACAGCCAGCAGGAAAAGGCTATTATGTGTGGCATTTAGGATACAAGCAAGCACAGCATCATATGGCAAGATGATTGTGATATTAGCCTAAAAGAACTTCACAACACAATCTGTTGCCATGACAAAAGAGTTCAATGAACTGCTTGATCACCAAATAATAGAAGAAACTGCATCTGGACAAAACAAGCCATGTCATAATTCCCAGCATCTAGGAACAAATGGAATAAACTGGAAAAAAACATGCAGTACCGCTTTGCATTCCCTTCAGACAGCTGATGGGTTTTTTTTGATACAGTTCCAGTGGCAATGTAATACTGGGAAGCTGTTATTACACTGCCCACCTTACAACACATGGCTGCAGTTTTTCCACTAAACTGCTGCCCATAAGCCCTTTTCTTCACAAATCTGGTATGAAGAGGCTAAAACATGACACATTAGCAAACAGTGAGGTGCAGCAGGAGCAGATCTAAACAGCCAAGTAGTGGATGCTGAGACTGGACATACTGCAGTATGTGCATCTGGTTTATCTGTAATCTGGTTCCAAGGGCCAATGCTCACTGGTGGCTGGAATAACTTATGCACAATATCAAATTTGATCCAGAAAGCATAGACAGGATTTGGGTTTCATCTCCATTAATCCCAGCCAATGTGGGAAAGTTTTGTAGTTTTGCTCCTTTGTTGATAAGGCCAGAAAATGATCCAGCCAAATGGAGCATTCAAACCAAAACTAGAAACAAACATAAACAACTACTGAATAATAACCTCACAATAAAGCAGTCCACTTTAATGCCACTTTTCTCTCTGGAAGGAGGCATGATATTACATTGTGCTACTTAGTTTAGAAAAATATGTAGCTAATATCCTTCAGGAATACATACAACCATGTGATAGTTGATCACAGTAACACCATGACACTTTGTGATGCTACAGAGATAATCACTTATGCATTTATAAGATCTCTCCATTCCTGCCAGCAAGCAGATGCCCAATGCCTGACTAAAATGTTCATTTTCTAATTTGTGAACATGTGTCTCTACTATGCCTTGAGTTGGCCTAATTATTCTTAATTAGTTCTTGCCTTGATCCTGTTGTTAAACAGAACAGGTATTCGCAGAAACTTTATTTTGTGCTGATTTTAAAGAGAGAATGCAAAAAACATTCGAAAGACTTTAAAATAAGCTTTCCGGCATAGATAAGTAATTTCTGGTTATTCTGGCAGTTCAGTGAGCTGCATTTTAACATCTAACTCTTGATGCTTGACAGAAGATCTTGTTTAGTTTTAGGGCAGAATTTTGCTCTCACCATAGACACCTAAAGAGAACTTCAGAACTGTGTCATTAATACAATTCCACAGTTGTAGGGAATGCATCCATATTTTCCCCTGCAGCACAAAGCCAAACATGCAAAAAGCTGCCCTAGCAGGCACTTTGGTAAGGGTTTGTATGTTGACAGTTGGCTTTTCCTTCGTTTTTTGGAGACTCAGAGACAGACAGACATACAGTGTCTGAAGCTGATTGTACACTGGGTGGGAACCATTTTCTAGAACCCAAAGCCAAAGCCAGGTTATCAATTTAAAACCATAATTGTTAGATTATTGAGATTTGTTTGTGTTTTCTAATTATGATGGGCAGAATAAAGAGTAATTCTATCTATAAAATATTAACCACATTTAATTCCTTCAAGCAAGAACACAGTAATAACTGGCTTTTTTTTTTTTGTAGATTGTTATATTACTAATGCCTTCCAGTTATTTCATAAGTTGAGACCATCCCCCTGTTATTAAATCACAGCCAGCATTCAAATTACCATTTGTATAAACTTTGCCTGCCTCTGGCAAAAAGACAGGAGAAATGCCTTTTATGAAATAATCAAACAAGTACTTTTCCAAAAATAAATTGAAGATTGTAGCCATTTTTTAGTTTCTGAAATAAATGAAGCTTTGAGCCAATGTATCAAATTATTATGTGTAGGGAAAACCTCAAAGAGAGCAAACTGTATCATAAATACAGTACTCGTTAAAGTGTTGTTAAAGGGCATTTGAATTGGCATGTTAAACTGAATTAAGATGCAACAATATCCGGACATAGGACTAATACTTGTAAAGGTGTTCTCTAAGGACTGATATAGGAAGTCAGCCAACAAAATTGCCAATCTTGATATTGCATTTTATTCTATCTCCTTTTTTTGCTTCATGTTAATAAGCATTCTTGGCAGACTGATCTAATTCTTAAAATTATGAGCTGCAATGAAGGAAAAGAAAGGTAGAATTACAGTGAAACACTGCTTCAGTGTACACACCCTGATAAAAGAACGTTGAAAAAGAAATATATAGGTGTGTTTTACCCCACACTTTCATCCCTATTCTACTCCTATATAATACTTTCTACAGGATTTTGCACCTCTCAAAAGCCAATGACATTTTTCTCCCTTTCTCTTTTTGTTTGCCTATTACCTTTTAACAAGAAGTACCTTTCACATAATAATAATAATAGTAAAAGCTCTTACTTGTTCTGGACTAAAATAAAATATTAAAGTGTTTCTGGATTATGGAACATTTTCATAGGCAAGTGTCTAAACTGAAAAAACATACAGTTCTCTGGATTTACACTGATATAATTGAGATGGGAAGCAGATGCTGTTCTGTAACCAAAAGCCCAATTATGTCAATCAAATATATCTTCAGGAAGTTAGAAAACTACATAAAACTTGATCATCCTGCTAATATTAATATATAATTAGTTAATAAGCCCCTACAGAGGGGAAGTAATTTAAAAAATTGTTGTGTTCACTGTATTGCATTTTAAAGATTAATGTCACTCATGAAAAGGTACACTTAACTGGGTTTTTTGAATTTACATTTCACTACTACTTTATTTTGTAGCAAGCTTAGTAAATTAATTTAGGAGCTCTAAAAAGACAAGTTCAGTGAAAGAAATCACAAGTCCATTATGTATACGAAGTAATTTATCATCATGGATATTTTATAAGAATTTTGTGAAGCTATAACAGATGGTGAAACTTTTACTTGGGCTAAAAAGAATTTTAAAAAGTAGCTCTATTTGATTTCATCAAATACATTTTACACACACGAAGAGATTGCAAAACATCTTTAGTCTCTTGACTTTTCAAAGCTCTTTGACATGTAATATTTTGTCAGAAAATTTTGACACAGAGTCAAAGCCAGCTGAGTAGAATCAGCTTATGCAGAAAATGATGCATGGAATCTTAATCTATACAAAACTCTGGACAATTTTGTAAACTGTAATAAAATAAAAGATGGAATAAACCCATGGAAATCAGGATTTGTATCTTATTATAAAAGAAATGTATTTCTCTCATAAAAGAGAGAATAATCAGTTCTCAGTGAACACTTTCAGGCTTTGGATGTAGTACTCTATCCCTAGTAACATGGATATTAACATAACATGATTTAGCTCAATCAGTGGAGCTGCTATTCTTTAAAGATCACTGAGTGCATTCATGAGCTTCCACCAACAGAAATTTTGTTGTCTAAAGAATCCTTTTAGGAGATTTGAATCATTTTTTCCAGTGATGCTGTGTTTTTTTCAGGAACTTTGCCCATACTTTCCCCAACTCTAACAGTTATAGATAGAAAGGTTGCTGAAGTAGACATGAAATGGGAGACCTAGAAGTACCAAAACAGTTCAACATCACTTCCCAGACTGACTCTACCATAGCCTCTATCATGACTCCACCATATTTTTTCATATTTATGCCTCTCTAAAAGATCTGCTATTATTCCTTCCTCCTTTCATAAAAAACACCTTGCAGTTTTGAAGACATACAGAATCTTTGGTGTTAAAGGCTTCAATATTGGGTTTGACAACTGCTTTTAGTGATGAAACCTGAATAAAAGAATGAACCTTCTAGAAAGAAATTAATTAAAACCAGGACACAATAAGTGAAAACAACTTTGGAGGACTGAGGTAGGGAAGAAGAGGTAGATAAAATAAAAGGAAGGAATCCCTAGTTCACTGTCAATAGTAATATAATCTTCTCCAAAGCAACTATAATACCACTTTGTGTCACAAACAGTCCACTGGTGTGAAGCCACCCAAAAGTAGTTTCTTTGGTGTATGAACCACAGAAAAGTAAAAAACCAACTTAGCTCAAAATACTGTTAGATATGTAAAGCAACCCTGAAACACCCGAACTTTGCAAAGAGGAGAACAGATTTATATGTATATTAAATTCTAGAAACTTAGAGAAATAGCATGTGTGTTTTTAGTAGAATGAGAAAAAGATATTTTTTCCCTAGAACAAGCCTTTGTCCTCACTATTTTAGCTTCATCCAATGCAACTCAGCAATTAAATCAAAACACAAACATTGACTTGGCAAGCACTTGAAGTAAAATCAACTTGATTGCACATGTTCTTATTACTTCCCTCAACAGAAATTACAGTGTAGAAAAACCGCTTTCCTGAGGACTTGTGTGCACACAATGTGATGTTATGGCATAGAGAGATAATCAATTTAGAGGTGAAAGTAGCCACATGAGAGTCTTCTGAATCCCCAGTAACACTCAGGCCAATGCACTCCAGGAATATTCCTATACTCTATACTCTGAGAAAACACAGCAGCTGCTCAGAGCCAGGTCAGGCACTTCAGTCTCATGCTGTGCTGGAAAGGTGTTCCACTATTTCAGCATTTTGTTTAAAGCTTTTCTTCCTGATTGTTACTGTCACAGCCTCTTTGCAAGAGATTTCAGCAGGACATTGTATTTCTAATCTCTTTTTCAAAGAGTTCAGCAGGTTATAATATTTCTATTATTTTGCAAGGCTAAAAGATCCAAGGAATTATTTTCAGCATGGCTCAGTTTTCTCATTGCCATATAAATCTACACAGCTTGGAATTCTCCATTGCAATCCACGTATCCAGTGAAACACCACAAACACTGAAGTATTTCCATGAACTTGACTCCTGCTCCTTTTTCAAAAGAAATCTCTAAGGGACAGTGAAATCTTGCAAGAGAAAGAGACCTGATTCCCACTCTTACATGTTAGAATATACCCAGCTGTCATTTTAAAACTGCTAAAATCCAAGTCATTTCAGATATTTTAAATTTTTGTTGCTTTTTTCTACTCTATTAAATGATAGTGGCCAATTTACAACAGACTTCTAAAATTATTTTGCTTTACAATTGCTCTAGGGTAGGGAAAAACATTAGTAGTCTAGATTAAACAAGTGGATGTTATCCATGTCTCCACAAAAACTTGAAAAAACATTATTGATTATTGGAAGTTGGGAAAATTGACCTAAAACATGAGATAGAATAAACTCCATATTAAAAGTCTAATCATTGCCTTCCTTATTCATGTAAAATAGATCCTTTGAACTTTCTAAAAACAATCATGTAGGTAAAATTAAAAGTGAAAGTGTTCACAGCTTCCAGGATACTTAATTTTATGAAACTTGGAGTGCTATTTTCTATTTACCCTTGATAGTTGCTCTCTCTGTAACTCCAATAAAGCAAGGAGAAAAAAATACATAATCTGGAATACAGGAGTATAAAAAGCACGATTTACAATGACATGCGAAGAAACGTGTACTAGCCAAACCTTCACATGTTCTTGCACTGCCTAAATTTCAAGTTGGCAAACTCTCTGTGAAGGTTAATCTCTCAATATAATGGCTGAGATTTTGAAACACTGCTACCCCTGCCTTTAAATCATGCTTATTCAAGAGTTCAGAAAGGATATATCATACAAAGAAAAAATAAACATTTATTTAGAAGCTCTTCCAATTTCCAGATGAAATTTTTTTTCTGGTCTTCTCCTAGTTTAATAGTGTTTATTTTGTCTGTGTCTATTATTTACTCTATGTCTGTGGATTTTCAAGTTTGTAATCCCAGAGCTGGACTTTGATGATCCTTGTGAGACCCTTCCAACTCAGAATACTGTGGGATTCTATTACTTTATAATTCTATGTTTCTAGTCAGAGATGCAATCACACCGCAGCCTTTGTCTCTGCATGGGACTAACAGGAAACCACTACAATAATCTTGTAAACTCTTTATCTCTGTTAATCTTATCTGAAACATAAAGTATGTTTTATATTATTTTCCTTCTTATTCCTCTAATTGTTTATGGGACTGAAACATTCCTTTTGTTCTGTTTTATGAAGACATTAATACCTGGATTATGATCATGTTCTCTTTTCTGATTCTATCCTCTCTCACACTTAGCTGTACAAGTTCTTCCTCAGATGGAAATAGGAAACACCCCCAGGAAATGTTGCAGTAGGGATATTCCTGTATACTGTTCAATGGTTTGAAGAAGATCCTTTCTTTGTAATATCCTTAATTCACACATTTTATATTTTCCCCCCACCTCTTAATCTTGTTCTCTCTCTTCACTCTCATCTTCCTTTTTATAGTCCTCCTAGCATAATCTAACCTGGATGTTTAATTTAAAAATTCTCTTTGTATTGTAAAACTGCCACATCATCTGCAGCCACACCTTGGCTTGTAGTAAATGTACTACTTCCTTCTCATCCTTTATTTTTGTTTTCTGTTTCGAGTGTGAGATCAGTTAAAAAGTCTACTGTGTCACCTTGGTACAATGTCTGATAGCGGGGCCCTGCTCTGAACTGTCCACACTAATTTTATCTTTCAGTATCTACCTGCTAAGCCCACAGGAATCAACAGACATATTGATAACATACTTGGGAGAAGTATATTTACCCTGTACCTTTAGAATGGAGAGAGGCAATGTCCCAGATATTCTCTTTCCTTTTGCAGTAGTTTCTGAATTTTCTTGCTTTGAGGCTGCTTTTTTGAAGCTACCTGAGCAGTCTTTAGCAGCTGGTGACAGATAAAACATGGAAATACATTATATTTCTGATTTCTTTTATCTGCTACCCTGAGACACAATCTTATCATGTGGAGTCTGATATCATTAACCTCTCCCCAACCTAGGGCTGACAGTCTTTCCAAATTCTACTTACTGAGAAGTCCACTGATCATGGAGTTTTACATGCTGTGTACTTGGCATCTTCCACTAAGCAAGTACAGCCATCTGTTTTAGTTCGTCATCGTACCAGTCAGCCCTTCAAAACTTCATGGACAACTTCTTTTAACACTAAAATGCAAAGACCTCCATGCAGCAATAAGGAGGAAGGGAGAATAAATTAGGCAGTGCTTAGAATAGGAAAGACAGAAACTCTTAGATAAGCTATAGATACTGCATTCTCATTTGAATGTTAGCACGTTGCTAAGGAGATGGGCAAGGAAGAGAATTTGCAAGGGGTATCAACCTTAAGGAGGAGTGTAAGAGAAGTAGGTTGCCAGCTTCCTCTCAGCTAGACATCAGTTTAGAGCTGAGGACAACAACTACTGTACAGGATGTTGCTCTTTATCCCGAACTTCAGCTCAAAGCACCTGGGATACATTCTGGGAATCCTAAATGCAACAGACTGAAGATCTAACATAATCTCAATTTCAAACATATTAAGACAGAAAGAAATTAAAAATTTGCTTCAGGTCACCCACCGGAGTAGGAGATGCAGCAATGCCTTCTTCAAATAAACCACCATATTGAAACAAATCTAAATACTGACAGCATTAAATATGTGTGGGATTTGGCCCACAGATTACAGCCATAAGAGTGGAGTGTACCACAGAAATTGCACCCAGTGTCTTTGTTGCTAGATTGTCATACTTCTGTTACAGACAGAAATGAAGACAAAAAGAAAGCAAATGGCAGCTACAATAAAAGCTGCTGAGCATTCCAAATTTAATCTCTCAAAACACAATTCTTTCAAAATAAAGATGTTTAGAAACAGCAGTCTAGCAGTTCCAACCATGCTACCACCATCACCAGAGAGATTCATCCTCTGGGGAATTAGAATACTCATCTATGCTCCCTGCATTATAATCAGTCAATCTCGTTATGCCTTCCTGCTTTATAATTATAGATCTTATTAACAAAGATGAATTTCATGAAAAATAGGCATTACAAATCACATGTTTTTCAAAAGAAGAGGGAATCACTTAGTTTTGGACGCCAGTGAGATTGCTTATTCATTTAGATAGAAAGTACTACCTATCTGGCCTCAAGTTCCTTTTCAGCTGTTCTTTTTTGTGTTAAGCAGGACAGTCAGGATGTCACTTATGGCGTGGAGTGGCCTGGGTGGCCAGAGCATGTGGTTTTTTAGCCACAACTGCAGTGGCACACTGAATAGCTCATCTGCCCAGAAAGCCCATAGCCTTTTCCTGCAATCTGCAGCAAGCTGGGAGGTTTGGAAGCATGTACAAAAGCAGGAAATGACCAGTGTCAAACAGCAAAGTGGGTTGGGGCAACAAGGATAGTTTATCAAATCTCTGAGAAGCAGGCATTGGTTTGATGGGTTTTCACTATCACAGTTCTCCCTGAAGACAGCTATGACTGTAACTGAGAGAGTATAATCTCCCTAAACTCCTCCAAGAATTCTTCGAGTCTGTAGGAGGGAAAGGGATCCCTGACACAGTGACTAATCAGTTGGTTTTAAACTTGCTAAAGACATGAACTGGTAGAGCAGGGAACAGACCACAGCTTGTGGTTGGGTTCCATCTTTAAAAAGTAATCTCACACTAAGTTCTTCTCCACAAAGAAGGAACTAGGAATCCTCCATATGTCAGTGGTGTGTATCAACCTTTAACGTTAAAAACTGAGTCTTGGCAATACCCTGTATAACACTGAGATTGTTCTGATAAAGTTACTCTTCTTACATACTGTTCAATTACCAGTATTTTAGTATTAGAGGAAGGAAGAGATTAAGAAACTGTATTTAGTGTAAAGTTTTTAGCAGGGCCTGTTGGGATAGTACAAAAGGTAATGATTTTAAACTAAAATAGAGCTTTAGATTAGGTACACAGAAGAAGTTCTTTACTGTGACGATGGTGAGACACTGGAACAGGTTGCCCAAAGAGGTGGCAAATGGAAATATTCAAGGTCAAGTTGGATGGGGCTCTAAACAATTTGAAGATGTCCCTGTTCATTGCATGGGAATTGGACTAGATGACCTCTAAAGGTCCTTTCTAACTCAAAATACTCTATGATGCTATGATTTGATGAATGGCAAAGAGAAATATCTGTATACTGGCTGTAATGCACACACCCATCCTCACCTGTGCTTCTCCAGGACAGGGTGTTTGGGGTTGAATACTTTTTTTTTTTCTGTGGAATTTTTTCTCATTGTTATGCTAAGGACTTGTGGCTACAACTTAGTAATAGTTGTCCCTCGCAGGAGGGTAAGGGGAGGGGGAATGGACAAAGGGAACCGGAAAAAGGAAGAGGGGTGTGCGNGGAGGGGGAATGGACAAAGGGAACCGGAAAAAGGAAGAGGGGTGTGCGCCGGAGGGAGATCTCTCGCAGGCCAGCACGTGGAGTGGAGAAAAGACAGCCGGAGCTCCGGGTCTCCTTCCCCCCTGTGGGCTTCAATGCCGGAGACCATGTTCCCTGCTGTTTGGACCTCACCCTGCCCCCTTCCCCTCCTATCCTACAGTTCACTGCTGAGCAGCACGGCTGACACTGTGAGGAGGAACGGCCCCACCTCCCGCTCACCCCTGAGCTGCCGCCATCAGCCCGGCCTCTCCAGCCTGCATGGGACCAGCTCTGCCCACAGCACCGGTAACTGAGCTCAGGAAAAAGGAGCCTGTGGCCAAAAGGGACTAAAATTGAGCTGTACTGTTCTGTTTTGTTGTCAATTTCTAAAGTTGTTGTTGTTTGCCTGGTTAGATATATTGGTAAAGAACTGTTATTCCCATCCCCATATCTTCTGCCTGAAAGTGTCTGATTTCAAATTATAGTGGTTGGAAAGGAGGGGATTGCAGTCTCCATCTCAGGAAAAAGGGTTCTTGCCTTTCCTTAGCAAATACCTGTCTCTCAAACTGAGACATAGGGCAGAGGAGTTTGGTATAAGGGAGTGAAGCCCAGTATGGGAAAAGGGGGAAGAAAGGTATTGTAACATTTCTTTCTCACTAGCCAAATATATTTTAATTGTGAATAAATTAAATTAATTTTCACCAAGTTTATTTTGCCTATAATAGTAAATGGCAAGTAATCTTCCTGTCTTTAACTTGACCCATGAACTTTCCTGTGCCTGTTGTTCTTATTTTCTCCCTCTGTCCTGCTGAGGAGTGGGGAGTAGGAGAGAAGCTGGGTAGAAATTTGATCCTTAGCGACAATTAACCCACCACAGAAACGCATGATTAAACCTCTTTAAGCCCAAAAATCAGCAGGAATCTGTTAATTCAGCTCCAGTGTGTTTCTGAAAAGCTTTTGTAATAGTTACTGCACCTTAATAGTGCTTTGATGAAAGCAGTCTTTAGGCAAGACAAAGCATAATTTTCCCACTATCAACAGGGAGTCCTGTTTCAGTATGCCACAGATCACTGCTGCAGTTTATAGGCAATAAAGTAAATTTGTTCATTTGAGAGTATTGTTTCTTATATCAAATAACTTTCAACAGTTGATAAATGGAATTAACTTAACCAAGCTGTAAGCTGTATGAAGAGAAGATGAAAAATTCATTTCTTAAAAGAAGGCACCACGACAAATAAGCAAATCAAGGAATATTAATATTCAACTCCACTCTTTCTTTTTGCAAGAGCTGGTTTGAAAAATTCTTGAAAAACAGGTTTCAAATGATAAATGCCAATTTGACAGAAGATAATTGATGGAAGAATGCATGTATTCACTGAAATTGCTCAGCAGGAACCTTGTTCACCTGTCAGACTCTGCAGGCTGATGAATTTCTGTTAGACAGCTCCCATGCTCCAGTGAAGATGAGGAGGACTTCCAAGTCTGAAGTCTCCGAGCTTTGGACTTCCGGGTCACTGAGGCAGTGAGAAATCCTTCTGCAATGTCTGGAATGTAGTGCCTTGAAATCATTTAACACAGATTCTGTACTGTGAAAATAATAATCCTGCCTTACAGATATAAAGGCTCTCTAGATGCAAGCTGGCCTTAGACAAAAATGTGTACTGCTTTGACATTTCAGGTCATGGCATCCTTAAAGAAAAGAGGTCTGATCAGAAAAATGGGAGAGTCTTCTTGGTGCCTCTGTATCAGTGGATCTGATCATCCACTACCTATGTTTTTAACCTCATGAGACTGCAAAAGTCCTTTTAGAGATATAGATGTGATGGTTTAGATTTGTTAATTTAAATATACTCATTTTTTGTTGTGAGACAGAACTAAGAGCAGAAGCAAAGCAGGCCTAAAAACTTAAAAGGGAATAAAAAGAAATTTATTAACTACACAAAGAAGGAAGAAAAACAAATTCAGAATAAGATCTTTCAGACCACCCCTTCCCTTCCTCTCCCAACCTTCATAACAACAAAACAAACATACAAGAACTACTTCAGTTAGTTCTCAACTTAAATAGTCCTTTTTTAGTTTACTTCAGAGAGAGAAGTCTCCTCTTGTTAGGCTATAGAGATTTCTCTACAAGGAGGCAGAAAACAGCCCTTTCATGGTTTTATTTTTATGATTTTTTGCATCCGTCCGAGAAAAAAACTTGCAGTCATGAAGCTCCTCCCATCTTCACAGCTTTCCCAAAGCTGTGCTTAATGGGCTATGTTAAACTCATGCGGTATTACTTTTAAGAATGAATTGTTCCAAAACAAAAGTTCTCTTCATATCTTTTTTCTCTGTTTATGCTTTATCTTCAGAAAACCCAGATTTCCTTCTTTTCTTGGGGCAGATTCTTAACACAGGTACTTTCGTTCACATGGTTTATTAAATGGAGCATCTCCAACCCCCCCATGTCTTTTTTTCTATAATTTATAAAAATATTCAATGTTTCATCAGTTCATTCCTACAAAATACAAAAAAATTTTCAGCCATCTTAACAATATCTTTTCATTCTTCTTCCATTTCAAAAACTTAACTCTTGTTTCACTAATTTCAAAATTATCTATTTTTTCCCTCTCATATTCAAAAAAAAGCCGAAGGATTTGCAAATCTTATTTAAACACTAAAAAGGTAAAGTTTTACACAGCTGCAAGAGTTGGGCCAGGCCCAGGCCACACTGGGTAAAAAAAAGGCAACTAAAATGTTAATTAACTTTTCTAAAACTTGCTGCAACCCCACACTGCCCATAGTCACTCCAGCTTTCCCAAATAAGGCCCAACTGCCTCCCCCAGACCGAATAAAAACTGGGCCCCTTTGAAATTGTTTCAAACCAGCAACAAAAGCTACAGACCTACAAAAAAAAAAAAAAAAAGCAGGACTAAAATCTTATCAACAAAAATCTTTCCTTCCCCCGGCCATCAAGTCCCCTGGTTTGCAAACAGAGCCCAGCAGCCTCCGGGCCCCCCCCCTACCCCAACATGGGAAGGAGCCCGGGCCAATGTTACCAACTCAACCACCAAAAATAAAAAAACCCTTTTTTTCCAAGTAACCTTCTTCAAAATGTGTATTCACAGAACAAAGTAACTTTCTCCAATTAAATTTTCAAACTATCAATAACCAAACCAAACTTCAATTAATCTTAATCAAGTCATAAAAGAAGTTTCCTCATAAAGGAAAACTTCTGAGTCTGTCCTTCCCATGTCAAACTACCACATTAGCTTATAGAGGTAATTTTATGATCTGAGCATTTTGCTTTCCTGCATCAGGATTCATCTTTTACTTGTTCTGGAAGAGACAGCATAATAGTATTTAAAAAGTTTTAAAACTTTAAAATATTCCATTAAGTTATACTCATGTAACCTGCCAATGGGTCTCCCTGTAACGACACTACAAAATTAAAAGACATTCTGTTGCCTTGAGTAATTTTAGCCAGATCTAACAATTCTGATAATTTTATTAACTTTGATGGACTTTGAGATTCTTTTTTTCTGAGATGTGGGTATTATGGGACAGTAACTTTGGACCTATTTTCCCAAGGAAGTGAAGAAGGAAGATCACAAGGCACTGTACTGCAAGGCCTCCCCTTCCTAAACATGTGATTCCATTGAGCATTTCAAACTTCAGAGGGATACACAGTTCTCAGACAGAAAATTCCTATATATTTTGTGAAAACTGATTGCTGGAGATGGACCGAAATTAGTGCTCTCACTAAGGAAAAGCCAGTTGCAGATCAGCCAGTTGGCCAATCACCATGGATATAATGAACAGGCAATAGGCACACGCTTATTTCAGCAGTGGCATATGTCGCCACATTCTCAGCCAAACTGGCAAAAGACATGAGAAGGAGCTGGAAGAAGTATTGAGCACTGAGAATGGGAAGGATAAGGAATGTGGGAGACAAAAATAGTTTTAAAAACTTCATTAGTTCCACTGTTCACGGAACAACTTACCTTTGGTATCTTAAAACTGCAGATTTTTTCCTGAATAAAGGAATGTATGAATCTCTTACAAGACATATGGATTCTGCCTATTAGACTGTATTTCTTTAAGTGATTATATATTTATAATAAGATGCACTTTATGAGAGCCTATGTTTCATTTGTGAATAGCATGAAAACCAGGTTGTTCTCTTCTATAGTATGAAAGAAACGTAAAGTGAGAGCTGTTGAAAAGGATTTTCTAACAGGAGAATGAAGGTGATGCATTCTTATTCTGGTAATGACAGAATGAAGTAATGCAATAATCAATACCTGCATGTAAACTCAAATCATATGAACTCAATAGAATCACTAAATTTTAGCTTAAAAAAGCTGGATTGCTTTTCATTTTTCAATGTCTGTTCTTCAGCCTAGCTGATAATTTGAAGACACTGAACGGTCTATTTAAAATAAAGTAGGAAAACAAAATTGTCTGATACAAATTAGATAGCTAATACTTTCCTCTGTTACTGCAAAAATGAAAGTATTACAGTCATTACACAAAGTCATAAATGCACACACATGTATACCTACATATATAAAACATTATATATATTACATTTCTTTTTCCTAGTCATATTTAGACTTGCCATAGTAAAAAAAAATGCGGGGAACCTCATGCTGAAATGAGTTGCTGGACTAACATAAATATATAAGGCTAAGAATCTTGATGAGACCTGATTTCTAGTTATATAACAATTCCATAAGTAACTGCTGAATATTTAAATCTTGTATGTTTGTATATATTTGAATCTTCATTTACAGATATTTAGAAAGCATCTTCAGAACTTTCAGCATCAAATGAGCTAATTTCAAATTACTGAAGCACCCGCAGACACTGATGATTAATTGGAAGCAAAAAATATCACCGGCTGATTAAAGCAATAAAGTCATTACAGCAAGAATCAAAGAATCACCATTTTAGCTCAGCCTTTCCCAGGAAATCTTGGGAAACCTCTATTTTCAAAGACCTATGTCTTCAGCGTACAGGTTATTTCCAAAGGTTGTATGTATGAATATAAATGAAGAACCATTGAATAAATCAACAGTCAAAACTGAAAACTTAGTATGGTATTCCAAGGAAACAAGATTTTACAGAGATCAGTGAGTCATAGAAGGGTTGGTTTTATCAGGGACCTCTGGAGTCCATCTGGCTCAAGTCCCCCTACCCAAGCAGGTTACCTAGAGCCAGTTGCCCAGGACCATGTCCAGATGGCTTTTGAGTATCTCCAAGGAGGGAGAGTCCAACGTCTCTCTGGTCAACCTTTGCCAGTGTTCAGTCACTCTCACAGTGAAAAAATGTCTCCTGATGTTCAGAGGGAACTTCCTGTGTTTCAGTTTGTGCCTGTTGTCTTTGGTCCTGTCACTGGGCACCAGTAAAAAGAGCCTGGCTCTTCTCACTCTCCCTTTAGATATTTGATACCTGATAAGATCTTGATAATATCTTCCATGAACCTTATCTTTTCTAGGTGAAACTGCCCCAGCCCTCTCAACCTTTCTCCACTGGAAGGATTCCCCAGCTCCCTGATCATCCCTGTGGCCATTCACTGGACTCTACCCCCTGTGGCCATGTCTCTCCTGTACTGGGGAGCCCAGAACTGGACACTGCACTCCAGGTGTGGCCTCACCAGCGCTAAAAAGAGGAGACAGATCACATCCTTTGACCTGCTGTGACTATCCCCAGTGCATCCTCCGAGTGCAGTATAGGGTTCCATCAACCTCCTTTGCCACAAGGGCACATTGTTGGCTCAGGACCCACAACATGCAGTTACATTCATAAAATATATTTTCTTCCTCTTCAACATATTGTTTAAACACATAGGGAGATTTTGCAACATCAAGGCAGATGTGAGCAAAGTCTTTAATATGTACAGACAGTGCCAATATGAACAGCAGCATTTAGATCTGGTTACTGCTTACTCAGTAAAAACAATTTCCTAGTGGAAATTATGTGACGCAGGATATAGCTAGGAAAAGAATAAATTAAAACTTGATATTTTATGAAGCTAACAGAGATTCAGAGACGGAAGAGCAAAGGGCTCTAAGCTAGACTTAAAGCTAGATCTTGAATATATGTCTTTGGAGTGAAACCAGTTTTTAGCTTAAAACCTGAGAGCAGTTCAGAGTTCTTGTATCTCTGTCATACTGCCTGAGTATGCAATGAATGCATATAATAAAACCATGCTGAATGGCACAGAATTACTCTATGAGAACAACTGGATGTTTGGCTACTAGACATGAATATTATTGCTAAGTAAACAATAATATAGCAACGTTAACATTAAAAAGTTAAAAGTCAAATACATGAATTACTGAAACAGTGTTTGATACGCTGTACTGAAAGAAGTTAATAATTTCTGAAAGAAGTAAAATTCCTTGTTGCAAGGCCATGCTGGAAATACTCTAGGTTTATTGTCATTTCCCAATAGAAAGGATACATTTGAAGGCCTCTGACTATCTCAGAAAAGTATATATACTAGGAAGGCTTACTGTTATTATGAATAACATTTATAACTCTTCTGAGAATAAAAATAATATTCTCACATGTTACCTAGTTCCCTCACTCTGCTACTGGGAAAAGGCAAGGTTTCAGATGCATCTCTCAAGGCAATGTATTTCCTCTTTCTCATTTAAGTACACATATTTTGCTGAAAGCTTTTTAACCCTCCCATGAATTTCATTTCAGAGCCTTGGTCTGAACAACATTAACCTCACACTCTCTCATTCCTGGAAAGTCCATACAATGAAGACTTTCTACAGAAAGCCAATACTATATCTCACAGCAGTATAGCATCAACAGACAGGTCCAATCCAGTTTTTCCATTTTGTATGCTGGGTCAGAATGACAAAATGAAGTGGCTTAAATTTAGCACCGAAATGTTTTGATTTTCGGATGCTGCAGAACAGGCATATCTCACTTTTAATGATCTCAAAAGCCCATGTCATAAATCAGACACCTAAATACGAGCATTTGGCATCTTTGTCTCAGTGTTTTTCATATGAATAATATTTGTCTATGTCTAATGGACCTTGATACTCAGCAATGATAACTACTTTCCAAGCGAAAAGCATAGCTAAAAAAAAAAGGAAAAGAAAACTGAGAGAGAGCCACCAGACAACACTTTAAATCAAAACTCGCCTGTGCAATTCTCAGGTCCAGCCTGAAGCTATGTAATTTGAAATATGGAGTACTTTCCAGGAGGATGAGATACTTTTACTGTAGCTAGTAAAGCAACTCTGGGTTGTCACAACAACTGTAAATAGACAGATAAAATAAATCAAACTGACAAAATGTACTGTGATAAGAAAGTTCTGCAGAAGTACAAGTACCATTCTGACTATTTCATTTCATTTCATTCAAACTGAATTATGCTCAATAAAAAAAATACAACATGATGATAAAAAACCCTGGCTCTGTCTGGAGGCTACTTACAGCATAAGTGGATTAGATTCTATGCATAATGAACTAGTAAACAGCAGACCCATATAAAATGAGGTAAGAGAATTTGATTTCAAACGCTGAAACAGTATGAAGTTGACAATTGCACAGAGTTATTAGCCAAATGCTAGGCAGTCAGCCAGAAGGCTTCAACAAAAATTGCCTTAAGCAAGAGCAGCAATCAAAGGGAGGAGCTAAGGGGAAAAAAAATAAAGGGGGGAAAATCCATTAAAATCACTCATAGGATGATATTTGTCACCAGAAAGGCCAGAATGACAGATGATTAAGATCTTGTTGATGGAAAAAAGTGCAGGAAACAAGAGCAGATTTAATGTAAGAGGAAGTCAGTGAAATAAGCAGTATATTACCAAACGCAAATCTAGAAAACTCCTCCATTAACAGCAAAGGGACAGCCATTTTATTCTGTTAGTCTGCTGTAATTCCCTTTAGAGTTCACTTGGATAATGACTGATTAATGTCTGTGTGCCTAAAACTAAAACTGTGTCCTAATTGGGTTTGGCTGAGCTAATTGTCTCTGATCAATAAAACTGACACATAATATGCTTGTCCTTCAAGAATCTCAGTCTGGGTATCATTCCACTTCTCTCAAACCATGCTTCTGACATCCAAGGGAACAGAAATTGGTCACATTAATATAAAATTGGAAGTAACACAGAAGAACTTAAACAGAGCAGTAAGCACTGGGAAACATATATTTTATTTGACTAAAAGCCTCTTGTGCTTCATGACACATCCCACCCACTCGCAGCAGCTTCCTACACATTTGCAGTCCCTTCTCAGCATTTCCGTGCTTTCCTTACACCAGCACAGAGACTCCAGTAGAGCTTAGTGCAGACTGGGAATACAACAATGGAAGGGAGGGTCCCTCCCCTCCCAGAACACCTCCAAAACACACAGGTTCTGCTAAGGTTTTCTCACACCCCAGTGTCCCCTCTAAGCATGCTCGTATAGCCACACCAGCATTTTCTGGCACTGCAATGACACAGAAAACACACAACTTTTTCGTCAAACTAACCAATTATGTTTAATAGCCATGGGGAACATCTAATAATAGGATACAATGCCTACTCTAGCAAAATTACTCACAAGTGCAATAAAAATAGCAGACCCAATGTAACTACTTAATACTACTCCACATACCATTGTATGGCATTCATTCATGCTTAATACATCTTTTAAATTTCCGTGACATCAGGGTCAAGGTTAGTTACACAAGCTATGCAGTCTACACAAGTATGTTTTCTTAAGCCAGTTGCTATCAAGTGCAGCCCCTCAGATAATTTCCACAGAAGTGCCAGTGTGAGAGTCATTGCAAATGGCATAAACTAGTATTCTATGAAGAAGCAGGGACATGAGACCCTGGCCTCTGTTTTGGCTCATGAGGATTGTCTACATAGTTCTTAAAATACCGAGTGAAACAGTGTAACACAGATCTCCCCACTTACCTTAACCGGGAGAAAGGAGTTTATGTAAAGAACCCTGTGACAATGTCAAATACCAGCTGGCCACTGTACACTCAAGATTGATGCCACTCAAACCAGTGGCAGTTTTTAAGGCATCCTTCTGAGATGAAATAAGCCATGAACTGTACTTAATACATCATCAGTAAAATTTTGCTCATCTGAGATACATGCCTTTGCAGAGAAATAAATACTATCACATCTCTATTTTGCTTTTCTATACACAGCCGTGCCCTCTAGTGGAACTGGCTGGTTTGCTTTGTGTTTTTTCCTTTTCTCAAAGTTGGCACACTCTGAACTACATTCACCAGCTGGAGTTATGATCCTCCTTTTCTTTCTGGAAGCTGCTGTATTATTAAAATCGAAGAATTTAGTAGTACAGGAGTTTCAAGATACTGAGAGAATCCAAATTATAAAGTTTTAAATAAACCTCATTTTACCTCATTTTTGAGGTAGCCTTCCTATTAGTTGTTATTTTGATAGAAGAAAATCTTGCTTTGTGGTCTTTTACAGAATGTCAAAGTCAAGTCAAATAATATCGGAAGAGACAAAAGGAACTGAAGTAATCTGGGAGCACTGCTGACCTATTCCAATACTTTCACAGCAAAAGCACATGAAAATGACAGAAAACTTCAGTAACAGTAGAAATTACAGTTTCAGGCCCAACTTCCACTTGCAATCTCACTGGTGGAGAAACACCTAGAGCTCACAATCTCATGCAGCAAAAATACTGAAGGCTAGGAAAAAAATGAAGGCAGAAAATAAGATGAGGCAAAAGATAACAGGAGCCCATATCCTGTTTTCTAAACAGTTTTCAGGGTCTGTCAGCTTCAGTGGTGACAGCAACGTTTTTATCAACATCTCCACAACTGCACACAGCTGTGACTTAAGATTAAGAAAATACAGTCACCCCACTGAATTAGGAGAGTTACAGCAGCCATGTTGAGATGATCACTCCTATCACATCAGGACACATTTTGCCACCTCATTCAGTCAGGTATAACTGTGGGCTGCCTTTGGAATGGTCTATCCCAAAGGATGTGCTCTTGTCCTCTCCCCAACAGCAATTAAGATCCTGCAGAAGGAGGATCCTAATTCCTGTTTAGCTTCATAACTCTGCTTAGCCACTGATTCCCTCCACCCCCAGTTTTTCTTTACAGTTCAGAAAGGTAGGAATTCATCATGTCTTCATTCACTAGATACAATGTAAGGAGAGTGGGAGATGAGGACCAAGGAATTTCACTCTTACTTTTATCTATTGCTACAATGTGCCTCCCCTGCCACCGTCTATTTCACAGAAACAGTGAAACTGAAGCAAGATATGTTTTGATTATTATTTGAGAATTATAATTCACTTTCATGCTGTCAAAAAGCCCATTAAAAAGTTAACATCTAAACAAGGTCTTTGCACCTATATTAACCTGGAGATTAAGTCCCATACCTGTTCTTGTGTGAACTGAATTAAGAATATTTTTATTTGGTATGCAGAAATTATTCTTGCAGTTCTCTTTAGGATTGGTAATAATTACTGCCCATTTCTTCTTCTGCTAGTTAGAGTGTGGGGGGAGAAGGATTAAAATCCCAGTCACACAAATGAAAAAATAAACCCTCTCTCACAACTTCCTTTATAGAGATAAAAAACATATTCTCTATTCATATACCAGAAAAATTTTGTGTCAGCTGCAGAGACTATTACATAGCTAAACCCCCAAGAGTTAGTACAGGTAAGAGAAGAAATTAACTCTTATTAGAAAGCTATATAGGTTAATTTGGAAAAGGAAGCTCTTAGAAGCTGCTAGAAATGGTAATGAGGCCTCAGGATAAGTAAGACTATGACAGGTAGTTCTTAGGATGTAATGTTTAAATTTAGTTTCCACTGATATAATGTAGCCCTGCTGAAGCTTTGGACATATAAAACTTTTTGACAGGTGTCAACCTTTCTTTTCAGCATGCAGTGGAATTCCTCCACGAAATGCTGAATCAGACCTTCGGATATACTTTCATCAAAATCTTTATCAATTACAATGGTAGTAGCAAATTTTTAGAATTAAAGTTTGTCTCAGGTGTTTCTAACAATATTTAAGCTTTGTATCAGTATAGATCCAGCTAGCTAAACAAAATACGTATGGAATTGAAGAGCTATAATATCCACTAGTCAAGTTTTAATCATATTCTACAGATTATTAAAACCAAAAAGTCTTAAATTTGCACCCAGAATATAAAAATTGTTAAACCATACTATCAGCAAGACTTAAGGAGAAGTGGACAAAAATTACTTCCACAAACCCGAGAGATTCTGACACGACTGAGAGTTTTGTTCACTATTTCTAGTCAGTGTGAGAATGTCGTAGTGGAGGTTATCAAGTTAACTGCACTCAAAAGAAGAGATCAAGACATAAACCAGATAGATACCTAAACAAACTACATTTTTCATCATATCAGCATAATGGGAAAGTATTTGAAATCATCTTTCACTGAAAAGCTTAACAGGCATGAGCCTGGTGTCCGCAGTATCACTCTTACAGAGCAATCTAGATTAAACTAAAGTAAATCTAAATGGGGGTAACTAAAGCTTAGGAAAAAGTGGAACTATGGAAAAGCACGATTAGGGATGACTTTGTGCTCCATAATCTACCAGAAATGTAGCCTAATTTATGCCTCTAAGGGAGGCTGATCTTGAAAAGAAATCTTCATTTGATACAAGAGTTATACAGTCAAATACATTTCTGTGCTTTTTGCTCTAAAGATTCGTTGCTACTGACTTATATCACTGTTCTTCACAGGTGTGCAAAGCACAGAATGCCTATGCATTCTTTGTACAGACCAGTATAGCCAGTTACAGTAAATTTGCAGAAGATATTACATATGCTTGTATCAGAGAAGCAGAATAAACTACGAAGTCCTCTCTTAAATTCAGGTCAGAAATAATATAAAATGACCACCCCTGAACTACTTGATTCCTAAATGAGCAGAATAGGTCATTGATACTAAAAAGTTATTTAGCATTAATTTTATCTCTAGAAAGCTAGACCCAAAGCCCCTGAATTTTAGGTGGCACTGTGATGAATTAACACCTGAAGAATCTGTTCCTGTATCAGAGCTGCTTGTTAAATTAATTGCTGTTGTACATAGATATTAATAAATAAGTATAAATATGTGTTCAAAATGAAGCCATGTAACTCAGCTTTAGTGATGAAAATGCTATAGCTCTGCACTGCCTGGACAAACTGGGGAATGTCCAGATCAGCCTAACACACATAAAGTGTGTTGGAAAGCGACTACAAGGCAAAAAAAGAAACCAGGCCTATTCATTCTAGAAAAAAGAAGATCAAGCTAAACATGTGAGCTGATAAGGAGCTTGCAGAATCTCCTTATTTTTAAATTCCTAACAACCAGTTAAACAAAAGTTTATACAGTGTATTTATAATTCATCACAGCCCTTGAGCAGGGCATGTACTTTTAGAAGTTTCTTCCAGTCTTGTACTTCTAGAATTAGTGACTGTTAATATTATCTTAACACATTTCTTCTCCCAAATTCTACACAGACATGGGAAACAAAACTGTGTAACAGTTTATGAACAGTTTTTCTAACTGTAAAAGAAGCAATGGAGTCTAAAAGTGCTTATTCACTGTGAGTTAGCAGAGCCACCACTGACAAAAACCATTCACAAGAAAATTGAAAATATGTAACACTGAAGAAATTCATGATTTCTCAAAGGAAAGCTGAAAATTAAAGGTTAAAAGCTCTGCCTTATCTTCTGAACACTTTAATTCCTGTAACATCATATATTACATAAGGGCAGATTGCACAGCTTTTGTCAGCATTTGTAATGCATATCTGTGAGCACATCAGAAAATACTTGATTCAAGGCCTTCCCCTCCTTGTCTGAAGAATTAACTATCCAGGCAAGTGGGAAATCTCTCTGTTTTCAGATATTGTTAGGTCAAGCATGAGAAAATACCTTCTAAATGTCATACATTTCTTTACAGAACTTTATATGCAGTCTGCCATGAAAGTTGTGTTTCTGACCTCAACATAAGGCAAACTACATCAATTTCAATGTTTGGAATATCAACCCAACCATTTTTCTTTTAGCAGGCATTTAGCTTTTAATTTGCATTTATGCCACAGAGCAATACATTTTTTTCCCATAAGCCAAATCAGAAACAATCTATAGGTCATATACTCCCCTAAAAGCACACAAGCTATGTTGGGATTATGGTGTCAATTTTCCAGTTGATTCAAAGTACCTCCAACCACTCCTGAATATAGTTCTGCAGTATCAAATGACACATCAAGCACTCGCCCTCTGCATACATTCTGCTTGTAACAAATTATTTCAGTACTCTTCTCTTCATATTTTTGGAACTTTCTACCAAAACTGAATTGGTTAGAAAATAAAATGTTTTGGCTTTGAAATCTCAGCTTTTTCTAAAACTTGAAGTCTCAATAAAATGGAAGACTAAGATTTCCCAGATCCACCTAAATCCTAGGTCCATAACAGTCAAACGTTAACTGAAAACACACAAGGTGTGAGACTGTTGTCCTGTTACTGTAACTGTAAATATGGCCATCCAGAAAGACTGGCCAATTGTTCTGAAAAGGTCTTGATTCCACTTAAACTGTCTAAAGATTTGCTGAATGACTCCTAACGGTTCTTATTTGAGCAGACAGTACCTAGAAATTTAATTTAAACTTTTCACTGCGTTATTTACTATTTGTAAGAACAGCCTTTTTTCTTTTAGGTCATTGTTTGTAAGAATTGCTAGTATCTATAAAAGTCCATCTGTCTCCAAAAGAAAATAGTGGTGGGACACATAGACAAACAATTCAACTACCTGCTTTGCAAGGATCTTGAAAGTTTATCATGCATCCCTTACTCCAAGGACCTGGCAACCCCAGGGACACCCAGTGGTTTTCCTTTCCGTACTTTTAAGATTTTATCACAGACCCTGATTCCGTCAGTTCACAGGATACGTCAGGTTGGAAGGGACCACCTGTCCAACCTCCCTGCCCAAGCAGGGTCACCCCAGAGCACATGGCACAGGATTTCATCCAGATGGATCATGAATATCTCCAAATAGGGAAACCACAACCTCTCTGGGCAACCTCTTACAGTGCTTGGCCACCAGCACAGTCAAGTTCTTCCTCATATTCTGATGGAACTTCCTTGGCATCAGTTACACCTGCTGCCTCTTGTCCTGTTGCTTGGCACCCTCCCTCCAGACACTTACAGACATTTATATGGTGCCCCCTCAGGTGCCTCTTCTCAGGGCTGAACAGGCCCAGCTCCCTCAGCCTTTCCGCGTAAAAGAGATCATCTTTATATCCCTAAGGAGGTCACACCTACGCTACCATCGGGGAAATCAAAATAACTCTGGTGAGGGCTCCAACCTGCCAAGGGGCTTTCCTGTGGTCTTTAAAATAACTTCTAAAAAGCCGCAGCTTCAGGAATTCATGCGCTGCTCGAGATCTATCCTTGACACCGCCCGGGCTTTAAACGCAGTTCTACCCTCGCACAAGGGGGGACGCAGAACGAGGAGGACTCGGCTCTCCCCAGCAAATCCCCCGCTTCCAACTCGGCGAGGACACGCAAGGGAGCGGGGAGCGGCGGAAGGGACGGGGCGGACTGAGGGGAGGCGACACCAGAGGCGGGAGCTCAGCCGAGCCCCGCCC
>VXBI01003326.1:418850-483015 GCA_013397375.1 Toxostoma redivivum | reverse complement strand
CCCCCGCCCGCGCCCCGCCCTCCGGCGCTGGCTTTCGCAGCCGGGAAAGGCCGGGAGGATGCTGGAGACGCTGCGGGAGCGGTTGTTGAGCGTCCAGCAGGATCTCACCGCTGGGTGGGTATCGCCTAGGGCACCGCGGGGCTGGTGGGGGGAGCGGGAGAGGGGCCCGCGTCCCGCAGCCCTGCCGGGGCAGGGGGGGGAAGCNACCGGGGGCCGGGGGAGGCGGGGACTGGCACAGGGAGGGAGGAAGAGGAGGAGATTGCGCAGACGGGAGCTGCTGCCGGGGCTGGTCTGTCACCCGGGGTGCTCTCCTGAGTGCGGAGACGGGCTGGGAACGCGGCTCCAGGGGACCGATGCCGCCGTGTTCCAGCCCGGGCTGGGCGGGCGGTGGCGGGCTGGCGAGCCCTGCGCTGCTGCGGGCAGCTCTGGGGAGCAGGAGGAGGAGCCGCGGTGCCCGGGAGGCAGCTGCGGTCAGGGCAAGGAGAGAGAGAGAAGAGAGAGGGGGGGACAGACAGACCGCTGTTGTGAGAGAAGATGTGAATGGGGTCAATTAACGCGCTTGAATTTTTTATGAAGTTACCGACCTTCAAAGTTTCATGGATCAGCGCAATCCCTTAAAGAGCATTTCTGGGCGCCGCTTGGCGTGTGGAGAAACTTGCTTTTCCTTGGAAGATGAGTTACTGTCTCTTGGGGAAAAGAAGCGCAGGATAAGCGGGTGGAACAGCCCCACGCTTGCACTAAAAATTAGGAACATATTCTTCCTGCGTTGCCTCAGAAGGCTTATTTGGGTAGGCCCCGTGTCGATGCTGTTTTTAGTACAAGCAGGTGGCCCGAGTGAGTGTCACTGGAAGTCAGCGAGTGGCCGGGCGACAAGGTCATGCCTGTGCTGCAGAGCTGTTAGCTCATGATGAACCACAGGGGAGTATCGTGTTGTAATCAATTACTTTTTAAAACTGCGTGGTCTTTGGCAGCGTTAAGGCTGCCCTATAATACCCCTCTGGTAAATTTTTATATATAGTGAGGAATCTCATCTTACCAAACAGCAACTGAATGTTAAACTGTCTTAAAAATACAGACAAAAGTATTGCTTTATTTCTGTCTGACTTTCTCTTCTCCTTCTCAGAAGAGTTGATATCTCAGTACAATGTAAGGCTCTTTTGGAAAAGGTGTTTTTCACGTGGTGAAAGAGGACAACAGAAAGGTCATAACATGCCAGATCTGATGGTCATTTAACTCTGAGTTTCCATGTTTGTGTTTTCCATATTTGCTGCAGTGGAGTCGGTATATTTCCATGTATTTTGCTTTCTTCCCAATGTTGCAGTGTTTTGTTCTGCGAATAGTCCCTGATTTCATAATGTCCATCTTTGTGTTTTGGCAGCTCCATTAATGTGCCCTTGTTCCAGTCTTGTGTCTTTAAGTGGTATTTTCATCTGTAGTATAATTTGTTCTTTTTTTAGCCATCGGGAACCTGTATCTCAGAACCACAGTCACAGACGCTGTGGAAGGCATCTTTTTTTATTTTTTTTCCTTTAGTGTCCCCATGTAGTCAGAACACAAGTTGCCCTGGTTTGCCCCCTCTTCCTTCCTAGACCATGCAACCTAATTTCTTGATGTTCTGGATTACTCTGTTCGGCACTGTACCAAAGTGGTAATAGAAGTAATTTTTTTCTCTTGAGACTTTAGCTTAAAATTGTCTAATTCTCAAGACCCAAAGACAGTATTTCTGGTGTCAAGTTGTGGCCAACTTGTTTACTATATATAAATGCTTGCCAAGTAGAACAAGTTGAATTTCATGAAATTGCGAGGGGGGAGGTTTTCCATGGCTTCTAAGAAAATAATATCACTTCCCAAGGAATATGGGAACATGTATGTATTGCTGAAAAATATTAAATCTGGGTTGTGTGGTTTAAAGAGAGCAGTTTAGAGTTATTAGCCATTTCTGTGGCTTCCTTCCTTGCTCAGTTGTGTGTGCTGTCTAATTCTGTGTATCCTGTGAGCAAGGTGTCTGAATTTTGACCCATTCACCTGTTAACAAGCTTTTGCAGGAGGAGGAAAAACAACCAGATGGAGCAGAAGAGTGCTGCTGTTTCAGGCCGGGCTGCATACTGGGGAACATGGCAGTAGAGAAGGCAGAATTGCACAGTTTCCTTCAGCAGTGGGCTTCTTCCTCAGTGCTGTGGTTGTTGCTGCTTGGCTTGGCTGTTACAAACAGCTCTCTGAGAAGGAGTGGAGACCTGCCTTACATGTCTTTTCTCAAACTGTCAACCACCTGGTGTGCTATAGAGTTTTGATGTTTCTTTGAGTTTCTGGAAAATAGTGGTCAAGACTGGGGGAGTGATTTGACTACCCCTCAAAGCAGCCTGAATATCTGTCTGTATATTAAGTTGTTTCTCAACCTGGGATCTGATCACTCAGGATTACAGATCTCTCTGTCATGTCTGGAGGATATCTTTAGCTCTTGTAGATCATTTCCGTCTTGCTTATATGTGTCATTTATTTCTTCCTGACTTTTACTGTCCTAGACTGTGTCCACAAAGGACCTAGAAATTTGGGACAGCCATTGCCTGGGTGGTCAGGGAATAGCCAGCAGTTTTGGTTCTAACTGTACTTTGTCAACCTCACTAGCATATTCAGGTTGTCTCAAAAAGAGTGGAAAGAGTTGTGGGGGGAAGGTTGTTTGGTTATTTGAAGGGTTTTGTTTCCTTTGCTTTTGAGGAGCAAGACACCAGTCAGTTTGAAATGGATTGTGTTTGAAATAAGCCTCAGATACACTCAGTAGCACTGTGGTGATGCTGCTGGAGGTTCTGAAAGCTGGCAGAAGAAAAGCTGTGCTTGTGCTGGTTTTGTGTTGGCAGACTTATGGTAAGCAGGTACATGTGTATGTGTGATTGTCAAGCTTTTCCTTGTTACCAGAGCCTTGCTGTAAATGGTATTCCTCAGGGCTGGATTGGTTATTTCTATGCAGGTCTTTAATTCCTGTCTGCTAAGGAAAATGTATCAAAAGATGGATGACTTGTATACACAACTCCCATTAAAATTTTCATTCTGAAATAAATGCCTGATACACTTCTACAGAAAATCACAAGACGGCAGCAGTGTCAGTGGAAATAAATTCATGTGAAGGTCTCCATAAAACTAAGTGAAATTTGATTTATTTGTGAAGCAAGCTGAAACAAAATTAGCTGTAATAGACTGGAATTAATACATTATGTGTTCAAACAATTCCTTCTCTGTTTTTGGAGTTGTAAATGTCTGATGGATTTGTGTTTTGATTCGTAGGTTGAAGACTTTGGGCGACAAATCAAGAGATGCAAAGAAGAGCAGGCAAAGGTACTTCTGAATGTCTTGATATATAGCATTAATATAGGATATTCTTGTTAAGGAAAAATTTGAAGTGGCTCGTATATATGGACCAATTGCAAGAACATTTGCATATAATTTTACAAAATACTATTTTAACAACAGAGAAGCTTAACCAAAGCACATGCTTTGCTTAATGCATTGATAGGTGTAAATAATTTCTAATGGCTGTCAATCAGTTTATAAATTACTATTTAAATTAAATGAATATTCAGTGTTATTGTAGTACCTCATAGAAGATTCAGGTTGCAGTGCACTGAAATGTAATTGTTTACAATCTCTGTGAATCTCATGTCCTAAAATTGTAAATCAGGGGTTTTTTTAGTGTAAAAGCAGAAATAGGAGCCTTTTTATTGTGGGAAATATGTATGTAATTAAATACTTCAGTTTTCTGTTTCAAGAAGTTTTGAGAATTGTGCTGGTTTGAGTATTTTTCTTTCACTGATGTGGGGTTTTTTTTAGTCCTCTGGATTTTAGTTCCCTGCTCATTCTTTCAGACTGTGTAAGCTACAGGGAAAGACTGCTTGATGTCTGTAAATGACATCTGTGAGAGTTACTTCTTAAAATCAGCTCAGATATGCTTTGGTGTAAAGCATGTTCTTATTAAAACATGCTATGTAGACACAAATTAGTTTAAAAACAAGCCAAGTGCTAAATATAAAGCATCTGAAATAAACTGTCCTAAGTTCTGAATCCTGATGTTTTGGGTATAAATTTTTTTTTTAACAGAGGACCAGTTGTATGGGCAAGGCATGGAGGCTAAATTAAGAATAGGTGAAGGTCTGAGTAAAACTGTTTTAGGCAACTGCCTTTTCTGTGTGTTTCCAGTCCATAATATTTTGGTTCTTCTGGAGTACTGTTATAAATATCCATTGCTTTTTGAGAAAAACACTGAGTCAACCAATTGGAGCATCAGAAACAGGGGAATGCTGAGGTGGCTTCTGCTTTGCTGATAAAGTTCAGGGCCAAACACAGCTTAGCTTGATTGTAAGGATGGCTGAGAGCATATGGATGGGAGCTAAAGAGAGGCCAGTCAGGGTGGTGTTGCAATAGGAGTTTGTCACTGGCTCTCTGGCCAGGCAGGGAATGATGTTTTCTCCAAACAGCTTGAGGAATCCTCTGGATCATTGAACTCCCATTTTTGTGGGGGCCTTTAGCTTCCAGCTCCTAAAGGACAGCCCATCAGTATGCAGTCAAGAGGTGCCCTGGGGGAGGGTGTCAAAGGTAACTTCTTGATGCCTCTTCATAACCTCTTTGGCATGCTGGAATGGCCTTAGGAAAGCCAGAGCTCACCTAGAATTGACATTTACAAGAGATGTCAAGGACAAGAAGAGCTGCTAGCCCTGCATTTGTAATAAAAGGCTGAATAAAAACATGGGATTTGTGATAAATGGGGTGAATTACAGCAAATATAGAGGTTGAGTTATTTAATGCCTTTTTGGCTTTAGTGCGTTGTGCTTAGTGAAAGGGGTCACGAAGACTGATGAGTAGTGAATAAAGATAAACTGAAGATACTCAATCCATAAAAGCCCATAGGATCATATGTGCCAAGAGGTATCTCATGAAAATCAAGAGGTACAGATTCCATGTTTCCCTGGGAAGAAAGTACCCCTTCCAACAGTGCAGGCTGGGGCTGACAGACTATCTGGGAAGTAGTTTTGCTAGAAAGACCCTGGAGTTCTTGGCAGACAGCAGACTGAATGTGAGCCAGGGACATGCCTTGCAGCAGGGAAGGCCAACAGCTAATGAGGCTGCAAATAATACCCAGATAGAGGGGTTGTGGAAAGTGATTGTCCCCTGCATTCAGCACACCTTAGGCCACTAACTACTCTGTCCACTTTGGTCCCCAGTTTGAGAAAGGTGTTAATATTCTGGAGCAAGTTAGTGGAGGCCACTAGAGTGGTTGGGGCAGGAACTCTGTGTTTGAGGAAAGGCTGAGATGGGCGTTGTTCAGCCTGGAGAAGAGGTGACTTCTGGGAGACCAAGCAGCAGCCTGTCACTACACGTGAAGTGGTTATTGAGGAAACTGGTGTGTGGTGGGGACACAAAAGGTGATAGGCATAAGTTGAAACAACAGATGATCAGACATAAAAAGCTGAGAAGAGCTTCCTGAGGAAGCTGCCTTGATGTCATAGCTGGTTTTAAGAGGGGATTGCGGTAGAAACCTCCTGAGGTCCCTTTCCACCTCACTGATTGTGTCACTTTTCCCTTGCCTTAAGGACAAGAAGGTTTAATTTATAGTACGTCCCCCCTGCCCCAATCCAATTTGTTTGAGTGATAGTGCAGATCTACTTGGGTGATCTTCCAAGAGGCAAGTTTTGGATGACATCAAGATCTTCACATCCTTAGAAGTACTGCATTGTTAATTTTCTGTAACTTATTGTAAGATGTCTTTATACTTCAAACTGTTATTAATGGAAGTGTATACATCAAATAGGAGATCATTAGAGCATTAAACTGGCAAAAGTTCTTTAGCTTAGTATTTATTTTTAGTGTAGAATATATTCAAGTGCAATATATATATTGAGAGACATGAACTTGTGTAGTAGTCTTTTTTTCCCAGAATATTTCTGTGACCTTTTTTAGATTAAAATTACATTCATCCTATATCTTTGTTAATGGTACTTAGAAATTATTTAATGAAACTTGTTTTTAACGGACACGGTTGAAAAGAGGTAAGAATAGGCTATTGTAAAACAACAAGGGAAAAAAGCAATCCTAGCTTTGGAATGATCTTTTAAGATACACCGTGTAATTAATTTTAAACCAAAATTGGCAAAATGCTTGTGAAACTAGGAAAAGGAGGAAACATTTCTGTGCTCAGCATATCTGTCAAGTGCAGATGTGTGTGCCCACATTTTTTATACTAGCCTTCTATTCTTTAACAATTTTGTACATTTGCAATTTGTTTTATAGAACTGTTCAGTGTTTGCCAGAGTTTTCTGCTGGACTGGAATTACTAAGCAGGTATGACCTTCCTTTTCTTTATTAGTGTTTGCTTCCTATATTAGATTAAAAAACTCTAATTTCTTAAGAAAGAAATTAGAGAAGGAAATCAAAGTGTTGCTAATAGGGTTTTGGTTGTTCTGCAGTTAGTAGTGTGGGAGTGGTTACCAAATGATAAATGTGTTTAAAGCTTGCCCAGTCCTGAAGGGCTGTCCTGTTAGTGAAACTGAAGTTCTGGATGAAAAGCCACATTTGAAAGGTGACTTTAGTCCATGTTGTGATGCAGAGGGGTGAAGGAAGCCAGCACTGAGCCCCAGTCTGTGGTTTCATAACTTAGACATATTTGATATAATTTCCTTCTTTTTTTTTTAAATTGGGAGAGGTGTATATGTACGATTACAATCTTGTTAATTTTTTTCATTTTCTTAATTAAATTGAGTTCCAATTATGTTTAAGGCAGTGAGTTGTCTTGTAAGTATTGCTGAGTCCATTTAGCTTTTAATGTCAGTTAGCAGGTTAAAAAACATGAATCACGTTTTCTTTGAAAGACATTATTTCTCACTGCATATTTGTCTTGGCAAAACAGTAAATACTGGAAAGAATTACACAGCTCTTTAATCTGTAATTTCTGGTAGTACCTGTAAATGTAAGCACAGTGACATCCATGAATTCCTTTGTAAGGAGAGTGCATTAAGAATAGTAATTTTTCTTCTCTTCAGATATGAAGATGCTTGGGCTGCTCTTCATAAAGGAGCCAAAGATTGTGCAAAAGCTGGAGAGGTAAGAAAAAATAACAATGCCATGCATGAAATATTTTAAAATGTGTATAGAATTTTAAACTAAAAATTTTAGTACTGGCCTGCAAGGTTAACCTTGGCCCCCAGGTAAAGACCCACACAGCCTTGTTCACTCTTACAGTAGTGTAAACTTCAATGTAATGCAAATGTGAAATAACAAATAATGTGATTCAGTGTAAAACAGTTGAAAAGATGATGTATGTTAGTGCTGTAGCTCTTTAAAAGCAGTGGGGGGGTGGCTGGGAAAGTACAGAATGTATTGAGGGTTGAGGCACCTTAGTGGTTTGTGTCAGGCCAGGGCTATGTGATGCTGCTGCCCACTCTAGTGCTCAGGAGACAAGAAGATTGGCTTGCCCAACCTAAAAGATTTAGGAAGTGTTTGTGCTTTCTCCTAATTTCATTCACTATTCCTGCCCTGGAAGCAAAGTGACAAGTTGTGTCGTTTATTTGTGGAACAAAAGGAAGGTAAACTTCCAGTGAGTGTTACCAATGCATTACTCAGCACCAGACTTTCAGTTTCAAGCCATGTTTAAGGGGTAGACAGTGTAATCTGGGTAGCAATGATGCAGAGCAGGACTGAGCTGTGGGGTTCTCTGTCCAGGTTGAAACCTTCACTTTGACTGGGTGCATCCTTCATGGCCCTTCTCTTTATTTAAGAGACTTCTCTGTATCTTTTTATAATGGATAAATAACTCACTGTGTACTTATGGTAAGAAAGTCTCTTATGTTCTTTCTCTTGCCTAATGGTATGGCCCTGCTTTTCCCTGCATTCTAGTGAAAACCTTCAGGGATTGGAAATGGAATTCTCCTTGCCGGTTTGGCATGTTTTACTGCTCATAATGTTCCTTTTTTTTTCCCCCTAGAAAATCTCTTAAATTATGTGGTCACAATTTTATAATACTTTCTATAGTTTGCTTTAAAAATCGTGGTTTTGAAAACAATGTAAGGTTTCATATATATTAAACTAATATAACCTAATCTCACATGCAGTGGCTGCTTGGGAAAATGAGAATGAAAAACTTCCTAAAAGACTTACATTTGCCATTAAATTCAGATATTTACTTTACACACAACTCAGTGTATGTATTGCTTGCAGAGTTTTATGTTTTACTTTTTTTGTAAAAGGGGAAAATAAAAACTGTGTAAGCACAGAAGACTGACTGTACTGTAAAACACCTAAAGGTTCACTTGTCCAGTATCCTATTTCTGCTTACTTGTGCTGTCTTATTTTTAAATGTTGAATAAAGTGAAAATTTCAAGCTTTTATTGCAGCTTACAGTCTTACCATGTTAAATGGTAGATGTTGACTCCAGTTAACAGTTCCATGTACAAAATTGTCCTTTTAGATGATTGTCATTTCAGCTGCATTCAGTTATTTTAGGGCTGAAATGTTTGTGGTGTTCGTCCCCATCTCATGGTGGCTTGTTTTGTTTTTTTTTGTTTGCTTTGCTGTTTAACTCATATAAATACCTCAGAAATAGGGCTGGCTTTATTTAACTAAGACTTTTTTGGCCTTTTGGAGTGTCCCATTTCACAGTGGGCTTTGAAATAAGTTTTCAAAACTTGTGTGGTGAAACAGGATGGTTTTTTTAACAGACATAGGTAGCTGGAGGAATTTGCAAAATATAGTTGTTCTTTTAAAATAATTGATCCAAAGTGGGTAGAATTGTAAATTTGAGAGCTTCTTTGCCCATTGCTCAGACTTTTTCAGTTTCTGGATATAAAGACTAAAAATTTAGGAATTCAGAATGCAGATATAGCCACAGGCTGTAGTTGTGTGTGCAAGAGGAAGAACGGGTAATGGAATTAAGAGCAGGGAAACAATTATAGTCATCTCAATTATATATAAGTGAAACATTTGTTACCTAGGATCTCTTGATCTTAGGTGTTTTTCATCAAAAATATAAGCAACACTTCGAAGCAGTGTTTCCTTTTCTTATTATATAATAAAAGTTGGAAAGAACGAAACAACAAGAATTGAACTTGTAGAAACAAGTTGAGCAATGAATTGAACAATGTAGAAATGTGTTCATAAACACTTGGCACTACTGTGGCTTATCACAAAAGCAGAAGAGCAGGAATGTTATAAAGGCAACTTTTAAAAAAATGTCATTCCATTTACTTTATTTTCTGGACTGCTTTGTGTGGAGGGAGCAGAAAACATTCCCAAAGTTTGCATGTGCAGAATCTTCATTTTTATTGTGAGAATGAAATTGGTATGACTGGCAACATCACACTATTGATCTAAATACACCCAAAATCACAGCACTGCAGTGTTGTTACTGTGCACCTGTGCAAAACTGCTGCCAAAAGTTCAGGTACATCTTGTTTACAGATATTAGCATCCATAAAATACTTCCTGCATTGATTAGTATATTGAGAAATAACTTTGTCTTATTTTTGTTCAGTGCATTTTGATATAAATATTCCATACTACAGGGAATTTTTTTGAGCATGTTGCTTATTTACTTGAGGAGTACACAAGTGGCAGGGCTGTTGAGTTGCTGTGCTGACCTTATGCTTCTAAATTATTATTAATTATAAAAATTAGTCAAGATGCTCATAAACAGGTACATAAATTTGCAATTAAAGACCTGTTTGTTGCAGCTGGTCGATAGTGAAGTTGTGATGCTTTCTGCACATTGGGAAAAGAAAAGGAGCAGTCTGGTGGAACTGCAGGATCAGCTTCAGCAAATACCAGGATTTTTAGCAGATCTGGAATGCCTCACAGCAAACCTAGGTAAGTTCTTACAGACATAACAAGCATTCAAATCAGTACAGAGGATTAGACTGAAGTTTAGCTGTTGTAAATGTTATGATTATGAAATTTAATTTTGCTTTCTGTGGTAAAACTGTAGTTCTTAAACAAATGGATTTTTAAAAAAGATTGACAAGTAGCAGTGGTTGCTCTCCCAGCAGTTAAAATTTTGTATGTGTTGTTATTTAAAAAAAAATTGCCTAGTTTGAACAAGTGAAAAATGCTATTCTTGAAGTCTTGTTAAATTGTTAAGATTTTTGATAGTATGATCACTCATGTATATAGCTGCTTCTTTTGGAGTCTGTAATTTTACAAAATAATGTTTAAACTTATCATTTGGGGTGGGATGGGGAGAAATTTACCTGGCTAGGGGCACTTTCAAAGCAGAAACCCTTGGTGTTGAATATTCTTGGTTCCAAAGGTAACTTTCATAGTTTGAATTAATGTACATGGTTAAGATATTCTGAAGTGATACCCAGCTTTTCTATAGGTGAACATTAATGCTGCCTATTAAGGTTAGAAAGCCCCTCATGTTTGTTCAGTGGGTTGTAATTTTTAAAACTTTACCAAGGGTTAACCTGTTCATTTTATTTAAAAGATAGAGATGAATGCTTTGGTGGGCTAATTCTGGTATCTTTCATACGAAACTGTTGATCCACTGTTGAAAATTCAATTAGGTAAAAATGTTGGGGACTCTTAATCTCTGAAAATCTCTACTATTGCTGAACCTTGAAATGGGCAGGCAGCATTTGACAAGCAGCAACCCTGCCTGTCCACGGTCTCCTGATGCTTCCATGAAAATCTGTATGGGGTGCATCAACTTAAAGCTTTGAAAAACTTTGAAAAAATGGATTTTAGGTAGCTAAGTTCCCCAGGGACTGTGCCTGCACTCCTCTTATAGCTGCTGGGAAGCATGCAGAAATTCCTCATGTGATTGCAGCTCTGTTTTTTTGTGAAGTGGGCTGGATTTATGTGCTGACGTGATGTGAAGAAAAGGAGGGTTCTTTTCTCTCTTCAAGGGCTAATTTCTCATTCTGCTATGGTCAGTGGACATGCACAAATCAGCTTTTGTTCCTAGGTAGGCTGGTAATAACTTTGCTACTTATTTCTGAACGAAGGAATGTATTCTACTTTTTATTACAATTTTCTTATACCATCTTGTTTGATAAGCCTTTATCATCTGTGCTAACCATTTAATATTGGCTGTTTGAAAAAAAAATTCTAAGGAAGTAAAAGTTCAAATAATGATTTATTAAAATACTGGGTTTAATATTATCGTGCAGTCCACTGGTAGCCCAAAGATAAACAATATAATAGAAAGCTAATGGAATTGCCTTTATAGTTCATAACTGCAAATGCTGTAAATGCTGAGGAATTGGGGCTACCTTCTGATTCCTAATACAGTTTTATGAACTAGAATTAATCTCACTCCAAGTGTAGAATTTCTTGGAGAGAGGTGTCTCTAGATATTTTTGATACTGCAAAAGTAGGATTAAAGGAAGAATTCAGCAGCCTGTTCAGGGAACCTAATGAATTTTGAATTATACTGCTAAGGTTCTGAGATTTGAACCAAACCTTCTAGCTTTACCTTTTGTGCCTGATTTTAAGTAATTTATATAAAGTTCCCTATTAGTTCCTCCTAGCTAACTGAGAGGTTTTTTTAACTGTTTTGAGTTTTATTTTTTCTTCCAATAATTTTTATGAAGTCTATTTGAAGAGATAGGTATAATTTGTGCCAAATTCAGCATATAACCTTCTGGAGGTGATTTAGCAGAAATTTATTGCAATAAGAATAATGAAGCTCACTGTTTTTAGTCTTTATAAGTCTTAACTAACTGCTTCATATAAATATAAACTGTATTCAGTTTTATTCTGACTGTAAATTTTCAGTATGAGTGAAACATTCTGTAAAAGAAAAAAGAAGTGAAAATATAATCACAAAGTGCTGAGTTATGCACCCAAGATGTTATTTGGCTAACCTTCATAATTTCAACAAAATAGTTGTTTCTTCTGACATGATATGATTCTAATAAATCTATTAATGCTTTCATTTTGAAAGTCGATAGGGAGCCCTGGCTGCTTTCAGTAAAAGAAATTTCAGATAATGGAAATGAACCTTTTTAGTGACCTACTTAAAATTGATATGACTCATGTACAGATTCTTCAACTTTTGCTATGTATTACAAGACACATTTTCATTAGCAATTTTATAAAGTTTTTTAGCTTAGGTATTCACATTATCAGTCATCCCTCTCTTGAAGTAGAAAGTCTGTGTCTTCATTTGATAAATTTATTTTATTATGCAATGTCTTGTAGCTGCTACTGGGAACTTTGAAGAAAAAATTACTCCCATGTAAAAGTGAAAAGGACAGTTACTGCCCTTTCAAAGTGCAGAATTAGAATCATCACTTAAGCCAGTTTTTATTTGAGATATTGTAGAAAATATCTGCTTGCTGATATCTGGCATACTTAGTATGAAGTGTGTTTTCATGTTTGAGCAGTGGCATTTTGCTCAAACATCTGTTTTGATTTCAGCAAATCAATACACACAAACATTGATCCAAATCCAGTTTTTCTCCCTTTTTTTTTTTTTCTATTTTTTTTTTAAAGATCAGATGTTAAGAATTAACTTGATACTGGTTTCAGAAAGACTGATCTTGTACATAGGTGACAGATCCAACATAGGTTGAAAATGTTTTACTAATGGGACTAGGAAGAAAATAAGGCTGGGGATCTAGTCATAGAGATAAAAGCCTTTGCCTCCTAGTCTTTAGGGGTTTTTTTTGAAGTGAGGGTGAGATGGGTGTGAACATTCATTGGATAAACAGAACCTTTTGCACTGCTTAGGAGAAGTATCCTTGTTTATATCTTGAGTAAAAGGTCAGTCTTTTATTTCAGATTGTGTATCAAGTATGGAAGTTGCCATGCTCTAGCTTTGCAAAAGTTAGTCTAATTTTTTCAGAATTTGCATTTATCTTTTACTGAGAAAATCAGGGAAAATGTTGGGAAGATGTATGTACTACCAGGGAATTTGAATAATATTGTATGAAGACAGGTATATTCAACAGGGAATTTTTCTCCACAGGCTCCAGGGCACAACACCTCATCGGAGGGGTTTGTTGTATTAGGTGGAGATATATGTATAAAAGGCATACAGTTTGGTTCTGTAAACTTGCAAGTGTCTGAGGATTGAATACACAAGGATAAAGATCCTAGTGTAATTGCTATGTAGTTTCAGCAAAGAAACGGCTTTAACTTCATGTAAGTGGTATTATACTAGCTGGGTTTAAGATCTTTTCTGTAAAAACAGAAAAAAATTATATAAAAATTATATAAAGTTTTTTCTTTTCTTTTTTTTGTTGCAGCTGAATTGAACTCTTCCTGTCCATATATGTCTTTCACTGCTCATTTTAAGCTTTTAGTAATCTCAGCCCCTTTGTGGCCTAGAGGTAGAGGGAACATCTTCAATGTAATTGCTTCCATCCTTTCTGCTTTTTGTGTTTTAGTCAGAAAATAAATGAGCTTTGTAGAAATGCCTTTAATACTCCTGCATGGTTTCTGTTGAGTGGCTGGAATGCAGGAAGGCTACACCTAAAGTTAGTGGAAGCCTATTTTCTGATATACAGCTGTAATTTATCTATTTTAACAAATTTTGTATTCATACAGAACTACAGATAACATAGGTTTCAGTTAGAAAAATTATGTGATAAATTTAAATGAGGTAGACTTTAGAAAGAAAGTGTTTTTTGTATAAAAAATCAGTGATTGTTGACTTTAGGTAAATACTTTAATACCTGATAGCTGGCAAACTAAGGAAAACAGTGTACGCTGATGGACGATAATGCAATGTAATGTCATCTGACCAAACTGTAAACATACTTCAAAAGAATGAAAATTAAGAATTAAAGTTTCAAATAATGTTGCTATACTTGTGGTAATGTAAGAAATATAGCCCAAACTGCTATAATTGGAGTGATGTGACCCAAAGAACAAGGGTTTTTTTTTTCAGCTGTCTAGTAAAAGATACTATTTCTACAAATGTGGCATATTGCTATGCATGAAAATTCTTCATCTAAAAGTAAATACATTTTTTTAAATCTGAAATAGATTTAGAGGAGATGGGGTTTTTTACAGCCTAAGTTTCAAATTGGTTAAATCTGTAGTTATGTAGCACTGCCTTTGTATGCACAGTGCATATATTCTCTTTTGGATAAGACAGATGTTAATTCTCAGCTGTAGCTGGTGATGCTGCAGTGGAGCTTGTCTTGACCTTTTTTTTTGTTAAAAGCAATTTGTCTTTCACTTCAGAAAGGAAAAAACTTCTGAAACCTCTGTTGCAGTAAAGCAGGATTGTTGCTTCCTGGAGAGATCTCTAGCGTCCATTCCTGTTCTTCAGGAGCACGGTGTTTTCTCCAATTCCCACTAGAGGCTGCTCAAATGCAAGTGCTAGGAATCAGTTGTCTCTAGAATTCACTTTTCTTCATCCTCTTCATTTTCCTATCCTTTGTTGTTGTCTTTTAATATTATTTCAACAGCAAATACAGCATAGCAGGTGGTGGTGGGGGGGGGTTTAAGTGGAAAAAACAGTGGTTGATAGGTCCCTTAGTAAATTGCCTTCAGCCCTGCTGTGTTTGAGAATTTTGCAGATTAATAAGGGAGCAATTATTCTGAAAAGCAAGTTAGCACAATACAGGTGTTTGGATTTTAATGCACTCAGAGAAGTCAATTTTTTAAAAGAAAGGGCCTACCAATCATAATTGTAATCATGATATTACACTTTGAATACATCTGGATTTTGTGAGAGAAAATTAAGTATGTGGTAAACAATGAATGTTCCACATCACAATATGCAGAACTGAAAACATTTTTTCTCCTCAAACTTCTTTCTGCATTAATTGCCAACTGCCTTTTTTTTTTTATTTTTCCCCCAGTCCCTTCCCCCTCCCCTCAGTGATCTGTATAAAGAAAAATAATTTAGGGAGATATTTGCTGATTATATGATTAATGTTCCCCTTTCCTACTGTTGTGGATCTTCCTTGTTAGGGACTGAAAAAATGGTGTTAAGTGAAGCCAAACATATGAATATGCATATGAATATGAAATTCATTTATAAAGTCTTAACTTTTGCTTTTTAAGGGGAACCACAAGGATGGCTATTTATAATGGAACAAAGGTTAAGGAAGTTTAAATTATGTATTGTCCAAGATAGGCTTCAAGTAGAATGGTCAAGCCAGAATGGAGGATTTGACTGATGCCTTCAGCTTATTGTTTCCTTCTTTTGAGCATCTGAAATACATCACCTCTGGCTGCTATTTGTAAAAATGTGAATTATTCTTGCTTCTGCAATTTACCGTCCCCAGGAGAAGTCCTAGCAAAAAGATGAATAATATTCCTGTAATTCACACAGTTTCTTCCCAGAGTGACCAGCCAGTTAGTGTTTGGGAAAATAGTTTTTCCACTGTGGAATCCTGAGAAGATACATGAAATCTAGCATTAATCACTGTCAGGGAGAGTGATCCTTTGATACAAGGTTCACATGGGTTAATTCAGATGAGGAGGGACCTCTGGAATTGTTTAGTCCCAATTTCTACTCAAAGCAATGTGAGCTATGAGATGAGATCAGTTTTCTCAGGACATGTCATAGACAAGATCTGTTTGAAGTTGAGACTGAGCAATTATGTTTAAAGATGGGATTAAGAGATGTGTATGTAAAATAGGTAGATTTAATCGTAAAATTTACATATATATGTAAAATAGGTAAATCTTCATATCTAGTTCTCAGTAAAGAGTCTGTCTTCAGAGACATAAATATATGTTCCTTTATATTACCATGACCTCATGTGAAAGTTAAAATTCTCCCTTATGCTTTATTTTTGCTTCATTTGAATAAATGAAGATTTTACCTGGCTTTGGCCAGCACAGATTTATTCCTTGGATTGGTACTGTGCTAAACTGACAGTCTGCTCAAGAAGGAAAAGTATGAGCCCTCCATGCTTCCCTTCCTCAAATACAGGGCAGGAGCCTGTGATGCCATAATGCTGGGACAAATGGAGCAGTTCAGCATCTTACTACTAAGGGAACCTCAGATCTCCCTTGAATGTGGCTCTACTGCCACTTTTTACTGTGGGAGTTGGGCTGAGATTTGTTTATCTCTTGGAGCCATTTATATGTCTGTAATTATCATCATGTTAATTATTTACCTTTACAAAAATCCAGTTTCTGTTCAGGTGAGTTGTCTGTCTGTTGATGCAATTTGATATTCATACAAGTCTTTCTTACAGCCCAGCTAGAGGCAAACTTTGAGGAAATGGAGAATCATCTATTGTGTCTTGAGGAACTATGTGAGCAGTGTGAATTGGAAAGATACAAATGTATGCAGACATTACAGCTGGAAAACTACAAGAAAACAAAAAGGTAAATAAAACGATATAAATTAGCATACAATATAAGCCTTTTTTAATTAACCCCCCATATTTAATATAATCTCTTTTATTTTAATCTTCTAAAGAAACAGTAATCTTTGACAGGATGTTGCAAATTTATAGTAGATTCATTGAATGTCTTAGTGATGAACAAAGACTTCGTGTGTTTGGAAAATTATCATGACATTTTTGTTAAGATGAAGTCATGTTTGTTATTCTCTGCAAAGAATTGGAATAAGAGCTGTTCTTTATAAGCACAGATAAACTGTTGTTTCTTTTAATCCCTTGCCCTGGTTTATGGATTCCTTTTTTTTTCTTTTCTATGTACCTGTCAGGTTAGGAACTGAATTTTTCTGATATCTTCCTTTCAGTTCTATCAGTATCCAATCCGATAAGTACCTTTCACTCTGTATGAAAGTTATTAGTCTCCTGCCATTCTCTTACTTGTAAAGGCAGGGCATTAATTCTTGGAATTAAAGCTCACCTTACAGCAGTATGTGTGAAAATTCAACTTTCAACTCGTGAGCTTCAGGTTTACCTAGAAGATAAAGGAGCAAGAGAAAAATATTAAGTGCTTAAACTGTTAACTTTCTTATTTTTGTTACTTCCAGTTCCAAAAATAACCTACTATAAAGAAATAAGAAAAGCAGTATTACATTCATTATATAAGTTAGGAAATGAGGAGTTAAATTGAAGCAGTCTGTCAAAGACAGTGCCTGACAGCCTGTTTGGTGGGTAGATGTGGATGTTGACTGATATGGGGATAACCAGTTTACTTGGTATGTCCAGGCATGAGTCCTGCTGTTAGCCAGGGGAAGCACCCTGGTACCCTCTTTGCCTCATTGATGGTGGAAGCAAGTTTGATACATGTGGTAAGATCAGAGCAAGTGGTTCCCTCCTGGTTCTGGTGAGGATAAGGTATTTAAGGGTGGGACTGTGCCAGACAGCACTGGCCACATTTTCCTTAGCTCATCTGTGTTCACCCTACTTCCCGTTCTTGTAGCTCTTTCTTTTTTTATGGCTTTTAAAATTCCAGTGTCGTCCCGAAAGATCTGTTGACCCCTGACTACTTTTTCCCTATTGGTTCTCAGTTATTATGTGGGGAATGTAGGGAATCTTAGGCTTCTATGGTGTTACAGATCCAGTTACTGAAGGAGTGCTGATGTTGCAGGTTCTACCTCCCAAAAGATCTCCAATACCTTAAAGATCCTCCTTCAGTTTTCCGTGACATTTTTCTGTTTCTCACCTAACTTCCCTTTAGACACCTGTGAAATCCAGTCATCCCTCATGGTGCTATGTGTGGCTTTTGTCTGTGCATTACTATGTTACCTGTCACATCTGGCAATTTCTATGTCATGTCCCTTTAGTTTTTCCCATCCTTCAGTTGTCTTAACTGAAGAACTGGCCCTCAGGCCAGGGCCTCAGCAATGGTCTGTAATTTTCCTGCAGCGTGGATTTCCCTTTCCAAGGTCAGGGCACTTCCATATTCTCTCTCCAGGAAGAGTCAACAATTCGCTTGTTCAAACCTACTTGAGTAATCTAAAAATTTAATAATTCCAAAATTCTAAATACATGCTATTTAACCAAATAACACAAGTTTAAAATATGTATAAAGCAACAGATTTGGTCCCGTATAATAATCTTTCTACAGTTTTCTGAATGGTTTTTGTTCTCAGTCATCCTGGCTCCCTTTCTTCTAGCCACTGTTTTCAACATCAAAATAAAATGTTAAACCATTGCCTGCTCTGCTTAACAGCATCTAATCAGTTTTATAAATAGAATGCTAAGCAAGCTACTTAGTGTAATTATAAGCTGATTACATTTGGTCAGACCTAGACAAAACAGGAGAAATGCAGGTAATTT
This sequence comes from Toxostoma redivivum, assembly GCA_013397375.1. Taxonomy (NCBI): domain Eukaryota; kingdom Metazoa; phylum Chordata; class Aves; order Passeriformes; family Mimidae; genus Toxostoma; species Toxostoma redivivum. The sequence continues at coordinate 464,869 of VXBI01003326.1, read as the reverse complement.
CTGGTTGATCATTACCACTCTATTTATTTAGGTAAGAAATTAACTGCTGGCTCATTACAGAAAGGACATTGCCAGTGTAGGTGCTTGAAGAGTGAGCAGCTGGTTAACTTGACGTGAGTGTGATTTGTGATGTATGTTTGGAACTCATATCCTGTCTTCCTCTAGTGGTTGGGGTTTTCACTGTGATACCAGCTGAAAGAATCAAGATGGGGGGAGAGGTCAGGAATCTATGCTCTCTCTTCAGCACAGAAATTATTTTCAGGGAGTAGGTGGTTTTGTGTTTGAAAAAATATTGATGTGTTTTGACAATATAGGGATCAAAACTGAGATGAATATGAACTCTCAAAACTCGGGTTATTTTAAGCATGTAACAAAAGGTAATTTTTTTATAAAGTCACTGTAGAGCTTAGGTTAGAAGCTAATGTATTTCAAGTCTTTTGAAAAAATCCTATGTGAAAGACTTAGAAGAAGGTGCTTTAGGTCAACATTAAAGCTATGAAATGCAGCTTATGGTAACTATGGGAACTTATTTTAAGAAATAGGTCTCCCTATTAGATAGAGCAACTTTATTTCCATTCTAACAGATCAACTTTTTCCCTTTTGTCATTGTCTTGAGTACTAATTTCAAAGTAGACTCATCAGTCCAGGATCTTTTCCAAGTTATTTAAAAGCGTGGTGTTTGGGGGGGATTGGTTTGAATTTTTTTTTTTTTGGGTGAGCTTATCTCTGGAATTTTAATACTCTTTTTTGTGTTTAAATCCCTTGATCAGGGTACCTGTACTGTTGTATGAGGTCTAGATTCCACCCTTGTTTTCTCTGGTTAGTGTCTCTGCAATTGTTTGTAGGTATGTTAGCATTAAACCATGTCATTTTGTTTCCTGTCTTTTTTCAATCAAGCACAATTCTTCTTCCCTTTTTATCATTCTCCTACTGAAGATGTTCTGATTGTGGCAAACTTTGTCTCTTTAGTCTCACATGGCAATTCTTGCTCTCCCAAGTTCAGTGTCCTTTAGGCAGCACTGTCAGGAGCTCACTTTTGTGTCATCTTTTTATGTGCATAAAATTTATGGCAACTGCATTGCGTAGATTAGAGATGTGTGTGAGAATATGTCTTAGTTACTGTTGTTTTTCTTCTGTAGACTATTCCTCTCTTTCATTGCTTTGGGAATAAAAGGAACAGTCAGGGTTGTTGGATGTAGATACAGTGGCTTATCTTAGGCCTGAACAACATAAAGATTTGAAAAGTACATACAAAAAGGCTTCCATATCTGTAGCTCTTGTTTAGATCCCATAACATTACTCAAGTGATGGGCTGGAATGGTGCTTTGTACTGTACAGCATCCTCAGTGGTGATTCCCTCTCACCTGGCAGTGATAATTTAAATTTTACCTTCATGATCATTTCAAGCTTTACATGAAATTTATAAAATTTACTTGAAATGTAAAAAAAAAAAGTGTATATGCCCCTTTGTAGCAAATGTTTCGAGCAAGTATATTTTTTCTTCTAATGTTAAGAGTACTGTGGATTATTTCTGAGACCTCAGCTATGTGTTTCATAGCTCTCATAAAGTTTTCATCCTTGTAAATTTTCATGCCATACTCTTTTTCATCAGTCTCCTAGTGGTATGGACTTGGAGCTGCTATACCTCTGTGTAATTGGGTACCTAAATAAACATTTTTACAAGATTGGATTGCAGAACTTTTTTCATCTTCAGGACAGTTTTCATGGCAGATGTACAGTGGATGACAGGCTTTGAATTTTCATTAGGCATTGTATAAGTTTCTGTACGCACATTGCAAAGATGTTTTCTATCCTATTTCATGAGTTTGAATACAGCCCAATCAGCAGCAAGTGTTTTCATGGTGATAAGTGGCTGGAATTAATTTTATGGGCATCAGTTGTTGCACTTCTTTGGGCAGACACATGGAATAAGAATTCCTATTGATCCTGAAGAGAGTTACACAGACTTTGGAAGAGTTTAATGGATAATTTTCCTTCCTTTTTTTTGTAGTTTGAAGGCTCTGAACTTTCTTCTGTTTGCAAGAACTCTTGCATTACAGTATTCTGCATATGCTACACCCAAAGGAGTATGCTGTTTCATTATTAGTGAATTTTACTCCCATCAGTGCTTCTGGTATTTGGAAACATTGGGCAAGACTGAGCACACGGCAGATTTGAAGATTGCAGGGGTTTTGGCAGCTTTTTCTCTTATTTGCAAAGTGTGAGTGTATGTATACTTTGTCACTTTTAAGTTGATTTAATTTTTCCCGTTCTCTGGTGGTCTTTGCTTGGTACAGAGAGACAGTGACATTGTTACAAAGAAATTTGCTGCTTACTTTGTCCTTATAGTCTTGTTTTCTTTCAAATAGGCAAATAAAAGACTTTTTTCTTTGGCTTTTGTGACCTGTGGTTAAAGACCGAATGTTTGTGTTGGATCCTCTGTATCCTACAGCACCTTTTAATAACGTTATCTAGAAAATGTTAAAACATTATGTCAATCCTGCATAATTTATCTCTACCTTTATGTGATGCTTGTTAGTGGGCATAATCTGCAAATCCTGTCAAGCTGTTAATACCAGGCATCTTTGTCCAGACTTACTGTACCGATAATAGGAACAGATGGTTTAGGACTGCCTTAATCATCATTTTGTGCCCTCCCTCTCTTCAAAAATGCATTATTTATATGTATAATTAATTCATTGTGACTAGTGGCAGAACAGGGCTTAGGTGCTTGTCATTACCACACTGAAATTCATTCTCTATGTTGTGCCTCCTGATAAATTCTGTGTTTCTTTGCTATGGATTATTTCCTGAGATCTTTAATAACGCTTTTCTACTTACACTGAAAAATAATTAATTTAAAAGTAGTTTAAAAAATGTATTAAATGCATTCATTGACAGTGCTTGTGTGAGGGAGATTTAACATTCCTATGTCAAAGGGACATGTTGAGGATGCATGAAGAGATACAAGTTGTAATTTCTCTCTGGTACAGTTGCATTCATGCTGCATGGAACCACATTCAGCATTTTAGGTGAAGATTACACATGGAGCCACAAGCTCTTTTTACTTACTTGTTTCTGTGCATTAGGGTTGTACCATATGTTGCTTACTGAATAAAGTTTGGCCAGTTTTTGAACACTGTCATTTTTCTTCTCTTTAATGCTTATGAAGAAATTGATGGCCAGGTCAAAAAGAAGATCGACAGTTTCTTGTGTGGCTGTTTACCAAACACAGGTTTGCAGGAACTCCTTTTCTTTCTAGAAAAAAATGGTGGAGTTGATGGTGGAGGTGGTCCTTGATGGTGGATTGTTTGTACCTTCTCTTAAACTTCACCTTCTCTTACATTCTTTCTAGTTTCTCAAATTGTAGCTTCTCTTAATTTTCTGTTCTCAAATGTCTGCTTTAAACTTTCATTCCTAAAATTTTAAAAACAAACTGTGTTGGTACATGTATGTTTTAGTGATCCGATGACATTGCATACTAAGTTAAAATTTAAAAAATTGTAAAAGCTATTGGGTTTTTTGGATGAAGAGGATGAAAGCAAAAGCATTAAAAACTGTGATCTGTGCAAAAGCCTACATCTGAAGGCATGAGCTTTTAGAGGGCGCTAAGCATTTTTTCCACATTTCTGTTTCCAGTTTGGGATGGTTCTGATTGTAAGTGGCCTGTGTCAGTCTCTTAGCAGAGGACAAAACTTGCCTTTGATTTCACTTCTACCATTGTCTTATGATTTTAAGGCCATCTCCCTTATTTTTTATTGCTCTTTTGAATGATTGTGCCTGAAAGTTGACTCCCCATGTTCTTAAGATTTGTTGGGGTCTTTTTGAAACATTGAAACAGAAATGCTTTCACTGTACCCTGAAACCGCTGAGTATATTAGGGTAGTACTTGTTTTTTGTTGTATTTATTAATTTGATTACCAGTTAATGTTTGTAATTTCTGTTGAAGAAATTTGCTGGGATTAGTTCCATCTTCTGGATTGACCTTAATGTAGAAGTTTTGCTGGAAAATGGACTTCAGCTACTTCTGTACCTGCATGAGTATGGAAGCAAAAAAATCTCCACTGCAATATAATTGAAATGCCTTAGTTCTCTGCTCTTTTAGTGGATAAAAATGTCACTTTTGATGATGTAGAATCCTGACCTGTCTTCAGTGTTTCGTCAGATGAATAGAAACTCTTGCCTGCAGTTCAATTCCAACAGTAGTTTAGAAATATTGTTGGTTTTTAGTAATTTTTCAATATTTAAAGGCTTTTCATTGCTTCATTCTCAAGTGCATTTCAAAGTAGTAATTGGCCTAAGTATCTCTCCTAAGCATCTAAGAGGTGCTGAACCACTCTCAGGGATGGGGAAGACAGTTTTGTGTCAAGATTTATAAAAGTGCTAATCCTAAGTCAAAAAAAAAAAAAAAAAAAGCAAAAAGTACTTGAATTACTTCTGTGCGCCATACAAATGACATAGGTTTTGAGTTCTTAGTTTTTTGGTTTTTACTTCTGATGGCATCCAGAAGGAAGGTCCCAGAGGAGAGATTGCATGGCTTTTTAGCTTACTTGAGTCAGGTTATGGAAGGATTCTTTTTTTAATATATAGTTTTGAAAAGTTTACTGTACCAGATATAGCAAAGTAAATGCAGCATTTCTCAGTTTCTGGGTTGGATCATGTGTGAATGCCATAAATATTTTTTGATTAATTTGCTGATAAGCATCTATATTTCTTCAAATGTATTTTTTGTAAATAGTATTTGCAACTCAACATTTATTAACACATATAACTGTAAAATCTTTCAAATTTAATCCTAAATTTTTAGCGTTCATTTGCTGTCTTGATATTGGCTTTTGTTTATATATGTCTAGTAGTTGGAATTTATTGACAATTACTTTTAGAGCTTGTGTTATAAAATTATTCCTGACATTAATTTAGGACTTCGTTGTTTTCTTATCTGCCTATTCTCTTCTTGAAGATAAAATACAAAACCATCAGTTCTGGCTGGTGGCATCTTTATAAGGAATGTGGTGTTTCTGTGGTCTCCTAGGTATTTAACTGGATTCCTTGATGTTTAGTTACACTTAGGAAATTGATCTTAGTGTTACAGCCCTTTGCAAGATACAGTAGAACCGGAGATTTTTTTTCCTTACTGTTGCTGAACAAATTAAATTCTCTTAGATCTCAGTAATTTAAAGTGGGATAGTTATGTTTGCTGGTCCTCCCTTATTCTAATTTCTAGATTTATTTTTGTTTGTCAGTGATACCAGCATAGTCTTCCTAGTGTCCATCTCATCTGCTCAGTGGCTAGAGTAGGGTTAATCCAACAATGCAGAGAAAAGCCTGAGGGGAATGGGAAGGTCCTTGGGAATTTGCATCGGCCTTTAACTAGATTGTAACTCTAACTGGTCATGTCAGTTAGTGGGACAAGTCATATATTGTAGATGGTTTGTTTCACCTGCTGTCTCCACAATTATATTTTCTCACCACAAACCCTGAATCTCAACTTTTCTGTAAATGAAGAAGTTGAGAGCACTGACAGCATCATCATTAGAACATTTCAGGTATCTTGAAAATTGGTAACTGAGTTTGATGTTTATAGAATTTCACAGAGTAATTAAGCACTACTTAACTGGAAAGGCAGGGATGAACATTATTGCATATATGTGTGGCCAGATAGTTTTCATGGGTACCAGTGGAGCCTGTACAGCAACTTGCCTCTCAGGAATGAATCTGGGATTTGTAAATTGCTCTGCATACACAGTGAGATTACTTTTCAAGTGTCTCAATGCCTTTATATTCAGATTATGTTAGACTTTAGCCTGTTTTTTCTTGCTCAGAGGTGCTGAGCAAAAGAGTTATTTATATTATAATGGACCTCCTAATTCAGTCCTTTCTTCTGAAAGCTTACTGTTAATTATGAAAAGGTAAAATGTATTGTTATATGAGTAATTAATCGGGTTTGTTGTCAGTAAACTAAAATTTAGTAGCTGAAGAGCATACAGTCAGATGCCAGGTAGTTGTATTGATCAGGGGTCAGACTCAGCATGGGAGCTCCTTTAATCCTGGACAGATGCTGAGCAGCCCACACTGGGCTTCAAGAGCCTTCATGAATAGTGAGGCCAGAGGCAAGGCAGTGTTTGTTTTCCTTCTAATAGTAGTGGAAAGGGTTATCTCATCCATCTGTGAAGTGCATGAATGTTCTTTTGGATGAAATCTCTTTAAAATCCAGGAGCATTTCCCTATAGTGCACTTTCAATTGCCTTATGTTTCCTCTTGCTTGTCTTTCAGCCTTGCTTTGAAGGCCACTTTTCCAAAACTGCTTTCAATTTAATCTTTGTCATTTTTTTAATTGCTCTCACAAATTGCTCTCTCTTTACATTGTGTTCCGAATATGAAATTTAATTCTTAATGTGAGGTCAGTGTATTCTGCAGATGACCTTTTGTCTCTAGATTCTTAGAGAAGACATCGGAGGAATCTTCTTTCTGGCAGTTTATCAGTAAATATGAAAACATTTATTTCTTTGTAAAGGCAAGAAGTGTAACACTTTATTATACGTTTTTCTCTGTGTGCCAGCTCTTAATTACCCAACTAGAAAATGTACTGATATACTCTTAAGCCATCTGTTTTTTCCAATGTCATTGCAAGTCAGTTTCCTTTCCACTCTGCAGTTTAGTGTCATGTTCTTACCAAAGCTGATGATAAGTGAGATTAAGGATTAAAATTTTCAACCTTCCAAGTTTTTATTTAGATTATTTGACTTAATAAATAAAAAAAAAACTTCCATGATGCTGACGCTGAACATGGTTTCAATAAGCATATACTTTAGTATGTGTTTGTAATAGAAGTTTTATTGAAAGTCTTGTGAGTAACCACAAGATATTATTAATTCATGCTTTATAAAATATAAAATCTTTATTCATTGGGTCTGAATTGGTATGAGGATACCAGGAAGTACAGATCCTTAAATTTCAATTCTGTATTTTTACTGTATGCTAATCAGAGATACTTTTAATTTTTCAGAGGGAAAAAAGCTTTTGTCAAATATTAATTTCCAACTTTCTTAATGAATGGTAATTATGTATATGAATATAGGGACAGCATCTTAAGGGTTGTGCATCTCAACCCTAAAAATAGTGATGATTTTGAAAAGGAAGATTTTGGGGATTTAGTCAAAATGAGTGATTGCCACTTGGTTACTGTATTACCATCTTGTTTACTAATCTCTTTCAACACAATAGTAGTAATTGTTTCATCTTCCCTTTTGTAGATGTCATAAAATCTCCTGATTTTAGGTGCAAGTAATGTAGTTTTTCCCCTTACTTTCACAAGATGTTTCCTCCAGTATGGTTTTGTTTCAGTCCATGGAAAACAAGCATTTCCTGTGATTGTTGTTTCCTCAACTACTGTGCCATTATTAAAAAATAAGGAGGGCAACTTGTGAGACTGTTTAAGAATTTTGTAACTGTAAATAGGTATACAGGATAGGAAAATTTCTTGGGGAATGAACCTTCAAATCACAGGTATTGTAAAGCAGCTTTTTCTCTCTGGTATAAAAGGGAGAAACTATCTTGGGAAAGGGATGGAAGAGAAGCAGGAAAGGAAATAGATACTCACAGGAAGTTGCAACTAATAGAATTCTTTACTGTGAATCACACTCCAGCTTATTTCCTGGTAAAGCACACATTTTTCAAAAACCTGCATTTAACATTTGGTGACAAAAGCGGGATATTCTCTGAAAATGTGGAGGTAAATGTATTCTCTTTCTTTTAGAATAATTTGTCCTGCTTAGAGAATAAATTGTTTCACCTTTAAGTGAGTTTTGTCTGTTCTTGATGCAAGAATAAATGCTGCCTTGCATCATCAGTGAAGGGGTAGAAGGAGATATTAGGATATAGCATCTGTGTTGTGAAGCAGTGTCTCTGGTAGGTGACTGAAGAGTGCTTTAGTCTGTGGATAGAGAATAGAATTATTTATCTGGACAACTGTGAATTCAGTCTTTAATTTATTTTTCTGACAGTCACTTTTGCTTCAAAATTCAGAATATAACTAGGCTTTCTGCAAGGCACAGACTGAAAAAATGTTTGATGTAAATGAGTGTTTTGTAAGACCAGCATTCTGCCTTATCTCAGTGGTTACATTGAGTCTTCTTTAGCCTTTAAATTTATGATGAATCACTACCTTGCAGTAATGACAATTGAAGCGTTTTGCAATTTCTTTAAAACAGAGAAAATATTTCTCTTAGTTTTGTAGGTTCTGCATTCACAATTGCATAACTACTAAAAGTGGAAAGTGGCCTGTATGAAGGCCAAAAAGACAGTATTATATTTTACTTCATTTCTTAGCTTTCTGGTACATGAGTACAATGGGTTATCTGTCATATTATATATTTGAAAATCCTCTCCTCTGAGGAATGCCACTGTATGTCTCTTTGCCTATCTTTCTATTTTAACTGAGTGATGTTGTCAAATTTTTCTCCTTCACTGTTGCCAAAATGTTTTTGAATAGCAGTGATGAAAATTGTTATTCACTACGCTGTTGATTGGTAAATTTCTACTAAGCAAAGGATGCTTTAGTAACTAAAGCCTTAAGAAGTCTCGGTTATTTTTGGAGCAGTGTATCTGGAAATTATATAGCTTGATATAAATGTGCAATTTTTGTATAACTGTAAATGTTTATAAAGAGGTGGTGACCTAATTTATAAACAGGTTGATTTTGTTTGCTTTAGATAAACACATAATAATATTACCCTTATGTATGGTGACAGTCAAATCCTTTGATTTTTGTCTTTTAGTGAGTCTTAAAGCATGTAAAATAAATCCTGCGGTTCTACATGTGGCATTTCTAATTAATTTTTTAATTCTGCTCTTTTCCAACAGGAAGGAACTGGAGACATTCAAAGGTAAATTCTATTTTTATTTTCTACTTAAATGTTTGTAAGAGTTACAGTAATTTGTGTATTAGCCGAAACTAGGAAGGGATTTTTGCCCTTCTGCATTTGACAGTGTTAATTTTTTGTTGACCCAGCAGGCTGTGTATTTTTCATTTTACCTGTTCTTGCTACTGTTTTCTTTGGGAGAGTGCTAAGTGTAGAGAGAGCACAGATATTTTGTTGTCTTATCTAGGTTTGAGAGATTCCCTTATCTGATTCAAGCCTGTCCCTTGGTGTTCAATTTTTATAGTTAAGGGCTTTGTCTTCAACTAGTTGATGTCTTTTCTAGCACGGATATATTTTTGGCACATGTTGCAGACTGTTACATGTTAGATTTTTGTCTGGCTGTTTCCAGGGAATTTTCACAGTATTATGCAAATTTAATTTTTGTAGCTCAACTTGTTGGAGATACTCGATGATATATACAAATATTTATCCAATATATGATGTAATGTCTGGAAGCTCTGCCATGTATTATTGCTTTGTCTCTGGTATGTAGATGGGACAGAGTCCCATTTTCAGTAAATCCTAAACTGAGGTTTACTCTACCTACTGACATTAATGTTTGATCAGCTTGAGAATTGCTATTATCTCTTCCTTTGGATAGGATGTGACTGTGGGTTTGTGACTAGTATTTATGAGAATAAAGTCAGGTGCATTGACTTATGTCAATCAGTTGTCTTGAAATTGAAAGGAGGCATGGAAATTTTTCTCAGCTGCATTTCTTTGCTTTTTCAGTTCATTACTATCTCATCTTTGTGATGCTACAAAAGGAAAATAACAGTTACAGTAACAAATAAGCAACACAGATTATGTAGAATGTAATTTTCTGTAACTTACCAAACCAACCCTTTTGCTGATCGATTTGACAGCTTTCAACATAGAGCAATTCAATAAGAAATTAAAGATAATGCCAGGCTCCTTCTGATCCAGAGCAAGGCAGCTGGTTTGTAATACTTGGTACTTGTGAAAACAGTGAATCCTGTTTTTTTGTTTGTATTGATCAGGTGTTTTAAGTGAGTTTCTGGAAGCCAGGAGAGTGGTTTTCAAAGTAATTTCTCTCTAGGCCCCTTGTTATTTTAATAGAGACTTTAATGTTATTTGACAGTAAGTATTTTACAAAGGCAATTATTTTGATGGAAGAGGAACGTGCTAGCTGTGTGTTGACCTTGAAATTTATAGCAAACTAAGCAACTGGTTCTATAATGGGTACAGAGGCATACAGATTTCCAGTACTGGTTATGAAAGATTTGGCTTGGTAGCCGAGAGAAGGCTAGATAAGTATAGAGTGATGAACTGGGGAAAACGGGTATTAAACACCTGTCAGCCTAATTTGTGAGGGTTTTCATACAGTGAACTGGTGGACAGGCTTGTACCTGACAGAAGAGAAGGGGAGTAATAGCTAAGAAAATTTCAAGAATGGTCTTGTCAAGCAAGTCTACTACCCTTCTAGAAGATGACAACAAGGAAGTTTAAAATAAACAGTAGATTCAGTGTTTTGATTCTGGCAACAACTTTCACTGTTTCGCCTGATGTTTCCCAGGAAATTGTGATTAAACTACTAAAAATCCAGGTGCACAATTGATTGAAAATACATGCTTGGAGGAAATGTTCTTGGGTTTCTGACCTACTAAGTTCTCAGATCTTGGAATTATTTTTGTCAACCCAGATTGTGAAGTAGAAGTATTCATTATATTGGTTTCAGTCAGTCTTTTTCTGGCCTTTTGGACCTCACATTATCTGGCATATCTTTCATCAGCTGAAAGGAGGGAGAGTAGGAGGTTCCTAGTTGTGAAGGATTCATTACATAATGGCAGATGTTTCGGTTTTAGGGCAGCTTTGCCTAATCTAACTCGGGGCTGCTACTTGAGTTTTCTGTTTTGAGCTGCTTCCAGGGTTCACTAGATTTTGGCAAAAATGATCTGTCACTTGGCTGGCTTTAGTTCCAGTTGATGAAGCACACTGAGATAACTCAGATGATGCCCATAGGAATCCTGTCACAGGAGAAGCAAAAGGCAGCAGCAAGGGCAAGCTGTGTGTCCTAAGTTAACAGCCTAACGCTGTAATCTAAAAAGCAAAAGAAGCCAGGAAAAGTTGGTTCCAACTGAAATGTGTTAAGTAATTGAGTAGATGGTTCTTTACATTTTAATATTGCAAGTATAGACTATATCCTAACTAGTTTATCTTTGCATAACTTTCCAGAGTGAAATGTCTTCCTCAACATTCTGTTCATGAAATACCCAGTGCAGGGTCTAGGAAACAAGAACGGTTTAAAATACCTTCCTAAACACTTGCATCTTTTAATGCATTTACACTTGAAGTCGTTGTACTTTAAAATCTGTTCCAATGGAAAAATGCGAAATGCCATTTTTTATAATAGTAACTTGTTATTTGTGAATTTGAATACCATATGCTAAAAAGTAATAGCTTCCAGGATATAAGGATGGTAAATGTCTTGAGTAAAAATATCTTTCATAAAGATACAAGATCATGCTATCTGAATATGCAGGAATTAAAGTACCACAAAAACTTCCTTCAATATGTTTGCTAGAAGGGTTAAAAGAGAGTTGTATGCACTTTTTTCAATGTCCAGATGCAACTCTCATGTTTACCAGTGATGAGTTCTTATGCCTTGCTCAGGATAGAAAGTTTTACTGGAATTAAGAAACTGAATGGTCTAGTCTGAAATTCAAAATAGCACTGCTCTAGAAACTTGAATTCTATGATGCATCACATCAATTGCACAATGAATACAGTAAAAAATGGAAATTTTATGTTGGCACTGACCCTGAGAATGCAGGTGTGACTCACAAAGCTGGTGGGTAGTTTCACAGACTTCTTAGATGTGTTTTAAAACTTTACATCCCTGGAGTTTTGTGGATGTGTAAATAAAAATAGGTACACAGGTGTAGTCTGTAAATTTGTGAAATCTTCAAATGTCTGTAACCTTAGAAAGTTTTAAGTGCCCTTGTATATACCTAATATTTATTTATTTTAATATTGAAATCTATACAACCAAGAAATGGAATTGTTTCTAGTTTCATTTATAACTTCCCACTGTGTGTGTTAAAGTACAAAGTTGTAGTTCATTGATCTTTTAAGTATATTATTTGAAGATACCAGGTGTCATCCAGAAGGGGCCCTAACAAGGAATGTATATATATGCCAGTTTGCAGCATTGAAAAGGGTTGAGAATCTACTCTCTTGCTCATTGATAAGGAGCATGAAATAAGAATGTAATACTACTTTAAGGAATTACGAATTATTTTTGTATTTTTCAATGTTTCAGAATTTATTTCTGCCATTTTCATGTTGGTGTTGCAGATTATATTCTATTTCATGTGAGGAATAGATTTTACTATTCTTCCTTTTGCTTTAAAACTTATTTTTTACAGGGCCAGACATTCTCCTTCATTGTTTGCTGCACCCACAGTGTGCAGGGGCAGGACAAAGCTTTCCAGTCTCTCTTCTTTCAACCACAAGGGTTTTCTGTTACAGAGTAATTGAAATTGATTATTATTTAATAATCTATGATGCTGAGAAAGTGAAGGTTAGAAGCTTTCCTGCTTTTTTGTGTTGAACATATCTCTGAAGTAGGCAGGGAATGAGTGTGTGATGTCTTTGTCTACACTGCTGCAGCACTGGCATTTATGTACCTGGAGCGTGAGGACAGAATATCTCAAAGGTTGTCCAGTTCCTTTTCTTTTTTTAGTAGTTTATCTTTCAGAGGTCTTTTCTACAAAAGATGATGGATTTATGAATGGGAACATTAGTATGCCATATGGAATAGCTTGTCTTCCTAGCATGCACCTATTTCAGTCTTGGGAGAACTTGTAGGAACTGGCTTATGCTCTCTGCTGTCCTGTCTTGGCTGAGACTCATAAAGATACTGAAAAAAAATGGTGTGGTCTGTTCTGCATCTTGGCAATTTCTTGCAAAAGTAGTGTTTATTTTAGTTTATATCTGTGTGTGGTTTTGATTTTAGCATTTGATGGGTTGTGCTCTTGCATCATTTAGAAAGGTATCATTTTCATTTTACAGCTGAGAAACTAGAAATTAGATAGCATGTATGTGGTTATTTGCGCCTGACACTTGAAGACTAGTGCATTTAGGACTGCACTGAGATTTAAAATCATTCCATCATCCTTCTAGGCACATGGTACAATTTTTAAATTTATTTTTTTCTTTTTTGAGTTAACATTCCTTTAGTTCCAGAGCAGCCAGGATTGTGTAGTAAATAGTTACAGAATACTGTTAATCTCATTAGAAGATGGAAGAGTGGAGCAGATAATGGGGTAGGTAATCAGCAGTGAGAGAATAGGAAAAAAAAAAGTTTTAAAAGTAGTAGAATTGCACAATGGTAATAACATGTGCTGTGGAGTTTACTTCTGATTTATCCAAATAGGAACTATGTACGTAATAGATTTTAAAATTGTTTATAAAAGTCCCTTTTAATAAGTGTTTTGAGTTCATTTCTGGAAAGAAAACTAAAGCACTAGAGGCTGTTTAGAGATCAGCAACACAGCACTTTTGGACAATGAAAGGTGGCAGCAACTTTGCAAGGACAAATATGCACGTGGCTTCAACCACTGAGTCATGCATATTTCTGAGCTTTAGCAGGATTAGTTTCATTCAAGCTCAGGGAAACAGGTCATATGACCATTTTCAGCACTTCTATTTACAATACAACAAAATATGTTTTCAGCCTTTTGAATTAGAGGTCTCTCCCAAACAAAGCTTGATGTTTTAAGAGCTTTATGAAAATATTCCTTGAGAAACTGACCCGTGAAGTAGAGAGCTGTTTTTTCTTGCTTTTGCCTTCAAGGTGAAGTCATTGTGTCACATTTGATATGTAGATTTGTTGTCTTCCCTATTCATGCATCTAAGATGCTGCTGTTAAAATTGCGGTTTTTCCAGTCCTTTCATCAGGAGCTTAAATATGTTTATATCCAAACATTAATTTCCTGACTTTTGCTGTTCCCTCTTCTAAGAGCACACAATATTTGGAGCAGTCTGACTCCATGTCTTTGTTCTCCACTTTTTGAAATATATTTACTCTAACAATTAATATGTCAAATGGATTTTTTTTTAACCAGTCTAGGGATCCTCTTTATTCTGCTGAGTTCTGATGGCTGTCAAAATACAATTCCTTTTTCCTATTTTTCATATTGCCTTCCAGATATGTGAGTAATAAGCAGTGGAGGTCTTTACATCTCGTGGTTGACAAAGCTCATATATTCAATGACGTAGCTGCTCTTGAAGTTGAGCTGTCGTTTTGAGCACATAATCCTGTATGTTTCTTCTGAGCAAGAGTAAGATGACATTGTGGGAGAAATTAATTCCAGCCGCATGGAGTGTGATTGCTTTAACATTTCTGTGGTCCAAAACTTCCGTATTTAAATCTTGTAGCACAGACAACTCTTGCTTTGTTGTACCAGAAAACATTTGGAAAAGAATTGCTTAATTATTTTGTAATAAAGCTAAAATGGAATTAAAATTCCAGGTTATATTCAGATAACAGAGGTTTTCCTCATTATTTTGCTATGAGCTGAAAATATCCTGATGAATTTCTAGTTAATACTGTGTTTTACTAGTTTTTTTTCCCATCTGGGCTATGAAAGGTGAGCCTTGAAACTTTGGATGCTTTGTGTTGTTTGTGGCAAGAATTGACCAAGACTTATATATGATAACCATTTTCTAGGAAACAGAATGATTTGAGACTTGGGCACTTCTGGTCAAGCCTTGAATGAAAGGCAAATAAGTTAAAACTACTTATTATTATAAGTTAAACTACTTATACATTTCAGTGTAATAAGATGAGACAGATGGAGGGGGAAACAAGATTCTGAAGTGTCCTTATAGCTACCTTGCTTTTGATTTTGCTTTTTATGTTTTCAAGTTTGCAGACTCTTGCATCTATTTCTTGGGACACGTGTTTAAAGTTTGTAGGTCTGTATCTAGATTTTGTATCTTCTATTATTGCTCCTTCTTTGCCTTCCTTGAAATGGTATGGCCTTAAAATCAAGCCTTTTAAAAAGTAGTGGTTTTGCTTTAAAATCCTTTTAAAGAGAGGACTTTAAGGAAGCTTCACACTTGGTCTTTTACCAGTTTCAGTCCTCTCCAGTAAATAATTAAATCCTCATAGGTAATCTTCATACTGCAGATATTACCAACACTGAAATGTATGTATAAGCTTTCAAATGTACATTTCTGTAACCCACAGGTGGATGGTGCTGTGTTACACATGTCTGATTCTTTTTGGCTGAGTTACCAAACTTAATTATTTGAGAACTTATCCTATCTGTGAATAGATACCCAGGAAAAGTGGAAGTTTTCAGTTTTCTGGGATAATACACAAAAGCAATTGCTTGCCTCTCGCTGACCCTCTGAACGTGACTTTGTTCTCAATTGGCAACACAAATTGAGCATGAAGTGTAATTGAAAATGTATTAGCTGCCTTTGCCAAAGCAGCAAAACATTTGCTGGATTAAGTACTGAGACTGGGAGTGAAGCAAACTACAATGGATAATATCTTGTGTATGCATTTATTTTGCAGATGACTGGAAGTAAATCTATCTAATATGTTAATAAGCATCAAGTCTTCAGAACAGACAGTATTTTCTATGCAAGAAATACAATTTACATTTCAGTGGAAGAGATAAAAAAGGGGAGATTTGGCATATTTCAACTGTAGAAACAAAATTATCTACTATTCTACCTTTGATTGGTACATTAGAAAACCCATTTCTCTTGTGCTTTGCCCAAAGGAGGGCTGCATTGTCAACTAACTCAATAT
The DNA here is from genome assembly GCA_013397375.1 of Toxostoma redivivum. Classification (NCBI taxonomy): domain Eukaryota; kingdom Metazoa; phylum Chordata; class Aves; order Passeriformes; family Mimidae; genus Toxostoma; species Toxostoma redivivum. The sequence continues at coordinate 449,158 of VXBI01003326.1, read as the reverse complement.
ATAATGGTTTGGGCTGAAAGGGACGTTAAAGATCATCTAGTTCCAACCTCCCTGCCGTGGCTTGGGTGCCATTCACTAGATCAGGTTGCTCAGAGCCCCACCCAACCTGGCCTTGAACACTTCCAGGGATGAGGCATCCATACCCTCTCTGGACAATCTGTGCCAGTACCTCACCACCCACTGGGTAAAGAATTTCTTCCTAACGTGTAATCTAAACCTGAACTCTTTCATTCTAAATCCATTGCCCCTTGTCCTGTCACTGTCTCCCCATAAAAAAAAAAATCCCTCTCCCTCCTTTTTATAAGTCCCCTTAATGCCACAGTGAGATCTCTCTGAAGTAATTTCTTCTCCAGGCTGAAAAACCCCAGGTCTTTAATAATTTGATATGATGAGGAATTATTTTCCTTTTGCTCATATTTTATTAATTTCAACTGGTGAGGTGAAAACAGAGCTTTTTTTGGTAGACAGCCTTGGGTGGATCTTAGTGATAGACTGGCATTCATTATTACTAAGGTGGTTATGTATTGGAAAAAGGCCTGAATTTTCAAAGCTGTGAATGGGGAGTATGGTTTCTAAAGGAAGTCTCAAAAGGCTTGTATAGAGACCAGATTATTTATGGGCAAACAAGATAGTCAGATTTCCTTGGATTAAATAGTGTGTGCTGTTGTAATTTGGCTGATCCAAGATAAGTTTTGGTTTTGTCACTTCTACCCCAAACCACTTCTGGTTTAATGCTTTAAATGCCTTTTATTTATTTGTTTGTTTGTTTGTTGTGTGTTTGGCTATAATGTAACTTTTTTATGTTGCAGATTGGATAGTGTTGTTTGCAGCCTCCATGCTCAACTAGATTTCAGGATTTTGGGTGATGGCTGTCACCTGAAAGTAGGATTCAGACAATGAATTAGCATAATCCATAGAGTGCAAATGTTACTGATACTTCTGAAATTGTGTTTAATCAGGATTGTTTTTTAATGTTAATTCTGTCTGGATAAGAGTACAGAGAAGGAACCCTCCTTTCTATTAAATTCTGCTTCATCTACATATATTTTTAGAAAATCTTGTGTGTTTTATTTCATGAGACACTCATATGCCCTCTAGTCTTTGCGTTGCATTTTGAGGGGGCTGGTTTATCCTCCCAACAAATTTTAATAGTGATACATTTATGAAGTTCTCTCTTTTTTTTTTTTTCCTTGATTCCTACTCTCTTTGTAATCTAGTATTGCACTAAGTCAAAAGCCCTTTCAGAGGTCCAATGTATCACAACAAATTTGGCATCACTGCAGCTTAAATTAAGATGCCTCATGGGTGTGCAGGTGCAGCTCCTGTTGGCTGTGGTGGAAGTTTACTCTGTGCTGGAATCAGCCTCACATAATCCTGGTTTTGTGAGGAGTGGAGGAGGCCAGAGTAACAGTAGGGATTTTCTTCAGCTATTGCCAGGGTGAATAGCAAACTGTGTAGATAATAGGAAACAATTTCATGGGAACATAAGTGCTGTCATACTCAGTTTACGTAGAAAAGAAAATATTTAAAGGTGTAGTATTTTTAATTGTCTCTAATGCTTAAATGAGTGATGTGGAAGAAAATAGAAGCTGGTTTTGTATACAGCTCTAACTTGAATTCATCCTTTAATTACCGAAGTCCAGACTGAAGGCAGGATTATCTCATGATTATTTATTATTCTTTTAATCTTTTACGTAGATATTTTTGGTGTTATTTTGACCAGTTAAATAAACACGAGTTTTGTAGGCCAAACATTCTGGGTATTTTTACTTTTAGTGATGTCAACTGGTGAAGTATTTGTTATATAATTGCCTTTTGTCCCTACTCTACACTTTTGATAATTGTCACAGAGAAGGTTTGCAAAATGTGATCTTTTTAAGTAGAAGAAAGGAATTGCTATGGCTATCCTGGTTTCTGGCAGCACTGTGCATGCTCCTAAAGTGAAGAGGCAACGTGTGCCAGGATTCCCAATTCTGAGGAATGCCTTACAGTTTTTGAACATAAATGCACTGTTGTGTAACTGCAGCATCACCAAAGAAAGATTCTCAGTCATATGCTGATGCTGTATTTTTTTTTTCTCAACTGCATAACGCATAACCTTTTTTCTTTTTTTATCTTTTTTTTTTTTTTTTACTTTTGATGAAAATGTAGCCTGGATATGTAATATACAAAATTCGGTTTTCAGTAGAGAATACTGTTCTAATTTATTTAAAAATCACATCCAAGGCATTTAATATTTTATGTGTGAAGTAAGAACAGTATGTAATCTGGTTTGTGGGGTATCTGAGCTAAGCCATGTTAAGGAAAAGCACTTTAAGGGGTGAGCCTTGTGAGCAGTGCCTAATGAAAAAAAGAATTCAGAACCCTTCTGTGCCTTTCCCCTTGCTCCTGAATCATTTTCAGACGCTTCCAGCTCTCTGCCAAATAAACACATGCTGTAGCTGCATGTCACCAGATTATATCCTGCTGGGAAGATTTCAGTCTCCGCAGCACCCCTTGGCTCAGCAGCGTGTGGTATCTTCCCAAATACATGCCTGCATTTCTGCTGGAGCCCAGCTGCTGGGAGCTTGTGCTCAGGTTCTGGGGAGGTGCTGAGTTGAAGTATCCATGTGTGTGCAGCTGCATCTGCGTGCGAGTGGCCCATCGGAAACTGCCCGTCGCCGTACCACTGCTTTGAAAAAGCAGCCTTCTGGCAAAGGTCTTTGTTCTGCATCAGTGAAGATGCACATCACTGGGGCTGCTTGGTAACTGGAGCTTTCACTTGACCAGTGCTGGGTTTCTTTTTACTTGCTTATTTCTTACTGCCATGTCATCTCCGGGAGGCACTGAGAATACCCAGAAGAATTCACGTAGGTGGAACTTTATTATCATCTTTGTTATTTGTCACCTTAACTTGCTAAGCTAATCAAAAATGCAAAATGAAATTAAAGTTAGCTTAATTAATTTCCTCAGTTACCACCATTGCCTGATTTGCAAAGGGTGTGCTGTAAATGACAGGTTAATTATCAACTTGATTTATTAAATTTGAAAGAAATGGTGACTAAATGTCTATTTTTTTCAGGGCTTTTGTTTATTGCTTTGCTTTTGTCTGTCGCTTTGCATTATTGTCAAGGTAATATTAATCAGAATTAGTGAAAGAATTCAAATACACAGATATTCTGTTAGCTAAAATTCAAGCAGGCGTGTCTAAGGGTGGGGTGACACTAGAGGATAAGAGGAGACAGAGAATTATTATCTGAAGATAAAAGCAAGAATAAAAAAAATAGAGCAGTGAGTGTTAGCATAGATAGTCATGCTAGTTTCCTTTAGCTAAATAAAATAGTAAGTAAATTTTAAAGGTATATTTTTAATGAAGCAGCTAATGCTATTTACATCCATATAAGCATCCTTTATCATATGAAACAATATTCTTAATCATGCAATGAATAACATTTTTATCTTGTTAATTTGTAAGTAATGGTGTTTAGAACTGCTAATTGAAGTAGAAACATAGATTTCTACTCTATTTCTTTTTATATTCTTTTACATAATCACTGGAAGAGTTTTTTTTCTGTTAACATTCATGTGGATTTTTTTTCAGTGGATGTCCAGGACCAAAAGATAAGAGTAAATGGAACTATTTGCTATTTAATAACCTGTTGGAGCATGCCTTTACCAAGGCTCTACCTATGAGTTGTAATTTTGAGCACTAAAGTTGATATTTGTGTTAAATAATTATGTGAAGTTGAATATATTGTTTTAAGTAATTCATCTGATATGGGAGAACTTTTTTCATTTGTGTTGATTAGAAGTACTTAATTTGTAGAAATACATGTTTTCCGTAGGTCTAGTCAGATCAGTTGGTTGTTTACTTAAAGATGGCAAAATTTGCCCTCTGTTCTGCTAAATGTGGTGTGACCACTGTGCTCTCAAAATTGTGTAGGGTTGCAAGCAATATGTATACACCACTGGTATAATCCATTTTGTATTCTTAACTACTTTGTGCATATTCTCAGAAGTCCCTCTTTACTTGTTGTCATTTCCTGAAATTGCAGTTGAAGTATAGGCAAAGAGGGGCACAGCTGCAAGTATTTATTTTTTTCCTTATTTACCATCATATCTTGGACAGTAGAACAGCTGTTTTCTGTGTGGGGTGGGGGCCAACCTTGGAATTATATAAGGATTAGAATATGAAATTGGAGAATAGTTTGAAATCTAAGCCTTAGCAATATTACTCCTAGTACTTCTGGGAAAAGGTAGCAGAAAGTAGAAGCCTTAATATGAACATTGATATTGGAAGGGTTAACACTTCTATGGTAACCAGGATTATTCTAATTTTTTTAATCACATTTTCATATCTAGCTTTGTGACAGAACAAAAATAATGCAAAACCTATTTTTTTATAATCTCTTTGCTCACCACCTATGTAGGCTATGGTTAATGACAGGTTGGAAAATACTGATATACCTACTTTTAAAATCTCTTACAAGACCAGCTGTAGTACTTTTTGGGGTGCTGAAAGACCAAATGCTGTAGGCTCTTGCTGCCTATGACTTTATTGTGTTGCAAATGAATTTGTAAACAGTTTTATAATTACAGTATTCTTTCTTTTGGCACGCTGCTTCTATTTTAGGTTAGAAATGTAACTGTAAGTGCAGACATTTCATCTGTTTGATTTGTAACTAAATAAATGTACAGCAACAGATTATACACTTTTTATGTTTCTCCACTTGACGCTGTTTCTTTCTGTAGCAGTATTCTAAACATGATGCTATTCTGGTTCTTACAGTGTTCAAAAGTAGTAGGATTATTTTAAAAGCTGCAGTAGAAATCATTTATTCCTTCTTCATAGCATGTTCTTACATAAATCTGAGCCCCGCCTTTCCCAGCAGTGTGTTATTAAACTACTTGTTCTGCTCAGGTTCTAATGATGTGTGTGGATGGCTGAGGTGTGCATGTGAGCATGTAGGAATTCTGAATGCTTCTCTACTCTTTTCAGTAAATGGAACAAAAATGTGGATATTTTGGTAAACTATTCTGTCTGTTTTATTTGAGTGTTAGGTATATCATGGGAAATTGTATCAAGGCAGTGGAGCTAAAACTGTACAAGGATAAGGCTTTGGTATTGTAGCTTGTGCAGCATCCTTTTTCAGGATGTATCTGCTTTTGCAAGTGAAATATTGTGTAATAAAAATAGATATTTAAAATGTGAGCTATTTTTAAAAATCAGCAACAAATTTTTATATGCACAAAATATTTCTAGATTGCATATTTCTAATAGTGTGTGAATTAAGGCCAAAAGAAGTTAAGAGGCAGTTTTGGCTTACACATTGTTTCATTTTTAATCACTTGGGTTACTCTGTGGATTAGGGTGAAATAAATCTTATGGAGATGTCACTCAGCCCTTTTTTTCCTTTTATGTAGAAGGCAGCTAGTGCTATTTTGATGTTGCATAAATGAGATGATCAAAATGTAGTTAGTTGGCTGTGCCTCATTTTAAATCAAATGGGAATGGTGCCATTTATAGGAATAAGTTTCTATCGTAATTAGATGATTATGTAATCACTCCAGACCTTGCACACTAGCATTTCCATTGGCTCAGGAGGATTTTCCCTTGATCATAATCTTAAATCCTCATAGATTTATTCTCTCTGGTTATTGAACATGAAACTGGAAGCCCACACCTCGTGGAGAAGACACGGTGATCACCACACAATTTATTTTCAGTTAACTTGTGCGTTCACAAGGGTAGGAAATGAAACTGGTGGTACTTGTTTGGCTCAGGGTTTGCAGGCCATCAGTGATGTGGGAATTGCAGTTTTGCTGACACAATGTCCTAAGCCTTTATTTTAAAGATTTACCTTTATTTTAAAGAGCACCTTTGTCCATATGGCTCTCAGGTGCAGTGTAGTTTCTGTCTCTTGATGGAGAGCAGTGTCCTCAGGAGGGGCCTGCAGCTTCAGCTTCTGTCTCCACAAGACTGTGTGACTGGAAGAAATCTATCCACATTATGGGTTTGGATGACATAGGTACTTTCCCCCTTTTTGGTTCCTGGTACATATTTAGAGGGTTGTGCTGCCAGTCATTTTGTGTCTGGTTCTTATTACAACTGAATGTGTTTCTGATGCAAAGCTATGGGAAAGCTAACAAAATAGAAAGCCAAGTCCTTGATTTTCAGCACGTTTGGGAAGCCATAATGGGTATGAAAATGTCCACTAGTTGCAGGGAGGGAGGAAGTCTGGTGAAGGTACTTCTGCCTTTCTCATGCTCTGTCCCTGTGTAGAATTCAGGGTGCTTTTGTACCAATGAACTTTTCTCCTGCATATTAGTGATTATTCAGTCTAATAAAATCCATGAAGTGAAAACTAATCTGGTATGTGAAGGAGTTGTGGACTAACTCTAGAAAAGAAGAGAAAACAGAAAAGGTTTTATCTATCACAGACAAAAAAAATAAATAGCAAGCCAAAAGGTTCAGCGAGTGACAGGTTATTGAGTGAGAAGGATTTAGGAGGAAAACAATCTCAGTTATGGAGTCTTTTTTGAGAAATGAACTATTAGGATTAATTCAACTGTGGACAAGTTAAATAACTTCCAGGGATGAATCAATCATGAGATTTCCAGTGGACAGCTGCAAATGAGGTGTTAGAGAAACAACTGAGTAAGAAGAGAGCTTATTTCACAAGATGCTAGGAGAGCTTGGCTTGCTTGACAGAGCAGGGGACATGGTGACTTCTACATGTAAGCATATAGAAGGAGTTAGCATAAGAAAAAGAAAAATTCCTGGAAGGCCAGGGTATGTTGAACTGGGGGGAGCTGGGGAGGTTGTTTTGTAGTGATTAGTATGCCTTCAGCTAACTGTTAATTGTATAAACTATTCTAGTATTAATTTAGCAAAGAGGCTTTCTAAAATCCAATAAGCATGAAAATACTGTCTGCCTATGTTGTGTTACTACTCAATTTTTTATTTTGTCTGGCATCAGTTGTTTTCTGCCCTACCATAGTTGTCAATTACTGGGGAAGAGGAACACAAGAGTTTCGAGCAAGCAATCTGGAGTACTGTGTCCAGCCTGGGCCGCTCAGTACAGCAAAGACAAACAGCTCTGGGAGAGGGTCCAGTGGATGGTCATAAAGATAGTTAGAGGTCTGGAGCATCTCTCTTATGAAGAGAGACTGAGGGAGCTGGGCCTGTTTAGTCTGGAGAAGAGAAGACTACAAGGGGATCTCATTAATGCATGTAAATATCTCAAAGGCAGGTGCCAAGAGGATGGTGCCAGACTCTTTCCAGTGGTGCCCAGAGACAGGATGAGGAGCAATGGCCATAAACTGAAACATGAGAAGTTCCAGTTCAACATGAGGGAAAACATTTTTATATCGAGGGTGCCCAGGGAAGGTTCTGGAGTCTCCCTCTATGGAGACATTCCAAACCCTCCTGGGCGTGTTCTTGTGAGTGACCCTACCTTGGCAAGGGGTTGGACCGAAGGATCTCTAGCAGTCCCTTCCAACCCCAAACATTCTGTGATTCTACTGAAGCCTGTTGGGCAAAAGAATCTATTCGTTTTCTGATTCTTGTAATCTGCTGCTCTTCTGTCTACAGAGGGTGAGAATTAATAGCTCTGTGGTATAAATTTACTCATTGATGACTAACCTGAAACTTTGTTATATAAATGTCAGTTTTGCCATATTCTGCTAATTGGATCCATGTTCCAGTGATGTCCTCACTTATCATTCTTAGTTGCTATTTTGATATAGAAGGCAATATGGCATCTGTCTTGCTGGCAAAGGCTTCTGTAAAGACTTCTGTGTAAAGCAAAAAAATTGTATGGAACCATTAACTTTGCTTAAGAGGGCAAGCCTGAGAAAAGTGTGGGGAAGGTTTTTGATTTTGTCATTGCCTGAGGACTTAACCACATCTCAAGCACCAAAACAACTGGCATTTCTTCACAGAAGAAATCCAAAAAAGCTCCAAATACCACTTACTAATGTTAAAAGTGAGCTAATCTCAAACTTAGGTCTGGTCATTTCTGTGATGAACATGCATACCTTTTCCTGTTCTAAGCATAGAGGACAGGATAAATTTTTTTAAAAATGTTTGGGGTTTTCTTCATTTCTCTTAAAACTTCAGTATAAAAACATCACTTTTTGTTAGGATTGCCTATTTGCCATGGACAAAAACATGCTGGTTCACCCTTTTTTTCAATTCCATGTAGTAGTGATATTTTCTGGTTTATGTTTTATTGAGCTCTGTAGAAAGTGTTAGATAATTTGTGTAAGCATGAAGTTTGTGTACTATATAGCATTTTTTTTTAGAAGCACCTTCCTTTTTTCCTTAAGTACAAGTTGCTGACTTCCCCCTGCGTTTGTAAATAGAGCATTAGTGGCCATCAGTGTGATCTCTTATGTCACGACCTAAAAAGAAGATTTGAAAAGCTGCATTCCCTTCCTTCTGGAGTCCTGGATGATTGCCAGAACTTTGCATTAAAGCCCACAAGCAGTGGTACTAGGACAGTTTTTGCCTTAAAAGATAGGTGGAGTTACATGCGGATCACCGCGCCAGCATCTCTGGCGGGATGGAGACAGATTTGCTCTGACAATGTAATGCGCTTTGCAAGTGTCTATTTTAAGAATTCTTAGTGCTATGACTTTTTTAAGGTTATATTGAACAAGTATTTTGTTTCTCTTAAGAGTCTTACACTTCAGGAGGCTCCAAGTTCATACAGACACTTAACTTCTGCAAGTCAAAAAGTGTGTGTACCTAGAGAAGTATTTTTCAGAGTACATCTAATCATAGCTCTTCCATATTTTACAGTTGAGCTACTTCATAGTGTTCTTTTGCCCTGTTACCACTTGGGTAGGTGCAATCCAGTCTGTGAAGCACCTGAGAACTGATTTCCTACAGGACTTTCATCACTCCACAAATATCCTGGAGCAAAGTCTTGACTACCTCATTCATCCTCAGATGGGTGAAGGAGGGGCAGTGCAGGTGCCAATGGCACGTCCTCTGCTTGACATGCCTTGGATCTGACCTCCAGATCTCTTCTTGAATGAGCAGGTAGCTCAGTTTCTGGGCTCTGACAGCTATTCCAGCACTGAAACACAGATATCATTTGCAATGGCTGATAGCTGAATGGTTTGTATTTTGGGAGGCAGGGAAGCAGTGGCATTAATTTGCTGTGTTAGTTTATATAACCTTGGTGACTCAGTGGGTGCACATTATGCTTCCAGTACTGCTGATTTAACTAGTTGGGTACTGCCTTGCTCTCAAATCTGTCAGGCCTGTTCCTGATAGGTTAATAAAAGTGAAGAGTTAAATATGGTCAACTGTTTGAAACTTTTAAAGAATATTTAAAACAGAAGTTATTGTGGAATGAGACTTTGAAATGGGGTCTTTCCAAATAGAAAATCTTCAGATGTGACCTATATTATTATAGGCTGCCTTACTGTAAATTAATGTTCTTCATTTTAACTTGTGGGTTTAAGAATAACATTTGTTTTATTTTTCTATATATATGCTTATAGAATGAAATATCTTCCAGTCTTTTTATTATGTTTTTTTTTCCCTAGGCTGAGTATCCCCATTCAGTTTGCTATTTAGAAAGCATTAGACAGGTGTTAGAAAAAGCAGGCCATCAGACTTGAATAGCTGCTGATGTGATTACTGTTTTTACTTTTAAAAATGGATTATAATAGCAGTATGCAAGTATGTAATGTCTGACCTATTTTGAGTAGTAAATGGAAACTGCTACCTTGCAAACGTCTTCATCAAAATGCAATTTATTGTAGTCCTTGAATACTTCATATTTTTATATATGATATTATTTGTAATACATTGGGTACAATGCATTTGTATTTAGCCTGGAGAAGAGGAGGGTTGGGGGGACCTTATTGCTTCCCACAACTGCCTGAAAGGAGCTTGTGGTGAGGTGGGAGTCAGTTTCTACTGCCAGGTAACAAGCGACAAGAGAAAAGGAAATGGCCTCAAGTTGCACCAGGGGAGGTTTAAATTGGATGTTAGGAAAAGTTTCTCTGTAGAAAGGGTAGTCAAGCATTGGAACAGACTGCCCAGGGAAGTGGTTGAGTCATCTTCCACATATTTGTGAATGCATCCCTGGAAGCACTCGAAAACATGGATATGGCACTTTAGGATTTGGTTTAGTGGTGAACATGGTGGGGGTACTGGGTTGATGATTGGACTTGAGGATCTTAGAGGTCTTTGCCAACCTTAACAATTCTATGATTTTGCATTTACCAGTCTTATTTCAAAAATACAGTATCGATGTATTATCAAGTGTCAATGCTTTATTTTCTTTCTTTTTGACCAAGATTTTAGGCTTGTTATGGTTAGATCTGTTCTGATGCTGCCACTGTTTGATGTATATAGAAACACATGTATTGTCAAGGGAACTTGTTTAATAGATAAGGCACAGATGAAAAATAATTTAGAATTAATAATATCAGCAAGGATGTTTCAAAATAGGAGGCATTTTAACCAAATGTCTACAGTTTTGTAGAGCATGAAATTATAATAATGATGTTACTTTGATTCCTTATATATGCTTCAGTTCTCATTAGCCTTGGATAGTCACTGTTAGAAACAGATTTAATAGTTTATAAGAGAACAACAGTAGGATGAAGTTCAGTGCTTGCTGAGCACCTTGGTGTACAGCATTCATTCCATCCTAGAGAGAAGATGTGTTCCAACAGAACAGGAACGTTCTTGATTCATTCCCACCCCCATATCAAGCTTTGTTTATAATTTCAGGTATGTTTAGGAACTGATATTGAGGTGATCTGCCAGATGCTGTCCCTGGTGTGTTTGTCCCTGGTCTTGGAAGACCTCACAGTCTTCGTTTGTCATGTTCCACTGGTTTTGTTGTTACCCAAGCCCCAGGATAGATTAGATGGTTTCAGTGTTAGTCTTGTGAGGAGTTTTTTCTTTAAATTCTCTTCACTTATCCCATTTTGCCTGTCTCATTTGTGTTTTAAAAGGCATTCCAAAGTCTCTAGTCTCAAATGTTTAGACCCTCTGATATTGTTTGTAACCCACTTCCATTAAACTTTATCATTTACTTAAAAAATAAATTTTGGTCTTCATGACTGTGAATGAAACTTTCCCTGCATAAAGCCAGTGAATTCAAATGTGGTGTCATCTGTTGTAATCTACAGCAGCAGTGAAGAGATGAGAAATATTCTACCTAAAGCAGTTGAAAACTTAGGTCTTAAAATTCGTAATTTTATTTCTGTGTTAGTAACGAATAAAAATACTTTTGGTTGCTCTAAAAGGAGGCAGCAAATCTCTTTTGCCATAAAAGTTGGACACTGTTGGGGCTGACAAAGCAGATGTAGGATGACAGGAAGAAAGAAAAGGAAACAGGGCAGATATAATGGTGGCCTGAAGGCAATGTTTTCCCACTGTCATGCCAAATGTGTTGTGAACAAATAATTCATATTTAATAAAGGTCATATTGTGTTCTAATGATACCCTCCTCTAAAATTAGTAGATGTTCAGATTTAGAGCAGCACGTTATTCAGGTTTAGATGTGAAAGAGGAAAAGTTGGACGCTGAGTAGGATCAGTACACTTCAGCTTATAGTTTATCCTAATGCTTCCAAAATTAGCATTGCCACTTCTTATTTTAGAATCACAATGCAGTAAGGTCTCCTTGAATTGGTCCAGGTATGGGTGGCTATAATCTGTTGTAGAGATACAATGTGTGATTTTTGTTGCTATAGAGAATGATACCTAGTACAGAGGTGCTGTTTAGAGAAAGAGAGAGAGTTAGGAAATTTAACTTTTTCGGGCATCAGCTGCATGTTTATCCTGTGGAGGAAATGTGAATGCATTTTGTGAGGTTCAAAGTACTTGTGACTAATTAGTGCTAAATTACCCTGAAGAACAAAATCAAAAATTAGGTTAACAAGGCCTTGTACATATTCAGGAGTTAAGGAAAATATTATAAATTAAGTGTTCTGTATTTTTAGCTGGGCTAAAGGTGAATGTTTTTAAGGTGCTTACTAATTGATTGATGCAGATGTTGTGGAAATTAATTCCTCATTTTATACTGTATTTCAGCACAGGCACAAGTCAGTGCTTGCTATCCCAAGGTGTGGCAGGAGATGTTGAAGACTTGTGTGGCATCCCTGTGCTGGGGAAAAAGAAGGTGGAGGAAGGAAAAGCTAAGAGAGATTTCATACAGCTGTGTATATTGAAAAGAATCATCTCATAGGAAGTGTATTTTACAGGTTTCACAGTCCTAATTACCGACTTCCTTCTTCAGTCAGCTCCCTTCTTTTTTCCCTTCCCCCTTGTAAGTGCTTTTATCAGCTTCCTGATTTTTCTGCTTTATATTCACTCCTCACTGTCACTTTGATGTCTGTGCATCCTTTAGGTGGATTTTCTTTGTTTGCTCAAATAAGATACTGTATCCTAGGTGTCATCTGTCAGGTCGTTTTCACTGTAGGCGTAGGGTTTAGTCACTGATGGCCACAAAGCAGGATGTGCTTCCTCACTCAAACACAATTGTTCCTTGCAGCCTCTTGGGATTTTGTCTGTCAGAGTAGCTTCAGTAAGGCCAATTTTATTGTACTGGATTTTTGTTTGTGGTGTTTGGTTTCAATAAGGCAAAGCCTTCTCTGCCTCTGTTTTAAGTTTCTTCCTCTCAGTTAGTATTGTTGTTCTCCCCACAACTTGTTTAACCTCTACCAGGCTGGGAAATCCAGGATGAAGGGTCATACCTCATTTGTTATCTCTTTTGGGCAGTCTGTCAGTTGCCATTCCCTTCTCACTCTGCCCCATCCTCATTTCTCTTCCTTTGTATCTCCTTTCCTTTCATATTTCTCATGTATAATGCTCCACTGAAGCATCAGTAACATCACCCATCTGTTCCACCCTCTCCCTTGCTGCATGGGTGTCTCTCTTCTGTTGCATATATTCATTGAGGTGTTGGGTTAAGCAACTGAGAGACCTAGGAATTTTTGTCCTGTTTTAGTGGTAACAATTCAAAGGAAAAGCAGGTGTAAAACTGAACATCAGATAAGACAAAAGTCTTAGCTGTTAGTTGTACTCTTTCTTTGGGAGTACAGATAACCTGGTTAGTTATGGTAAACCAGTGGAACTTGTCTAGATGTATTTAATGCTAATAAATTACATTAATTATTTTCATTAGTCTGTTAATTTCTATGTATTAAATTATTTATTTAAAATAATCTATTAACCTAATGATGTTAAGATCTTAGATATGGCACACATGAGAAAAGACCTGCTAGTTTTTGTACTACCTTTAAACCAGCCTACTCCAGTACTTGAAATATTAATGACATTGTTGTTTAAATCAGTTTGATTTGAATAGCACATCTTATAATCAATTTATCTGTTACTGCAAGCTAAACCAGAATAAGCATAAGTTTAAAAATTCCACTATTAATTCATGCCTAGTTCTGCCATTGATGAATTAATGACTGAACAGCAAAAATAGTTTTGAGTGAACATGGTTGCTGTTGCAGCTTTAGCTGGACCTGGCAATGTTGTTGTTGGTTTTACACCTGATGTCAGTTCTGTGCCAGCTTCAGGAGGACAGATGATGGCTGATCCTCAATAAAAATAGTCAAACAAACACACACCTCCAGGCGGGCTTCTTTTTCAGAACTGATGGGTCTAGAAGAATTGTTTTACTTCCCAGCCACCAGTGCTTCTTTGGTGTGGCAGTGCCAGTTAGATCTAGTACCAAAAAATCAGGTTTATTGTTTGGTTGAGTGGTGGTCTGCCTTGACTTTGCCAGCATTGATGCAGTAGTTTAGTCTGGTTGTCTTCAAAGACAAAGCATGGTAAAACTTGCGTGTCAGAGGAAAAATTTGAAGACTACTGGTATGTTAAGACCTGGTAACTTCCCTTCTTATTAGTAGCAAATGTTGACTACCACATGAAATCCTGGGAGATTTAGAGTGTGAGACATTCCTCAGGGTTGAAGAAAAGAAGGTGGTGAACCCAGCCATACACTTTCCTGTTGTAGTTTACAGACTGTGAAGAAGGAGGGGTTTTGGTTTTCTTCCAGTGTGCCCATGTTGTATGGTTTGCTCCTCAAGGTTGTCCTTACATCCTTTGGAAAGCAAACAGACTTGTCAAAGTTGCAGAAACTGTTCTGAATTGGCAGTAAAAATATGGAAGTGCTTTGACACTGTAGATAAAGATAACCTTTAGTCTGCCTTCAATGTGGCAAGTTTGAAGAGTTTGGAAGATGACACAGAAATAAGTCAGCAAGCCCAGTGGGAGCAGATCATCTTTCAAGACTTTTTTCCCCTTCAAAAGATTTATCTCAAATATTTTTTAAGTTTATCAAAGGAATTTTATTCTTTTAATTGACCTATTTAATGACAGCTAATACTTTGCAAGTTGGAGTTATGTCAGGGCTGCTTTTTTTGTTATGGTCTGTTATTTCTGAGCTATAGACCATTTAATATTCCGTAAAAAATAGAGAAGCAAGTGGAATGGCTGTGAGTATATGAAAACTAGATGCATGGGAGAAAGCTTAAAAGGTTTCATTAAAAATTTAAAACTCAATGTCCTTTCTTTAGAACTGACATACTGAATATTGCCTTACCTCTGAATCACAGCTCATGTGCTAACTAAACTGTTTTTCACATTTTAATTTTAAAGATAAAAATGTTCAGTGGAAAAAGCACACTGTGTATATTTCTGCACTTAGCATCAGATGCCCTGCTTTTTGCTATATAATGCCTTTCCATAGCAGAAAATGAGGTATTTTAACTGTGAAAATATAGTCATATATTCTGAAAATATGGCTTTATGTGCAACCAGATTGTTCTGTTTGAAATGTAGTACAATTTTGGTTTTGATTGTCTTCCTTTTATTGTGCTTATATAATTGTTACTGTCTAATTGGCTGAATTTAGAAGCAACCCATTAATTGAAAAATACTTTTATAAGAGACTATTATATTATAACTCAAAGAGATCTATCTTACAGTGTTATAAAAAGTATGGAAAAGACATGCCATTCATTGCTAATGTTGCAAATTGGCTTTACTAGCAAATAGCACTGGTACATGTTCCTTTTTTAAAACAGAATGATGGCATCTTTGCTTTGCATTTGAGAATAAATATGGATTTTAAAATAATCTGGTCTGTCATAACTCATACTCCATGTGCAATGAATATGGAGGGCTGCATGTGATTTAAAATTCCTCTGCTGGTAACACATCTCTAATAGCTGTCTGTTAGCAAATCAGTCTCCTTGTGTTTGGATGCTCCTGGATGCTGGTTTGTTAGAGGGAATGCTGTTTCAGATATTGTTTCACTAATGATATCAAACAAAAGTGTTTGCTCATCACTAGGATTTCTAAAGAAAATCTGTAGTGTGATTCATTTGGGACGTTAACCAAACAGTGTTGAACTGGACTAGATTTGTAATCTAATGGTTCTTTTTCTTAGAAATAAGCTCAGCATTAATTGCATGAATGAATAGCAAATTTTTTTGCTTGCATTGGAGAAATTGTTTTGACAGAAATTGAATAGGAAATAGACTGAGTTGTCAAGAAAAAGTAAGTATTTCAAGCATATTGTGTGTGCTACTGATATAATGATTGGCTTATGGTCTTTTAAAAATATTTCTACATATGAAATTTTGGCATAAACAAATAAGGCTTCTTCTGCCTGTGGGGGTGTTATTTCACCGGTGGTCCTGCAGTTCTGACTATGTGAATACTTAATTTGTACAGATTCAGTCACCTGTTAATTAGCTCAAAATAGAAAGAAAGAAAAATTAATTGCAAGTTCAAAGGAAGTCACCAAGATTAGAGGTATGGAGCACCTCCCCTACTAGGAAAGACAGATAGAATTGGGATTGTTCAGCCTGGAAAAGAGAAGGATTTCAGGGTGATGTAATTGTGGCTTTCCAGTACCTGTAAAGAGCATACAGGAAGGATAAGGCAAGAAAGATGAGGAGTGACTTTTTACAAGAGCATGTAGCGACAGGACAAGGAGCAGTGCATTCAAACTGAAAGAGAGTAGGTTTAGGTTTGATATTAGGGAAAAATTCATTACTGCAAGGGTGGTGAGTCACTGGAACAGACTGCCCAGGGAAGTTGCAGATGCCTATTCCTTGGAAGTGTTCAAGGCCAGATTGGAAGGAGCTCTGAGTAACCTGATCTAGTGGAAGGTCGTGGCAGAGGGTTGGAACTCAATGATGTCAGAGGTACCTTCCAGTTCAATAATTTTATCTAGAATTCACTCTCTGATTCTGTGATATGTTTCTATGATCTGTTACCAAATATAGTCTATGTAATAAATACAGAATGCTTTACCAAACTTTACCATGTGAAAAAAATCAAATTCTCTTTCAACTAGCTATGTGATTGTTTTGTAAAAGGTAGGTTTTTCCTTTTATTTTTTTTTTTTCTTCCCTGTTCCGATTTAGCAGTTATTGGTCATGTTAACCTAAGACTTCCATTAAAATATGTCTTCCAAAATCCCCCCTCAGGTCTAAAATTCTGTTTCACTGTCAATGTAAAGTAAGGAAAGTTCGACTGAACTGTATTGAGACTATAAATCTGCAGCTTGTTCCTTTTGGCTCTGAAGGCCTCTAGGACTGCTCAATAGGATCTACCTCTCCCTCCAAAAGGAGAGGTAGAAATTGGAGGTTCAGTCAGAAAACTGGTTATACTGAAAGCGGTTTATGGAGTGAAACCCTTACGTTGTTTTAGTTATTAGGAAAGAAGGCAAAATTTATTTTGCCTTCACTTTTTGAGGCAAGATTTAGTTCAGCACTGAATGGTGGTCCTCTGTGTATTGGAAATGGTTATAGTTTGGGTGAAGAGTAGTTGCATTGAAGCAGGAGTTTGAAGCTGAGTATTACTCTTAAGGACAAGTATAAGCTGATACCTGCCAGCTGATTTGCCATGTTGTGGAACCTGTGTTTTCAGCCTGTGCACAATGTGTTGTGACAGCAGAACAGTATCTCATCATTAATTTACATGTCTGCACATGCACATAATTTGATCTAGAAGGCAAACAGCTCACAGCCATGCAAAGGTTAAGACTGGCACTACTCTTGTAGTAGCAGAAGCTACATGTCTGTCTCTTTGAAAGCCTTCTAATTCCAAAGCCACAGTGGTTATCCTTTTGGAATGGAAAATGGTCATTAAATTGTTCAATAGGTCAATTTGTACTCAGACGATGGGATGTTATTAATCTTATTCGGGACAGTTTAGTGGACCTTTGGAAACACAAATAGAATATTGCAGTGCTGTGGTTTGTATTTTAAGTACTTTGGGTTTAGATATGCTATTGATTAATTTTTCCATTTGAAAATTAGTATTTTTGAGGTAAGGCTGAAAAAACTGTAATTGGAGAGCATATGCATTAAATACTGCATTTCATGACAGTAGAATTGTGCTGAATCATTTGAGCTGTTTTCAGGTACAATTTCTGTAATAGTGGGATTTTTCAACAGTGTGTGGCTAATTTTTAAAGCCAAATCATCTTCACAAATAAACTTAAATGTACTGAAGGTGTGTGTGACATTGTCAGGTTTATTTATGGTGGAAATACATATTTTGCACCTCACTAACTGAATTATTGTTCTTACATACTTTAGATGGTGGGTTTATAGGGAGGAGGAAAGAACTGTGTGGACTGAGATGCTTGCTTTTTTTTTTTGGTTACTTTCTGCACTATGGAGGTTCAGCTTAATGTTATCCTTCCCTCCTTCCCTTGCAAGTCACTTTTGATTCTGTTTCACTTGGGTAGGAGTCTGGCTAAAGAATAAATTGGGAAGGTAGAAGACCCTCTTGCTAACAGAGCCTGTCCTGGTGTAAGCTGAGAAAGGCTTATGGTACTCACATCACACTGAAGTCACGTTGCTAAATTCTGTCTTCTAGAAAGACATGTATTGTCATTGAACACCAGTGACCATAAAGGACATTGAACCAGAAAAATGGAAGATGGTGGATTGCAGATTTGTTAACTTAGGAGTGGTCAGGCATGTGCCTGAAGGAGAGAATCCCCCTCCAAAGCTTTTGTTGTAACATTTCCATGCTTTGCATGACATGAAGCAAGAGTGGAAAAACCCCACCCTTAATCTGCCATAGAACAGTATATCCATGGTGATTTTGACTATAGTTAAAACCAATTAAAATGATTCTAAAGTTGTTCCTGCTTAACCACATTTGCAGGCATAAAAATATGCCTGCTCTTAATTTTTTTTTTAAAAGATTGAGAAATAGGCAAATGCACTCAGGTTTTAGGATGACTTTGGTGACAAATGAACTGGGCAAAAAGCATTTCTGGTGTTTCTGAACCACAGCAAATCTAGTTCTAAAATGAGAATCCATTATGATGCTGTGGGCCACCTTGCAGAGCAGTCCCCTCAGGCTGGCATATTTCTAATCACAAATTTGATCTTAATTTTTTATTATTTTTTTTAATCCTAGACGTATTTACATTTTTAGAACTCAATTTGCACATTTACCTTTTGGCGGAGCATATTTGTGGTGTTTCTTAACTATGATGATTTCCTGGTAGCCAGATAAATTTTGGAGTTCTGTGGAAACCTTTTCCCAAGCTGTTTCCTGTAACATTGGTCGGAAGCTGCCTCTTCCTTCAGGTGCTGCATTAATAACTGGAATCCTGGCATACACAGGCATCTATTTCTATGGTTTGTTCGGATTTACTTAAGCTTATCCTTTGTATTCCAAGGATTTCAAGTAAGCATTTTTTTGTTTTGTTTAAAGAGAATTTTTAAGGTAAGCAACGTGTTGAAACTGCTTGCTGGGAAATGTTAAAAATAATCTCTCTGCTCTGGTAAAACCTCTGCTTTTCTTCTTCACTAGGTTGTTTGTGGGCTACTTGGAGTTTTCATATTCTGATGCAATCTATAAAACCCTAGTTTTATCAAGTATTATCAAGAAGTACATACAGTTATTTTTAATGACTGATTCTTTTGATAATCTTAATTTTAATAAAACTTTTCTTCATGAATGTGCGGGCTTTTGAGAGTTGGCAGTCAGTAAATGTCATTTGGAAGAGTGTTTATTTTTTCAAACACAGGTGATCTTTCTGTCATTGAGTAAAATCCTGTCTTCACATTCTAGTGAATTGGGACTTAATTTTTTAGATTGTAATTATTTGAGTATATCTTTAGTAAAAACAAATTGTAAAGAGACTGTTAAATAAAAGTTTAAAAACACTTAGGACTTGTAATTTTAACTTGTTTTCCTTTCACTCTTCTGTGGAAGAAAGACTGTGTGCATCTAGAGCAGTTATTCTACTTTTTCCCCCCCAAGTTTTGCTAACACACTCTCCCCAGCTGTCAGCAAACTATAGTGCAGAGTGCTCTGCACATCCTCCCTTATAGCATCAACGTGTATTCTAAATTCTGTCAAGAATAATTTAAACATTTTTGAGGGAAACTGCATCCTTTGAAGCACTCCCCAGTGTCTTGTCTTGCTTTGATATTTTTAGTTGAAAAGGTCTGTAATGAGGCAGTTTGCAGTATAAGTTGCTAAGTCCTAATGCACTCGAAAAGCTGCTTGACTGTCTGCCTTCCATTGTCTGCTTTTATGATTTCACTGTTCTGATTTTCGAAGGATTTTGGTTGTTCAATGAGTAGCCAGCCTGCTGATAGGTTTTGACACTCTCACAGAGTGTTCCCAGAGCTGAGTGGTGATGTTACAGTCTGGATGGGTGGGCAGCAAGGTGGACAAATGACCAGCTGGGTGGGAGGGTGGTGCTTTGTGGGTCATTCCCTACCTGGGGGCTGGGTCCAAAAGCCACAGCTTTGTCCCAGAGGAGATGAAGGGCTCTGACTCCAAGCTTGGAGATGACCCCAGCTCCATGGAAAAGCTCTGGGGGTCCCATGGGCAGCACATCTGGCAGCAGGGAAGGCCACAGCACCCTGGGCCATGTGAACGGGGACATGGCCAGGAGTTCAAGGGAAGGGATTATCCCTTACCCAGTGTGTCTTCATGCTGTGTCCAGTTTCAAGCTCTCCCAGCAAAGGAGGAACATCAAAAACCAGCAGTGAGTTCAGTGAAGGGCTGCTTGAATCTTTGATATCTGTAGCAAAAGCAAAAACACCCACAAAGAATGTGTGCATGCATTTTATGGTCTGGCTGGATGAGTCTACAGAAAGCAAATGAACTGTCGAGCGAGGAAAAAGGAGCTTTTTTGTGTGTTCTCTGTGTCTGTCTCTCTTTAGACCAGATGCATTAATGGGTTCTGCTTCACATGAGATATAAAGTTACATAATAAATTAATTGAAGGGAAGTAAACTGGTTGTGTATGGAAGCACCAAAAAACCATCCATTTAGACAATTTGACATCTTTCATGTTGGGTGTAAGGGATGTGCTAGCCATGTAAACAGTGTTCTCAGTTGCTGTTTTGGTTTTTTTTAATTTTTTTTAGTAATTCTTCCAAATTATTGAAAAATCTGTTGTGCATACCTGGAAAATGTTTTAGATTAGAGCATTAAATGGGCCCTTTGTTGGTTGGATAGAAACTTCGGGTACTGCGGCAGAATTTTAATTTGTAGGGAGTGTCAACCTAGGAGTGGTATCAGTAAGTGGTGTTCTCTACACTTGAGGTGTATGGTTACAAGCTATTGTCATTTGTGCCTTTGGATTCTGCTGATGTCTGATTCAAACACTGAAGATATGGGGCAGGCGAGTCAGGCTGTGGGTTGTACCCTGAGGTGAGCAGTGTGAGCTGCAGGGCTGCTCCTGAAGGCTGTGCCTCAGCACCCGAGTGTTTAGTTTTTTAGAAAAAAATCTGCCTACTTTTAGTGTCTGTTCTCTTAAAAGTCATAGCTGGTGGGGAATTAGTCATCTTTTATTTGGGTTATTGTGGCAACTCCTGTATGTCTGCATCTGATTGTGCATTAACATTTGCTGTGTAATATGTCTTTTTTTTTTTCTTTTCCATGCACAGCAGTGTGCTAGAGAAATAGGTGCCATTGCTAATTGAAAAGTACAATTATAGGGTGAAAGGAAAAATACAATAGTATTTTAAGTGTGCTGAGTCTCAGTTTGCATCCTGGCAGGAATTCATATGAGCAGTGTATGATGGCATATGGATGACACTTTTGTCTTTCTTGGAACTCCTTTGGTTCTGTCTCTGTTCAGTGTTTTATAAACTACACTTGGCTTAGGGAAAATGTAATTTTCAGTAGCTCTGTGAAAGAAACAATACACCTGTTTTCTTTGGTTTCGTGTTTGACTGTTGGCTTCACCTCCAATCCTTAGCATTTCTGACAACAAACAGAAACCTCAAATGCAGCAGTTTGGTTTTGCTTAGCCAGGCACCTCTTACTACACCTGGCAGGGCGTGAAATTGTGCAGCAAGGTTCTAGATGTTAACTCTCCATCTGACTTTGGAGAACAACTCCAAGACAGCTCTTCAGCTCATGTATTTGCAGTTTCCTGTGGAACATGCCAGCACAGCAGGCAGCTGTTGCCATTCAGATCTAGCCAGTGACAATTTCAAAAGTTTACAGGACATTTTAGGCAAAAGTTAAAAACAAAGAGCTCAATGTCAAGAAAGCAGTTGTATCAGTCTAATGTCACTTGGAAGCAGTCTCTGTTTTGGGGTTAAAAATATCCCGAATTACCAATCTAGAGTGCAAAACTGTCAGAATATATTATGAGAGAGACAAAAAATTCCCATTCTCAGTGAGAGCCGCTGGCTTTTATTATTACAATTGAATAGCGTTTCTGCATCATAGACAATGTTATTAATAATTGCTCATCATCTAGGACTGTAGTAAAGGAGTCGCTCCAGGGGACACAGAGTCATCGTACACCACAGTGTAATTGATAATAAAGGCATGTTGCCTTCAGGGAAGATGCTTTCCTTTTTATACACTGATGTTTTACTTCTGAAATCTCCTTTAAGAAAGAGATTTCTGCTTATTTATTTATGTTTTAATGAATATCTGGTGTGTCAGTCCAGTTTCCTGGCTTCTTTTGGCATCTACCACAGTTCAGTTGCTTCTGTGTATGATCTGTGACCTTGATGCAGGCAAGAGAGTGAATTAACTGCTCTCTGATGTTTTGCCTGGTTTAATAAAACATGTTCTGCATTTGGGCAATAATCTCCATCATAGTAAATGCTTTTACTGAATGTCCATGTTGTAGAATATCATTAACATAACATTTTTCCTGGAAGACTGACACAATGCTTGTCCTAGCAAACCTTACGCTCCCTCAGCATTTATCCAAGTGGATGCCATATTCCAGCTGTGTCTGTCTGGCATGTGAAAACTTGGACATTTTTCACCCAGTGGTATTTGTTGGAGCTTTCCCTAATGGGCAGAACGAAACAGACCAGCAGCTCTTCTCACCACTCCCATCCCTTCCACCAGTAGCTCAGCTGGAAAATTCCTTTTTTATTTTAAGCAGAGAGTGCCCATGAGACTAGAAAAGTGAACAGTGAACTCTGGGAAAAGGGTTCCAGGTTATATATTCCTCATAAAAAGCATTTTTTCTGAAGCATATGTCTAACAGTCTGGCTGCAGTCAGTACTTCAATAGCAACTACCTCTTTTAATTCTAGAAGATACTGTTCTGCAATAAACAGCACAATTATTTTCTCCTCTGTCCAGTGTAGAGCAAAACAGAGGGGAAGGAGTTCCTCTAATGATATTCTGTCTAACATTTCCTAATTCTGTCTAATATTTCCTTTGCTGCATGTACATGTAGGATTCTTCAAAGAATTTTTCCATTCTATCTGGAGGCTAGAATGTCAGGCGCACACGCACACATTATGTATGTGTATTTATATGTATATACATAAAAGTACATATATGTATCTTGCCACTTCCATTGTGGTGGAAATGTGCAGCAATATTCAAATGTAAAGTTGCATTTGAAAAACATACATTTAGGCTTTTGTGTGCATTAGGTGCACAAATGACTGCAGAAGCACCATTACCTGAGGGTTTTTTGGCAGAATTCTGAAATCCCCATTATTGATGGACAGTGCTCTCAGGTGTTCCTGTTTATACAGCTCATGAAATTTGCATCTTGCCTCAAGATAAATAGTTATGACATCACTTTAATGTGAAGGTTATGCTGCCTAATATGACATTCCTACCCTGGTTTAAAATACCAGGGTTGCAAAGCACAGAGACCTCCTTTTATTGCAGGCTGTGTTAACAGCCTGTAGTAACAGTCTGTCAGAATTTATTGAACTGGTTCTGTAGGTTTTAAATTCTGAGAGTGGGGGATGCACCTGCAATACTTGATTTGTCTGTTTTATGCTCAGCTGAACTCGATGCTGAACATGCACAGAAGGTTTTGGACATGGAGCACACCCAGCAGATGAAGCTAAAGGAGCGCCAGAAGTTCTTTGAAGAAGCCTTCCAGCAGGACATGGAGCAATACCTTTCCACAGGATACTTGCAGATAGCAGAGAGGAGAGGCAAGTTGTAAAATACCTTTTGCACAACTCCCAACTTGGAGAGCACTGTTGTGTGGGCAGAGCCAGCAGTGTTTACAGAGGAAGGACAACAGAAATGTCCAAATTCTTCCTCAGTAGAATTGGAACTTCAGATAAGCCTTTAAAACAAACTTTGTGTCCCAGGGGTACTGGATACCTTAGAAGATTAGTCAGGCTCTGCTCCTTGTCTGAGGAGATGCGGAGCACTGCACTACATCTGCAACAGTGTTTTTCACTGCAGCTGAAGAATGCATCTGTGTAAAAATATGGATGGAGGCAGCTGCTTTTTCCACTGGAGTTCCAAAGCCTGGGGTTGTCATTTGGCAAGGAGATGCATCAGAAAACTTTGCAAAGTGCAGAGGAAAGCTCAGTGTATCATTTCTGAGCAGTTCCCAGCCAGCAGTTATTCCCACTGGGTGTGATTAGGACACAGGAGGTCACATTAAGTGCTCTTCTTATTATGAAATGACACAAGTCTGGCCTCTCTGGACTGGCTAAAGCACAAGAATGCCAGAGATTACAGGGAATTCTGTGTGGGAGGTTTCCATCTGTTAGGCCAAAATGCAGGGATTGCTGGACCAGTAAGGAAGCCAGTGGGAAATTATGCATTCATGTGGCAGGAAAAAATGTAGATATTCTGTCCCTGCTCCAAGTGCAGTTCTGCTATCATTTGTAATGTCAGAGGGGGGAATACAGTCCAAGGTTTCCATTTCTCTGCATGAGTGCTATAAATACTCATCTGCAAGATGCTCTGCATGGGTGGCTAGGGAGAGGTAAACCTAAATTCACAGTCATGGGAGAAACTGAGTTTGAGTCTCCTGTTTTCTGTAATATGTTGCCTTTTAGACTAAAAGTGGACATTATCATGGGCTAGTACTGGACACACAGCTCTGTTAAGGTGTTAGGCTGCCTAACATTTGGAACTTCAGCTTTTTAGGATAATGTGGAATTCAAGTGTATCAAGGAAACTGTTTTAATGAAAGATTTGGACCTGCAGTACATGTAAAACTTCAGACCTATAGCATATTTGAAAAAAAAAAATCCCCCAATCAAAGTACAGAATTTCATCTCAATTCACCTATGACGGCTTTCAATAATGTTAAATTGAGATAAACAAGTAAACTACTCATTGTAATAATTTGATGTTATGCAGCAGCTGGACTTAAATTTGAGTGGCCCTGAATTTACTTGTTTCCTGTTGGCATGTTTTGCTTTTCAAGGAAGAAGATGCTCATGCAAGTATTTACTTCCTTTGCAAATTGTCAGTACTGTATTGACAGTGATAAGTAATTTGCTTGCATAATTAATAATGTGAAATACCCATACTGAGAGAAGATACTGGGCATGAGCCTGGGTTTTACAGACTACTGTAATTTCTTAGATTAACTGAGAGAAGAAGAACAGCTGCTCTCTGTTAACATTATTCCTGGTTTCTGAATTTCCATCTCCCTTGTGTATTGACATTTTGTGACTGTGTGCTTAAATGTGTTTTTCTCTAAAAAGACTTTCGGTTGAGAAAATTGAAAAGGAGTGTTCCAGAATGGAAAGTTTCAATCTTTGAGCCCGAGTCCCATCTCAGCTTATTTCTGAGAAGGTTTTTTCTATAAATACTGCTGCTAAAAGTGTTTTGGTTTACAAAAGCAGTAATGGATGTTAGTTTCACAACAAAGATTGCACAGAGTGCTCTTGGATTTGGGTTGAGGTTGCTGCTGAGCAGCTCCTGTGGGTGGGCTCCTTGCATTCCTGAGTTTAATTATTGCTGATGCAGACACTTGGAGCAGCCTCTGGAGCCTCAGTAGGTAATAACCTCGTGTAGCTGATTGTCATTTTGCTCATTGTGCTGTTTCTCCTGCAGAACCAATTGGAAGTATGTCTTCCATGGAGGTGAATGTGGACATGCTGGAGCAGATGGACCTAATGGACATGTCTGACCAGGAAGCACTTGACGTCTTTTTAAACTCAGGAAGTGAAGACAATAATGTGCTGTCTCCCATGCTGGGTATGGTACTTGTAGTGACAGCCTGCTTAGAGACAGTGATAAACCACCAGAACTGCTCTCATTTGTAATGGGTGATGTTATCTCATAAAACATCACACTCGATGCAAATTGACTGTTCTTCATTAGTGTTTCTCGAAACATTAACATTTAGTTGCTGTACAAGGGAGTTGCTGCAAAACTATGTGATATTTCCAGACAATCTCATTTTTCTTACTGCAGCTTTTCTTACTTACAGCTCCTTGTTTTATTCATCACAGTCTGAGTAGGTGATGTGTTACATACAGGCTTGAGGGGCATTTTTTCCCAATATAGAGTTAATAGAGGACATTTTGACACATATCAACAGAAAGCTTGCAGTAATTACACTTTTATTTTTAATACTGATTGCTAAGGGTTTGTCTAGAATGTTGCTTGTCAAACTTGGACCAGTTGTATAATGCAAGATCTTCAGTGAGCGATACTGAGAGACAAGGTTCAACCCAGCAGTTTACATATACACTGAGAATTAGTGTCTCAGTACTGGATCTTTTATCTATGGTTTTTTAGTTAAAAACTTCAGTGCTAAAATGCCGTTCCTCAACAGAGCCAAAATGATGTTTCTTGGGAGATGATCAAGTTCCTTTAAAGGTCCTTTTGATTTTTTCTGAAAATACAGATTGAAATATTTTTATGGAAGTACTTACAGTACTCACTATGTAAAGGTGATTAACACCTGCTGTGAACATGAAAAGCTTGTGGTAAATGATCAAGGCACAGTTGACTACTAAAGGTTTAGGTTTTTGTGTTTCATTTCAAAAACTGAGTTGAGATGACTCATTTTGGATAGGCATCCACTTCGTGCATTATTAAAGCTGAACATCATTTGAGCTTGCCAGTAATGGCAGAATCTAGGGCAGTTTTCCCCTTGCTGGCTCTTTGGCAGATGTTGGACCAAGAAGCTTCGTGTCTTAACAGGAAAGAGTCTCCGCTGGATTATCCAAGGAAGTGCAGAAACTACTTTTTTAACTAAGTAGATAAATTAATTAGCTTTGAAAAAAAATTGATTGTTTATTTTATGCTGTAATCTAAATATTACAGCATATATGTACAGTGGACATACACTGCAGTGTAATGTACTTGTGCTGTTATGTTTCAGCACTGCAACCTTATTGCAGTGTAAGTCTCATGAATCTTGCTCTTGTGGTTCCAGACATTTTATTTCCCTCTGATTAAGGGATTTTTGTGCTGCTTTAAGAACCTAGCAACCCAGCATCAAACCAAATATACAATAGTCTTCATTCTCAGAAAACTGAGATGGCTAAAAGGTAATTCTTCATTGTGCTGTCAGTGGAGAACTGGGTTGTCACGGCAAGGTTTGTTTGACAATTGGGCTGAACACTACAAAATACAGGTAAGTTATTAAAATAACTTAAAATGAGAATCATAAAAATGAGAATCAGCTCAAGACATTGAAATGTTTTCAAATTTGCCTTGCTATAAACATTGCCAGCTTATGGACATTAGCTTCGCAAACATTTCATGACAGTAAGTTAAACTGCAAAATTGAGTTAGCTCTATCACTCCTGGTAACTCCTCTGTGTGTTGTGTAAATTGATATAATGCATGCTGGTGTACACCACATAAGGCAGGTTCTCTAAAATTTCTAGTGTTAAAATATAACTCAGATACTTGAGGAACAGGCAGAGACAATGTGGTTTGAACTGCTCTGCAGAGTCTGAGCCAGAGGAAAGGTGTAGCTCATATCCATCTGACCCCTCTGAAAAACTTTTTAACAAAATTTTTAAGAGAATTTTCTCACAGAAGTTACTCACTAGCTGAAGCTGGGTGCTCTGACTATGGAATTTGGAGTTTGCTCTGACTACATTTGTTAGGTATAGGAGAGAAGGAATAAAGGACTTTCTTTGGAAGATCACATAAAAAGTGTTTAGATGTTCCCTCATTTTAACTTTTTTTGCTGTCAGGAACTGTCCAGGGCAGAGGATCTAATTTTGGAACCTGAACTCTCAAACTGGAAGCAAACACTATTACACTGAACTTGCTTACAAATCTTTTTTGCACAGGATATGGAGGAAGCAGAGTCTTAAAATCCCACTCCTGTGCACGTGAGCTGTGGTATAGCTCTACCAAAGCATTGCTTTCATGCTGAATTGAATTTGTTTTGCTTTTGCATCTTCATTTTTAGTCAAAACTGGTGATGACTGTTATTGCCTGCTTCCTAGTTGCTTGGTTTTAAATTTCCAATTTGTGTAGTTATGTTACACTGAGTTTATTTGGGGGTTTTCTCTTGGTGTCTTGCAAAAGGAAAAACAACCTGAAAGCAACTCCCTAACCAGAGCTGATGTTAATGTATTGACTTCTCAATCCCCTTGCTGAGCCAGAGCTTGACTACTGTTGTTGTTGCTGTTGTTTTCCCAACTCTCAGGGCCTGACTCCAACCCCTATGTGAATGAGATCAGTCTCCAGGTGCCGAGCCAGTCCGAGTTACGGCAGAAACTCTGTTCCCTGTCCTCGACCTGCACCGACTCCGCCAGCCAGGAAGCCAGCGAGGGAGAGTCACCCGTTGTTCAGTCCGACGAAGAGGAGGTTCAAGTGGACACTGCCCTTGCTGCTGTAACTGAGAGAAAGGGTGCTTCAGATGGCAGTGATGAAAGTGACTCTCAAACTATTTGAATCTTAAAACCATATCCTTTAAGAATGACTTCTGAATGAATGAACAAGTGAATGAAGAGCTTGCCTGTGTAACAGTTTGCTAACCAAGCATAACAGCCAGATCTTTTTACTTAGTAATACTGCCTTTTTACAAAATTGCCAGTCATGTGGGGGTTGGTTTTTAAAGAAAAAAATAATGCCTAAAGCACACACACTTTAACAGTAGTTTTGGGGCTCAGGGGAGCAGTAAAGCTGTTGTATATACTATGTATAAGAGAATTTAAGGGGAAAGGTAGAAGTTACTTTGATCACTAACCTTTAAATGGCTGATTGGAAGTACTTAAGAGTTGATGTGTAATACTGAACCCAAATTGTTCCTTGCATGTTTTCAGCTGCTGCAACTGAAGATTTAGGATCCAAACCAAAATGAAAAGTTATTTTCTACTCTTTACTACCTACTGTCTGCCTCCTGCCTTTGTCTACTAATGCAGCAGTGTCTACTGTTCTCACACTTCTTATTCAGGACCAACTTAGTTATAGGTGTTAAGGAAAAAATTAAGAACCCAGGAAGGAGGAGAGATGCATATGGAAATGTTGCACTCCTTGTGGAGCAGGTATCTTAGCATTGTGTACTTACTCCTCTTTCAAGATAAAATAAAGAATTTCTATCCCAACCATGTCTTTTACTTGATTACCCAGGTATTTTATCCATAACAAGTGAACAGAGGAGCCTAACTCAGGAAAAAAAATGGTTATTAGGAGCACCAATATAATGTGGTTTTCCATTGACTCTCTGAATTTATTATCAATTAAGTGCGTGTATTTCAGAAACCTCAGGACCTATGGGCATCATCCCATTCCCCTTTTTTCTGCATTTTTTTTCCTCTCTGAACTCAAGGTCTGACCATGTCTAACGCCTGTTGCTTGTCAAGTCTCATGCTCTATTTTCAGGGATCTGCTCTCCTTTGAGAAGGCTCCTGGCTCCTGCTCTTCCTGCACGGAGGGAAGGAATGTAATCAGAAAGAGTGTAAGTAAAAGGATGAGCTGTGATGTAGATCCCTTCCAAAGACCTGCCCTGACAAAGCCAGTGGCTGGGAACGAGGTGTCTCCTTGCTGCTGGGCAGTGGCCAGTTTCCTTAAGGATTCTCCTGTTAGCTGACAAAGTGTTTCCTGACCCCTGTCTGGGAAATGAAGGCTGGAAGCTCCCTACATACAACTACAGATTTACCATTCAACAAGGCAGCTGTTGAAAGAAATTTATCTTGAAGGAAATTCCTTTACTCTCTCGCTTTCCAGAAGACAGACAAAATGTNCCAAAGCCCTGCCCTGACAAAGCCAGTGGCTGGGAACGAGGTGTCTCCTTGCTGCTGGGCAGTGGCCAGTTTCCTTAAGGATTCTCCTGTTAGCTGACAAAGTGTTTCCTGACCCCTGTCTGGGAAATGAAGGCTGGAAGCTCCCTACATACAACTACAGATTTACCATTCAACAAGGCAGCTGTTGAAAGAAATTTATCTTGAAGGAAATTCCTTTACTCTCTCGCTTTCCAGAAGACAGACAAAATGTCCAAAAAAGTTTTTTTTTTTTTTATTAAACCTCGTAGTACAAACCTGGAAAGTAAACAAAAAACTGGCAATAAACAACATGAAGTCTTTCCTCACAAGGAAAGAGAGCAGAGCAGCGCTAATAAATTAAATGTCAAACTGTAAGCCATAGTCAGAAGTTTACTGTCAAGAGGGAAAAGTACACAGCAAGGCCATAAAAACCAGACAACCACATTTGAAAACACTTGACTCTGTTTATGTTATTGTTAAATATTCCAAAACAGTTCAGTCTTCTGCAACAACAACCAACAAATTGTATTATAGGACTTTCCTGACAGTCACCACTGGCAAGCTCAGTGCAATATGGGTAGCTACGGTATTGTTGAATTCAATTACGAAACAAAACAGTTTGTGAAAACATTTTCCCTTTTTTATTCCACACATACTGTACACACAACCAGAAAAGGGCAACAGCTACTCCATTATTATTTTTTGTTGTTGTTCAGTGATGTAAGCAGCACTTATAAATGTTACAAGAAAAACCCTGTAAGCATCCAATCCAACCGATGAAGAAAGTGAAACGTAAGGCTTTTCTTCATCTTGTCTCTTTGCCATCCCTCCCCCCACCCCAAGAAAAGGCTCAAGTATTTAAAAAAATTTACAGGCATATGTACAAAAGGTGTGATTTTTTTTTTTT
>VXBI01003326.1:363833-413120 GCA_013397375.1 Toxostoma redivivum | reverse complement strand
CAGTACCTGCAGAGGTCTATTCTGGCTTATGTAGAGTCAGAGAGTTCAAATGAGCCAACACCAGAATGTAAAGTGAGGGTGACATTTCTGGTTAGTGGTTAAACCTGCTGAATACCTACTCAGCACACAACACCCCAAAGACTTTATTTTTACCTTATTTTTTTCTCACCCTGTCCTCTAACCCTAATTACATGCTCTGGGTATTTCTTTTTTCACAACCAATGCATCATAAAATTAATAATTTTTAATAGCACCAATTGCATTCAAGTGATAACTATCACATAATATGAAATAGCAGCCTTTGCTGACCAAAAAGGGTTCAGAAGAGGTTCAGAGATAAGAACAGTGTTCTTCAGAAACTATCTGCCCTGCTAGATCCTGTGTGGGGATGAAACAGCTGCACTGTTAGGAGTGGTATGGGAAGATTTTTCCATGTTAGGTTTGCATAGTCTGAGGTTGTATACACAAGAACAAACTAATCCAGGGAAAAATCCTGCACAGGCAATACACACAACGAGGATAAAAGGCCACAGTGGGTGGCTGGAGAAAACAGCAAGGTCAGCTCCAGCTGAGCCTGGAGCTGGGTTTAGCACAACTTGCTGTGTCTCTGTATTTATCTGAATCTATGTACATTTTTCTCTTCCATTCAGTACTGAAATACACAGGTAAGTATTTTACAACAGACTTGTACTGCTGTCCAATTGTTTCTTTTAGTGACACATTTTTCAATGTCATGAAAGTCAGTGAACATTCATATTATAATTATCATCAGTCTGGCACTTGTGATCTCTCTCTTATACATCCCTTGGTCATTCATTTTCTAGGCTGAGTAGTACTCCTGTATTTAATACAGAGGCTGATTAATAACTTTAACCACTGATCTCTGCTGTGCTTTTTCTAGTTCCTCTATATTCCTTCTGCAGTTAGAGGCTCCAAACTGCACAAACCACCAAGACTATTCAGTGCCAGAGCAGTTTCTGCTTTTTTATCTATTTTCTTCTTGTAATTCTTCACATTCATTGTATTTTTGTTATGCCACTCCAGAGCACTTGACCGACAGCTCCACAGGAATCCAAAGACCTCTTTTTTTCAGTAGCAAGAGCTCATCATTCAGAGCCCATCTCTGTATCTGTCACATTAGGATTATGTTTTTAAATTTAAATTTAACATTTATCAACATTGAACTTCATCTACCATTTTGTCACTTGGATCACTCAATATCATTTAATCTTTCTGTAACACTCTAAAGCTTTAATTTTTGCTGCCATTACCATTAATATAGTCAGCATAAAGGATTCATTTTGCTATTAACTTCCCTTCCTAGGTTATTTATGGATACATTAAACTGTGCTAGTCCAAAATCCTGAGGAATGCAGAAAGAGATCTCCCTTCATGATAAAAATTGACCTATCCTCTGCTTTTCTTTAAATCAGTTAATTTTTTGGTATGTGAACTTCACCTTTTAAATTATTCAAGAGCCTTTTCTCCCCAGAATGCTCACAGACTCTGTCAGCTGCAACTCTTATCATTACCTACTTCCAAAAGTTTCAAGGGCTGGAGGCCATGACCTTGCTGCAAAAGCCACCACAGTAGCTGCCCTATTCTCATTTTTTGTACATTTACTTCTTCCACAGCAGTGGTTATTTTGCATTTTACTGCTCT
Source organism: Toxostoma redivivum (assembly GCA_013397375.1). Taxonomy (NCBI): domain Eukaryota; kingdom Metazoa; phylum Chordata; class Aves; order Passeriformes; family Mimidae; genus Toxostoma; species Toxostoma redivivum. The sequence continues at coordinate 411,458 of VXBI01003326.1, read as the reverse complement.
TGCAAGGTTTTAAATCTCTGCAGAGCTCTTTTCTAGTGAGGACATCAGGTATACTTCTGTAGGACCACTTTCCCTTTGGTTGCATCTGAAGGAGCCCCGTGTGCACAGTGTGGGACAGCTCTGTGACAGAAGCCAAGGAGTGGGAAACCTGTGGCATTTTAAAGGAATGTTCCTCACCCCAACTAAAGCTGGAGGCAGGGAAATACCTGTCCAGCCCCTGCCAGCATCTTCCATGGCTGGCCAGGGAGTACTGTGCTAATACCTCAATTTTCCTATTTGGGAGATGGGTGCACAGGGATTCTGTCACTGGTAACAGAGTTAAACCTGGCTTATGGACTGTAATCTCTTCTATGTGTGCAGCAGTGCTGCTCCAACTGGAATACTAACTCTATATTTCTTAGGTACTTCTTCCTCTTGCATTACAGTACCAGCTGAGTCTCTTCCCACCCAATTTCTGGTAGGCCCTAGAGCACCAAAGCCCTCCTTTAAAACCAGACATTCCCTCTTATTTCCAAACCTCTAACCCAGAGTGCCTTCATTTAGTCCAACATTCTGTACTTTAGTTTCCTAAATGAGTTTCACTGACTTTGCCCAATGCCTTATTTGAAGCTATAGAGTTATCCCTTTGCCACTCCAAACACACACTCTTCCACCACAACTCCAAATCTTCTCCTCATCCTCACCTTAAAATTTCAAGAGCTATTAGTCACTTTTTATAAACCAGGAACCTTGTTCCAAGTATGGTCTAGGTTAAACCTGACTGTCCCTTTACACAGGTGTTTATATAAACTCTTTTATTCAAACAATTTTTCCAAAGTGCTTGTAAGACTGAAATCAATGCAATTTCAGATGCAGAATTTCATTTTTCCATGTATTAAAGGAGACTGAGCAGTCATTCAATACAGAAATGAAACAACATCGTTTTAGTAATATAAAGAGGGTCATTATTTTAAAAAAAAATCAGGTCACAGTATCACAGGATGAAACAAAGTTAATTTATCAAGCGCTGAAAACTGTCAATATTGCTGTAGAGAATGAACAGAGACAGAATGTACAGTTGTTTATCAGAGAGTTCATTTAACAGTCCAAAAGGGGAATCTTGCCCATTACACAGAACATCTCAACATCTCTGGAAAGCACAGTCCTGGCCAGCACTGTGGCAAAGATGGTAAAGTGCCTTGTCAAAGTGGAGGGACGAAAGAATAATTTCCAAAATTAATGGGAATTAAGAACATAAGACAGTTTGAGGACAGAAAGGGAAGGGAAGGAAAAAAAAAAAAAAAGAAGAGAGAAATAAAAGAACAATACAGTAGATGTTTCGAAAGTTATTTTGATACAAACATGTTATCTGTGGTTCTTGTAAAGTTTGTGAAAGCTGTGACTTCAGTTTCCAAGGTAGGTTATCATAGACTGTAATCTGCTGGATTTTCAGTCATCTTATATTTACCCAGTGCAAAGCTCTTAAAAATTAATCAAAAGAAACTGTTCTTCAAAATTTGAGGCACCAAGAGCTGTTTAATTGCTGCATAGTGATTTCTGTCTCTTACAGGAGTAGCATTTTCACGATATCAAACAGGTGTTCAGTAGAGCAATAAATACAGCACATGGAGTTAATATAATTATGTATGTTCAGACAGGAAAGGTTAGCTCATGATTCTTATACCTTACTTATAGATATACACAATTCCCACCTTCCCACAAAATAAATATATAATAAAATAACCTTTTATTTCAAACTAAGTTAATATACAGTTAGTATAACCAGGCTGGAAGAATTCCATTTACCCTAAAGAAGCAATCCCTAACTGTGGACATATTACAGTTAATTATTTAGTAACTTGAAGCTGTAAAGGATAATTTACTAGTAGCTTAACTATAAAATACTACCAAAATAGTATCTGTAACCCAGAGTGTATTTCAGAAGGTTGGGAACATAAGTGACGTATATTCTTTGTCCAAGAACAGAGAAATGTAGCCAGAATCATGATGACTGGACAAATCACCTGTTTCTACAGGCAACCTGCCTTGGTCAGTTGTGTGAAAAGGGAATGGGAAGGTTATTTATTTACATCTAGTGTTGGATGGGTTGGTCAGTGAAACTAAGGATTTTCAAGTCATTTAAAATTGAAATTGCCCTGATCAACAGCTTTTCCTGAAGGAAGGGGCAGAGAAAAACAAGCAATACAGCTGTGAGTATTAACTGACTCTGCCTACCATAGGAGCTAACAAGCACAGTTATTCAGATATTTGCACCTGAGATTCTAATGGTTCTAGAAAACATCACTTAAAAGAAAATAATTAGTAAGCATAATACATTGTATAATCATTAGCTCTGACGGGATTTTTGAAAAGCTTTCTTGCAAACTGGTCTGCAGGCATAACAATCTTCTGAATTTTTTTATATATACACAAGTCTTTAACTGTTAGTTAACAACTCAGTCACTTTTCTGAAAACACTGGATCGTCTTATGCCTTGCAGAACTTTTTCCTTTTTTTTGTTTATTGAATAGTCCAGAAAAACAGACGTAGTTGCACTACTCTCAAAATGCTACCAATCCTGGAATGTCTGCTGTCCTTTTAGATGGCAGGGCCGTGAATCCATTTTAACTCTTTTTCTCAACTTACCTTGGCTGTTTTAAAGCCCATACTTGTCCACTGGGTGGTAGCAAAGTGCACCGATTCGGAAACACTATAGCCACAACATACTTTGGACACAAAGGATCCAGGAAAACAGACAACAAACTGCCCACTCTGCTGTACAGTACGGTGCACTCTGATCCCCTCCTTGCACAAGATCTCTGGGGAGATCTGGAAAGACAGAGAAGAAAAAAAAAAGAAGAGAGAGAAAAACAATCATTTGGAACTTTCTTCCTGGCTGGGTGCTGCCACACGCTACTGCTCATGGAGCAAAGTTCCCTGGTCTCTTTCCCTCTCCCATTCCCCACGTGCCAAACCTCAGTGTTTGGAGTGAAAACTGCACAAGTGCCTCTCCTCAAACCAACAGCTTAAACTCTCATGTGCCCAAGGACAGAACACTGCCTGTTACTACAGAAAGCAATGCAGATCATTCAGCTTTCCATCCAATCTTTTCTACTTGGCACTGAATCCATTGTGCTACTGCACTTCTGTGAGATGTTAACATGGGTAGCCAAGGGAGAGTTTTTTGTTATGGACTCCCCAATTTATATTTACATGCACTAAGAAGGAATTGTTACCCAAAAGATAAAGGAGGCAAAAATACTTAAGTATTAGGTTTCTTCTATACATGCTGGCACCATAAAATGCCAGTCATGGCAGATGAACTGATTAAATCCCACTCCGCTTGTGAGGCTAAATACATTATAGACAGCATTAAAAATGGACATTTATTGCACTTTCATGTTTGTTTTTATATTAATAAGAGCCTTGTTAGAAAAATACTATGTGGGTAAACACTGCAAACAGAAAGTAGTCCCTTCTGCATTGCTGCAGTGTAAGACAAAACCAAAATAAATCCCCAACCAGCCAGCCTCCTGATTAGTCTCAGGTTCTCAAATGGGAACACCTCTCCCAGTGTTAACCTACCATTACATTACTTTCAAGCATTTCCAGCCCTGGAGTGCCATTGGCTTGCAGCAGGGTATGTACCACATCATCAAGTTTGTTCTCCTCCGCAGCAGGAATGCAATACCTGTAGTTTTGTCAGAGGAACAGAAAAAGATTTACTGTGGAGTAAATAATGGTCCACAGCTACACAGTAACAGGCAATTCAGACCAGCACATTGATTAGAAGAAAGAAATTTAACACAGGGTTTCACACACAGTTCTTTTGGTAAAACACTGAGGATTGAAGAGAACTTGTTTATTCAGACTCAGTCCAATCGTGTTCAGCAAGCATCAAAAGACACAAAATCCCCAAAACAGAAATGTGAAAACTCAGTCCTCTGCAGAGTCAGAGAAACCAGCAATAGACTGATGTTCATTTTAACAGCACCAAAACAGCTAATTATAAGCAGAAGTTTGCTATCTTGTGAGCACCAATACATGTTGTTATCTTCACCACAAAAGGCTGTATTTATTATCTGTGCATCAACCAAAGCATCTTCATGTTTAATAACATTTTCTATTTGTAACAGTCAAGAAAGCACAAATTTCCTCTACTGTTAGTGCATGAAGTTGCCTAAGACCTTCTTGCCTTGCTTACTGAACAAATCCCAATCTCTCCTCTCCCTTGCAACAAAAGACCTAAGAGCAGCTGAAGTGCCAAGAGAGGTTTCAAACTCTGCTGGGGATCTGCCAAGTTGCACATCCTCCTCTCCTTAGAAGCCAAGGAAGCAGCTGTCCTCTTGTCCTCACTGCCAGCACTGCTCCCTCAGCAGAATGACAAGAAGTAACATAGGAGTCTTGAGCCTTAGAGCCACACATCCAGAGAACTGCTGTTTTTCTGGATGCAGGGAGGCAATATGGTAACAATTGGTCACCGCTCTTGCCTGCAGCCTATTCAAGGGGTGATGCTCAGGCCAGTAAAAAGCATTTTCAGCTTTATCATGGACTTACTCTTTCTCTTTAGGCAATGAGACCTCAGCCTGGAGTCCATTTGCCCCCACACCAGAAACACACATACGTTTTTCCAAATTTGGAACAAGAGAATGAAGCTGGAAAGATTTTGGGGAACTGGTACAGTCTTCCTGCCATTCATCTGATCTCTCCAGCAACTTCATGAAGTGTTCTGCTGGGCTTACACACCTTGTCAGGGTACTTGTTGATTAACGTGCACTAACTCCATGTGCATCACACAGAGTTATCCTGACTGTCTGTAGAAGACTGCCCTTCCTATAATCTGAGCACCTCATCACTGTTCACTGTACTGATGATGACTTTGATTTATGTCTGTTGATCTCCAAGCCAAGAGGCAGAAGACATGACATTATCTGCTCATACAGCTAATTGCAGCCACAGTAAGAGTTTTATTGAACTGGTTGCCCAGGTGTACAAAGAGCAACTCCTAACATATATAATGACAATGGTCAGAACCTTGCTAAGAACTCCCAGGGTTATAGAGGTGAAGTAGAACTTCATCTTGAAAAGTAAGGATCAAATCCTAACAGCAATATTAAATGAATGCCGCATCTCAAATACTTTGTTGCTAACAGTGACAGCTTCAGTACAGCTCCTCACCTCTGGTATATTACTCTAGTTACACTCTAATAACAGATTTGAAACAGGAATGAAAATATTTCAGATTTGAACCCAGATCATGGCAGAACCCACTCTTCTCTTTTAGAGTCAGAAAATACAGCTAGAACAGACAGAAGATTCAAGTACGCAGTCCCTCACAAGACAGGCACAGGAAAATGCTTGGGAAGGATGTGTGAAGAGAAGGGGCAGCACAGAAGTGCATGGAACCAACTGAGTACCTGGGGCAGGACCGAGGGGAATGAGATCCTTTGCAACTGGTGTATGCTGCAATTGCACTCATCTACAATTCCTGATGTAGCTATAAAAATGGGAAGTGAGCAGCCAGTATAGACTTCTGAGTGTCTTGGAAGAACAAGATTTCCTTCTCTCTTCTAATGGGCACCGAGGATCTCTCCAGAATAAAAAGGTTAGGTCACTGACCTCTGCCCTGCATGCAAATTGAGTTCTCCCCTGTTTAATCTCCATGAGGTAAAACCTGAGAGATTTAGAGAGTGAGCTGAGCAATCTGCAGTTAAATTAAGTGGTTGGAGTAGCACAGGGATCTGTCCTTGGAGAAGAGCGTTTCTGGGTGGTCGATGGACTTAGCAAGACGGAGGAGAGGTTTGGAGCCCAGTGGCCGCTTTGTTGGCCCCAAAGCAGAGGCTGAGGCAACGCTGCAAGGGCTACTCCAGGTACTGAGCCAGATCTGCAGATATTAAATTCATCTTCTTCTAACATAGTTGGGTGCTTCATTGCACTATTAAAAGTTGTAATAAGCTAATGAATACTAGCCTGACACTTCAGGCTGGCAGCCTTGCTGAAGAATAGTTTCAACAGGCAAAGGAGTTCCATTTCCTTCTTATGAGTTATTCCTGTCTACTATCCCTGTTTCATCAAGGCTATTATCACAAACATGCCTTAAGCTATGCACTTCTCTGTGTAAGTCCATCAAGACAAAGCAAATGGCTTCTTTACTTTTATTCTTCTTGGATTCAAAAAACAGGAACAGTAGTCTTTCCTAAAATTTGAGCTGTCTGCATGCAAGACTGTTCAATCCCAAGAGTCATGTGTTTTGACACATGGTGTGAAGAGTGGCCTCAGAACTTAATTAGGGGATTCTTGAATACCTTCTGTTTGGAATTTACTGTAATTTAAAACGAGATTTATGTTTTAGAGAGAAACAGACTACGTAAGGTTGAGGACAATGTGGCTTGCTCAGCGATTTGTCTTAATATTATACTGTTATAAAAGTTTACATATTCCTGATTCACAGAATAGGGAGAAGAGCCATGAAATGCCCATGACAGAAACTGACAAACTCCCAGGTCTGCAGCATAATCCAGCAGTTACCTTTACCCCTTGAAAGGATCACATACAGAACATTTCTTCAATTTAACACATTTAGAGAGAGAAGATATCCTGCTTTAATGGTTTTCTCCAGATTTCAAATCCTTTTTGTTGAGCCATGTGCTTTCCAGTGACAGCTGGATCAGCATCATCAGAGAGATGTGTGAGAACACACTTAAATGTGCATAAAGAGCAGTTCATGATGCCACTGCCACCATGAGGGTATCAAGACACAAGAATAGACTACGGAAAACCAAGTGAAACTTTTGTTCCAGGAAAGGGGTTTTCATTTCCTAAGTTTATACCACATTTTCCCATTAAAACTGGAACACGCCCCCCCAGCCCCCACACACACTGGACCCTCTAGGTGGGATTTCCTCACGCAAAAGTATTTCACAAGTTGCTACAAACACCAGCCTACAGGCAGCCACCACAGGGAATGTGAAGAAAAGCCACAGGAATACCTACCAAATGCAATCAGCACCAGTGTGTAAGTAGTCAATGTATGGAAGGTGATTTTGGTCTCGAGACCAGCATGAGGTAGAAAAGACCATGCCAATATTTAGCCAAGGAATTGTCACTCCTAAAACAAAGAGATTGAAAAATGAGTTTGGAGTAACTGCAGTTTGTTCAGTAAAAGACAGTTTGGGAGGTCATTTAAATAAAAAATCTTATTCTCCCTGTAAGCTGACTCTTGAAGTTTTATGTCTCCCTATCAGAGTGAATAATTCACAAGGAGAAATTTAACAAAATCAGCATTTTCCACTAAGAAAGTATCTACCAGCCAACTGCAGTGCCCTTGAAAACGTTTGTTTTCTAACAGCTGTATAAAACTTTTATTCTTAGGAGAATTTACAAATACTCATAACTCAAGCCCACTGCCATGGATGAGAGGAGGACGCTTCATCTCTCAACACGTTTTCAAAAGGTATCCTGTTTTCCAGTTAGTTTGTTCAGGCTCCACACCTCATCTCAACAGGAGATTCCACTGTGCTTTCAGTGTTTCTTACCAATAAGCTGCAATGGTGTATAGGCAGCTGGAGAATTTGTGTTAATTCATTTAGAAAATGTGTGTGCTGCTTCCCCCAGTGCTACAGACTTCATTTTTCAAGTGTGGAAGTTGCACGGCTCTGTCCTGATACAAAAGAACACGGATAGCCTGGCAAGACCAGCAAGGGACACTGCAGATACAACCGGCTCCTCCCAGGAACAGGGTCTCAACAGTTCATTAATCCTTAATCTGCATGGCTGCCTTCACCCTTTAAATACCACCTGCTACACTCAACTGCACGGCTGCTCAGTGGCTGGGGAGCAGGGGGGCCAGGAAGAGGGAGAAGCGTTTGGTGCCCACAGCACCACGTTCAGAGGACACTGACACCAGCTGAAAACACAGAGAAGGGACTTGCTCACCAGGCACAGCACCAAGATGTCGCAGGATGGATCCTGTATTATTAGGAAGGACTGTGAGGTTCCACCCATGCCTGTTTGAGGGGTGACACAGAGGGAGACGGTCAGTGCACATTCCCAATGCCAACACTCCCTGTGCCCTGCTGGGCTCTGTCAGGAGTGAGGCAACAAAGAGGACAGATCTGGGGATCTTACCTTGAAAATGGTTCAGATTTTCCCACAGGAAAACCACTCCCGTGGGTGTTGGTATCTACTTTTCCACAATGCACTGCTACATGGCAATCTTTCTGTTCCACTATCCGCCAGTATTCTTGCTGTGTTAAGAGAAAACAGGAATGCATTTTTAATTTGCTGAACAAGGTATCTCATTAAAATATAAATCCCAGAAATTTACAAGGCTTTCATGACCTCAGTGTAATTTGACATAAAATATTGCTTAAAAATAAGAATATAAAGAATTAAAAGTAGCAACAAGGCAGGCAAAATTTAGATCCTCTTGGTTTCTGTTTTTCAGCACGTCAGATTAAGAATTCTTTTGCTTCCTCAGTTCATCAACATCTTCATTAAAAATGTTCAAAAAAAATTTTAAAAAGGAAGAATCAGTACCATTTAACCATTTCTTTAAAATTCCAAACTAGACTGCCTTAAACTGATTACAGAAATGCCTGAAAGTCAACTATCCTGAATCCCCACACTGAGTGCCCTGAAATAAAAGCCTTTACCACCCCCTGAGCTGGCCTCACCTCTACTTCAGCTACTGTAGGCTCCTTTGTGAAGCACATGTTCATGATGTTTCTTGCTGTTCGGTAGAAGGTTGTTAAAGAAACAGACCTACCCTGTGGAAAAATAAAATAAAATTAAAAGTGAAAATGAAAAAACATGCCTACATTCCCCCATGTCCTCACTCTTTTCCTTACAGGCTTGATCCCAGATGACAAGACGGAAAGAGGACAAAGTCTTCAGAAGAGGTAGGGGTCTAAAGCTCATTTTGTTGCTGAGAACAAATACCTCAGGAGATACAGAAAGTAAATCACATGAACTTCCAAATCCACCAGGTAAAAAGGCCAACAGAACGTTCCCAGAAGGAATGCTGCTTTGTCCAGCACAACCCTCAGTGTTTGATAAATACAGAGGATGGATGTGGCCCAGCTTCCTAGGACAGGTTACAAAGAACCCAGTAGGCAGCCAGTCCAATCCAATCCATTATCCAGAGACTGTATGGCCATGCTCTTTATGTACAAAGAGCAGGTGAAAAAACTTAGAAAATTCACAGAAATGCTCAGCATCAAATGCTGTATGTGGTTGAAGAAGGTCACAAAAAGTAGAGTTGCCAGGATTACTGTAATCACTTGCTTTCAAAAACTACTTATGTTCAATTCAATAAAAGCAGTTCAAATGCCAAGGAGCCAAGACCTTTATTACAAGGTTAGGAAAAGCAAAACACAGTAAAATTGCTGAATAAGTGCATTCTTTCTTGGCACTGCTGCAGGAGCTGTACAAGAAGAGGCTCTGACTTGGTTTTCTGCTTGAGCTACCCCAAAGTTTCCCAAAGGGACCTGCTTTCCTGCACACCTACACCACCAGAAGCTCTGGGAAGCATTGTCTGATGGCTCTGGAGACAAAAGCACAAGAGACCACTTGCTCCTTTCAGCCCTGCCATCATGGTGTGCCCAGATAGGAACACCTGTGTTGCCTCCTCTGCTCCTGGGCAGAAGGAAGTCGCTGGGAAGCTGCATGCCATGAGAGCTGGCAGGCACCACACAAGGTCTGAGGGCAGTGCTGCAGGCAGAGACCAGCAGTGCTCTGCAAACATGGAGCACAAAACATCTTTGCACCCTCACCAGATCCACTGCTCCTTCCCACTGTGCCCCCTGCCTGCTTATCTGAGCAACCACAGACTTAAAAAACTCTACATAAATGAGTTTTATTATTTGCACTGCTACCTTTCTAGTTTTTCAATTATGAAACAGATCTGCCAAACCACCTCAGCCTTTCTTGTGTTTAATTTATTTAATAACTATGTCCAAGAGTAAACTAGAAAGAACTATAAAAGCAGCTTTCCCCCAGAGGCCAAGTCTATCACTCTGCTCGTACGGTTTTAACGTTGTCACTTTTAAAACTGAATGCTGCATAATTAGCTTTAGCAAAAAAAAGTTTGTGAAATGCCCAGGGCCTGAGGCACTCTGATTCCCATAAACTTCAGAGCTGGATTCTCTGTGATCCAATAAGCAATTTCCTTCATCTTTTAATGCCCTCGTGAATGGTTTATTGAGGCAGCCTTTTACAACAGAACCTCTTGTAAAGCGCAGAGCCCGCACCAAGTCACTGTGCTCGGGCACAGCCTCCACCGGGGGCAAACCAACACTGCAGCAGCTGCCTTCCTCCAGTCACTTGACTCTTCCTCTCCTCTTATGCAGAAGAACAAAATTAAGGCCTCATCTTCTAAGATTAGCCATGTCTTTCCATTTTTCAGATAGACAAGAAAGAAAATGGAATTATACAGCAAGCAAGAAAAAAGAAAGTGGAAAACGGGAACACTTTACGCCTTTAAAATTGCGTGTACCCATTTCTTCCTCTGCCAAGAATTTGGCATCTTTTTAGTCTCCTAAAAACTGTAAAACAAATTAAATGGCTGAGGGGTTTTTGTTGTCTGCTTATGCTGTTAGGTTTTCTTTAATCTGAGGAATCTTGTAACATTTCTGACGCCAACACAGAAAATAATTTAAAATGCTTTAATGGAGCATTCTAACCAGAGCACAAAATGAATTGCTGAGGAGCAAAATACCCTTTCCAACACCCTGAAAAATATCTCAGCAGTTCAACAACTGTCCTAGGAGCTTCAAGCTCTGTTGCTGGGACAAGAAGAGAGGAAAGTTTAAGAAAAGAAATTCCTATTTCCTCCCCTGATTCTTCTCACATCTGATGCAGGGGCCATGAGAGCCAACCCAGGGGGAGTATCACCACCACCACCAGGCCTGGAAGGAAGGCAGAGAGGACACTGCAATGCTATGAATGTTAAAGACATTAAAGCAAACATAAATATGAGTTGAAACCAGAGATTTCACAATATCCACAGGTGGGAAGGAGGGGCTCCTATTACATGGAGTATGAAAATGCCAAATCCCTGGGTGAAGAGAGCTCAGCATAGGATTTCCATGACAGTTTTATGGGAGGGCAGGCAAAACTCGCATTGTGATTTCTTCTGTGTGTCCCTCTAACGGATCTGCTAATACACCTTCAGTTTGTTCTCAATGGAAACAAATGCTGCTTTCGGACAGCACCAGTAAAGATTTTTAAAATATTTTCAGAGCTAAAACTGGGGAAAGAAGAGTGAAAATCTTGCATCAGATCCTGTTTTGATGTCAGCAGCTACTTCACACACTTAGAAATGACAATATTTTAACTGTCAGGTAGAAAAGCCACTTATTTAGGAGTAAAGCAAGCAAGCACAGCAGCATACAGCACACACTTAAAAGCACAGCAGTCCTCACAGCCTGGGAAGGAGAGGCACTGAAAATAATCTGGGAGTCCTGGCAGAAAGTCAGCCTAACACAAAGGAGATTTACTCTAACCTTGACATGTGATATGGTGGTAACTGCTCCGGGAAGACTGGACGTCTCTTGCTAAAAACAGCTCAAGCATGTGCTGACTGCAGAAATTACTGTGAGAAACACTAAATGTATGGCCTCTTCATAGTCTTAAGAACAAACCTTATGGCCTCAACTAGACTACAGCCATATGATTACCATGTGCTCCCTCCAGCCCTCAAGATATTGAACTGGGAATTTTTCACAGTTGGGTTTGTTGAGTGGGGTTTTTTAGCTTGTTTTACGTGTTTTTTTCATTTTTAATTAGAATTAGCAATGTGCTTTAAAAAGGAACCATCACAATCCCATCATCTGTGGAAACTGTAACACGAGGCCAGGTTCTGTTAATGAAATTAAAATTTTCTCAGGAACATGTTGTTTGGTAAAGAACACTCCCCCATCCACACACACAGGACTAAAATTTTGTTCCATTAAATGCCACGAAGCATTCTCTGCTACAACTGATGCCAGCACCACCTTCCACTCAGTCTTTTAAAGCCTAATGATGAACTATAGCAATTTTACATCTTGTGGGCTGCCTTGGTACATCAAGCTTTAGGCATAATTTCCGTGTCTTGAGGCTTTCTCTAAGTGACATAACCAGTATTAATTAACCAGGGCTTTACCCTGAGTGCTGTGAAAATGAAGCTTCATTCCTCTCTCTGCAGTCAGGCTGCCCAGGTGTCCCACAGGGTGCTCCACAGCAGGGATCTCTCCAGAAATCCACCAGAGATTTGCTTCCCCCTTCCTTCTCCCCAGTCCATCACCTGTGACAGCAGCTCCAAGTCTCTGCACTACAGAGAACGTGGGAAGGGATGGGATGGGATGGGATCAAAACAGGCAAACCCCAGTGTCTGGGAAGCTGCTGGTACCACAGTGGACAATCCAAGGCATTCTCTGAGTGGCTCCATGAGCTGCAGCTGCTTTTGTGGGTGGGGAGAGCCCATGGGCTCAGTGATGCTCCTCTCTAACAGCCTCCATGCTCAGGACAAAAGCATTTCTATCTGGTATCATCAGACTCAGACAGAGTCTGATGCTGCCAGTACTGCCAATGCTTTTTTTGGTGACCAAGCAGAAATTCTGGGAGCTCTCTGCCATTTTGGATAAAGGCCTGGTACTCAGCAGACTCAGACTTGTTATACCAGTTACACTTTGCTCGCTTGTTTTTTTTTACTTCCTAATTCAATTGGGATACTTCTCACAAATCCCAATCTTGCTTTTTGAGTGACTTTGTATCTACTGGACTTTGAAGTGGGACTAGCACTGGAAAAGAAGAAAAAGGCATTCCCTCACTATATTTGAGGTTGTTCAAGCAGCAGTGAGGGTAAGGTGTATCGAGTTTTTAATTTAACCATCATTAAGCACGGATATTAAGCACAGAAACACTACTTCACTATTGACAAAAGTTGCTGTCATTAGATAAGCTTCTCTCCAAGGGCAGCATGGCAAAGAGATTGCTTTTCAAAGGTGGGATTGAGGCCAGAGTCCCCAAGAAAAGGAATCTTTGGGCTGACAAATCAGAGCAGGCTGCGAAAGAAAACTGAAGCAAGCTTTTAAAGCCCAAAAGTGAGCTCATGCAGTCCCTAAATAACTTAACAACGTCATTTTGGGCTATCTGGCTTAATTTCCTGGTGATGGAAGTGAGATTGGAAGGGGAAGAACAGCATATTCTTTTACTGGGCACGGACACTCAATGTTGTATTTCTCTCAGAGTGTGGCTACACCATTCAACACAACTTAAAATTCCACTGTGAGTTGCAGTGCCAAGTCCTGCTCCAGAGCAGGAGACTGCCAAATAAAATACACTGAAAGAGTCAGCATTCCTTTGTAAATGGATGTACTTGATATGTGGAGGACTAAGCGTCCATGTGACCGCTAGTGCTGAGCAAAGTCTGGCATTGTGGATGAAAATATTGTTTGCATTTCAATTTGCCCTTTCTAAATGTAGTGGGATTTCTAGTGATGCTCGTTTTGATGTGCAGCACTACTTCACTCAACCAGAGATTTGCAAGAAGCAGGAATGAGAAAGCAGAACATTACCTTAAATGTCACTAGAAAATGAAAATAAAATCTGTGTCTGCAAGGATAATGGGGCAGAGATATTCAGGGAACCTCTCCCAAGGAGATGAAGCGGGGCAGAGCCCAGTGCATCTTGTTATGACAGTAATGCCTCCCAGCTTTTCCAGACATCCCATGAGAGCCAGAAATATCAGCATTAAGCCACCAGACTGCCTGGCTGTGATAACTGCAGCCTCTGGGATGCCACTGCAACCCATCAGCTCCCCACAGACAGCTGGGTGTGCACCCAGACACCACCCACACACCAGCACCATCAGTCCTACAAAATAGACCGGGCAGAGCCTGCCTCCTTACCTTGTATATACACTTGTGTAAGTCGCTAAGAACTCCCTCCTCCTCCTCCTCCTCGTCCTCCTTCGTGGTCTCCTTTTCCTGAGCAAAGAGCCGCCGCCTGCCCGTCTTCAGTGGGACATCAACCTCTTTTAACTTGTTGCGGAAGCCATTTTTGTGAACCACGCCATTGATGAGTCCATTTTTGGGCTCAAACCGGGGCAAGGAATGGAACTTGTAGGCATTCTCTGAATGTCCCTCCAAAGGTCCTTTCCTCTTCTCCAGGATTTCCTTTTCCAGCAAGACCTCCTTCTCCAGTTTCTTGTGCTCCTCGGGGGAGAGGGAGTCATAGGAGAGCAAGTACTGGCAGTAGGCTTCTTGTAGCTTGGCCAGCCTGTCCTGTGCAGTTTTGGGGATGCGCAGCATGTCTGCCAGCTTGTTCCATTTCTTGAGGTCAGTCACTTGCTGCATCCCCCCCATCTCGTTGATCAGCTGGACGAAGCAGGCCAGGTCGAGCTCGCAGCCTCCTGGGGTCCGCATGTGCCAGGCAGCAGAGGAAGGGAAAGGGAAACACAGGAGTAGATTAGGAAAGCTGTGGGCAGCTCGTGTCAAAGGTGCTACCAGGCTGGGCACACAGGGGACATGACAGCTCCAGGCACCTGGGCACCAGAGCAGAATTGTCCCTCCCTTGTATGCCTCCTGCTAAAGAGAGGCACGCACCACTGTTTTGCCAGCTTAATTAATTCACAGGCTGTAGTCTGCTACCTGCCACAGCCTTCCCTATGATTCAGTTTGTTCTCCTCCTTGAGTTTCATGCCCTTCTCCTCTCCAGGGACAGAAGACACCTCAAGCTATCTCCTTGATATGCATCTGTGTCCTGGTCATTACCCAGTGGCTGGGCAGATCAGAGATGCCCAGCTCTGTAAAGGCCCACACACCCCTAACCCACCACCAGTGCCACATCTGGTTCATACAGGAATAAAACAAAACCATTGTCAAGCTAGGGCATTGGCCATCAGAAAGACAAATATCTATCCCTTCTGGAGGTGAAATGACAATTACCTAATATCTGCACAACACCTTAAATGAAGTTAGTATTTAAAAGGAGCACAGTAACATTATTAATTTCACTACAGGTAAAAACCAAACAGAGGCAAGGGGTTGTTTGTAGTTGGAGCCTGCAACTGCATAAAGAGTTCCAGACACATTATTCTTCCAGACTGAGGCCATCCAGTATCCATATTTTATACTCCATTCTGGCTTTGTATGTTTTAAGATGACTAGCACATTTCACACTCCAGTCAAAAAAAAAAAAAATAGGATTATACAAACTGCAGCATAAAAAGCAGCCAAATGGATGAGGAACAATAAAAGAAACATCATAAATACTCTGAAAGTACAGAAATAAATCATCAGTGGAAAGAGTGAAGAAATGGCCCAAAGACCACCTACAATTCAACAGGGCGCTGTTCAAGGAAAGAAGAGAATTAATATAAAACCAGTGTCAACATCTCTGCCGCCACACTGTCTCCCCTTTGCCTTTTTCTTTGAGAAAAGTAAAAAACCATTATGCCATAGCCATTTCAGAGCACTCAGAAATGCTATTGCAACAGAGGAGGGCAAGAAGTAGCATTATGGTAAATATTTACTGTAGGATGCACAGCTACATCAATACATCATCTTAACTCATCTCATCTGCTAGCACAAGCAGGCTTGTGCTACAGCTACCCTGTGCTGCATCTCAGATGCTTCACTGGCGATTCCAGTCTTCCTTCTTCCCTCTGCCTTCCCCTCTTCCACCACTTGTGCCAATCCAGTGATGAGGGAGGCTCAGCAGGATAAACCTGTGTGCAACATTTTGGGACAATGGCTGTGGCTGAGGCAGAGCAGCACCAGAGGCTGCTGACATTTATACTGCCCACACAGCACAAGGCAAAGGTGTTTGGCTGCAGACAAAACCAAGCATAAGGCTTTGAGTAGAACATGGTAAGGGTGGAGGCAGGACCACAAGGCAGCAGATTTATTCTATTTAGTTCATTTGGGAATGGGGTGGAGGAGATTTTAAAAAGGTCTTAAAGCTGAGAAAAAGTAAATACCACTGGGAGAAAAAATTAATTTGGAAAGTTCTTTTCTTTTTTCCTTTCCTTTCCTTTCCTTTCCTTTCCTTTCCTTTCCTTTCCTTTCCTTTCCTTTCCTTTCCTTTCCTTTCCTTTCCTTTCCTTTCCTTTCCTTTCCTTTCCTTTCCTTTCCTTTTTAATCTTCCACACATAACATAATATGAACATAACTTTCAAGATGGATTCTGTTACTTTTTTGATCAGTGGTTTCTACATGCAGGCCACAAATTAGCTGAAGGTATAACTCAAGATGGATTTCCATGCCAAAAGATTCAGCAATCTACATAAAGTTGGGTAACATACTCCTAACTTGGAAAGAAGCGTGGCCCAGATTTACCATTACATGTTTTCTCCAGGACACCCCAGTTTAAGGTCCTAGTTTCAGCACTGTTGAAAATTCAATTTTCTCCTGCATCATGGAATGATCACTCATAATCACTCCGCAATATTAGAGCTCGAGTAGCACTTCATTCAACCAGAGCCTACAGCTAAGGTTTGCAAAATGCTCTCAATTATAATTCCATTTCACACAGTCATAACTTTTGGAAGCATTTATATCTCAGACTGATGTTTTCCAGGATTGACCTAAGCTTGTTGCTTAAACTTTCCTTGAAAGGCTGAAGGGGAAAAAAAAAAGGGAAAAAACCCAACAACAACAACAAAGGAGTTCTCTAAAAGCACCTATAGCAAAACTGGCTTAAAAGGGAGATCTGGAATGTTATTCAGAAGCAGTGTTTAACTATTTTTTTTTAAATTGCCTTAATTTCCCTAAGTTAGGAATACTTTTAAATTGCTTAGTGAGCAAGCTCATTTTAAAAAGAAAATCTTAAATCTTCAGGTATGCATTAAATACCAAATGTTGGCACTGCACAAGCCATTGGCAAAAGCCCCACTTACTTCAATGGAAATGTGATTTGGCCCAGAGAGAAGGGCTATGTATGTATGTCTACTTAAATAAGCGTGCATTTATCACCACAGATTATTTTATATGTTTCCTGATGGAACGAACAGATTTTTCCTTTTTGTGCACTGATGATCTCCAGCTTCTATTCTCCATTTTGTTTTTGATTTTAAACACAGGACAGGTAGGAAATTAACTGCAGAAAGGATACATAGGATGCAAATTTGTAAGAGACCACTGTTTGCTCTGGTTACATGGTACCCAGCAGAATAGAATCCTTGCCTATTCATTAGGCTTTCAGGTGCTTTAATAATACAAATAATTAACAGTAATGCCATCTTAATGCCGAGTTAAGGTATTTCATTAAAAAGTTAACATTGTTCCAGGAGCGTTAATCGAGCTGTCTTGCACATTTTCTTCTCTCTCTTGCCAATGTAAATGTAATTCATTATTCTCTTCTATTAGCATACAACCATTGCATACATTAGGCATACAAAATGTTCACTTATTGCTGCTTGAGTGATTTTAATTTTCAGATTTCCTTGAACATTTTTGCACAGCTATTGCAACAAAGCACTAACCCCTCGTTCCTCCTTCTTAAAATTTTGTTATTTCTCTGCTGTGCCTGCATCAGTTCACCATAAAATCTGCAATTATTTTGTGTGCTTTTATGCATTTTCCCTCACTTACCATATGTGATATAAAATAAAGTTTAAAAAGGAGGAGGTGGGGGGAAGGAAGTGTTGTGAATCGTTTAAACAGAAAAGTGTGTCCTTTAATCCAACCAGTGCCAAGAGCTGCCTTGGGTTGCATAATGCCTCAAAGGCAAAACTCTAGCCTCGAGTTGTAGCATGCAGGTTCTGTGAGCTTGTGACTCAAAACACCTCAAAAACAAAGGGAAGAACTAACAAAAATTAAAATCACAGGTTTCTTACTATGCAGTGGCTGCAAAGGCAGTAGAGATGAAGGTAGCTCATTCAATAGTTCATTTGTATGCTGCTGTTGTCATGTTTTTACAAACTATTGTCACATTTTTGTCACGTGTCATATCTGACAGCAGACCATAAACCAAGAATTCTGTTAAATAAGTGATTCTCACTCAGGCATTAGCCCTGGCAGACACCTGCTGGGAGAAATAATGAAACCTCCATTTTGCAATCAACTACATTTTACTGCCTATTCTTGACACTTAATGGTTGTTAAATGTCAGCAGGTCACTGCAAATTTGTGATTTTAAGTGTCTGAGTACCCAAACACAAGTCAGTTCTGAGATATTTTCTTTCCCCTTTGGTTAAATGTTTCTAAAGGAAGAGACGGGAAGAA
Organism: Toxostoma redivivum; assembly: GCA_013397375.1. NCBI lineage: Eukaryota > Metazoa > Chordata > Aves > Passeriformes > Mimidae > Toxostoma > Toxostoma redivivum. The sequence goes on along the minus strand of VXBI01003326.1, from coordinate 393,270 downwards.
AAATGTATTAAAGCCTGGCATTGCAACCTGTTAGAAAAACATCTTTGGAAAGGTCCAAAAAGTATTCTGAGACAACCTTTAAAACAAGGCTATCAATATATATAGTGGTACTACTCATATAAATAAACACTAGGGAAAGAAGAAGATTCTGAAATCTGCAGACCAAGGTCCCACGGAGCAGTTTTTTTTCCCCTGGGTCAAACAGGGAGGAAAATAGCAATACAAAGTCATCCTGGAAAGCTCTCTGACAACCTACCTGATTCATGGCTGGCCAATGGAAAAAGAGAGAGATTCAGAGCTCTGCAGTGTTAATTGAACAGGGGTTTGGTTAAGCATAAAGGCAAACAGAGCACAAACTTGTATACGGACACTTAGAAGCAGCGGCAAAAGGCCAAGGAATCACAGCCCTTACCTATGAGTGGGAGTTCATCCATGGTAATGCCCTGAGATTTGAGGTGCTTCTTGATACAGGCCAGCCGCTGCACGTTGGGTCCCCAGCGCCTGCCTAGCTTGTGTATGTGCTGAATCTGTGTCACAAACCGCATTTCATCATTTAGCTTGCACTCAGGTCTCCAGTCTGGAGGAGGAATCACCCTGCACATCCCATACTTCTCTACCTGAGCTCGGACTGACTCAATGTATATCAGTGGGTCATGAAATTCCTTGGTGGAGGGCCTAAGGATGGGAATCTCCCCCAGCATCCCCCACCCAGACTTACTACTGCCCTTTTCGTGCTTTCCCATTGAGTCTTGTGGCTTGTGCAAGGACTCCGCTTGAGAGGTAGAACGATTTTCACAGGAGGCATTTTCAGTTTTGCCATGTGCTTGTTTCCCTGGCGTACTCTTTCCAGCAGTGGCTCTTTTCGGCCTATTTCTTTCCAAACTCTTCTCTGGCACTTCCTTTCTAAGGTGTCCATTCAGCAAAGGCTTTTCTACTGCTGCCTTTTTGCTGGCAGCTTCTGCCAAATTGACGGCCCCTTTCATTCTCTTGGTGGGCGACTGTATTTTGTCTATGTGATTCGTCTCTTCCAGCCTCCTCTTTGAATTGCGCAGCCCCTCCCTTAACTGTCTCCCCACCTCCTTAGTGCATGTCTTTTGGTTCAACTTGCCATTGACTTTTACACCATTAACAGCGGTATTGTTAGACTTGGATGCTCCAAGGGATAGCACCTGTTTGCGGGTTTTTGCATTGCTACTTTCTATTTTCCCTGAGATTGTGTGGTTGACAGGTGAACTGGGTTTGTGGTGATTTAGTTTGGTTTCCTTGACCAGTTCTTTCTTGGCTTTGGTGTATGTGACAGTTCCCTTTGTCACTGTTGCAGTGTACTTCACAGTTTTGGACGGTGAAGGTCTGACTTCTCTCATCTTTTTGGCACTGGCTGCATTTGCACTCGGAGATGACATTCGAGTGACCCCGTTGACTTTAGAAACCTGAAATGCCAGAAGTGTTGTAGGAGGAACAGAAGGAAGGAAACACAAAACAGAAATGTAAATTAATAACATGACCACTCACCCCAAATTTCCCATTTCCTGGACAACCATATTCTGCAGTCCTGACTCCTGACCCTGTCATACAATCTTCATATAATGGTTTGAAGACATGCAAGAGAGGGGACTAGGCATTTGTAATAATCAAATAAAATAAAAATTGGGGTTTTTCGAATTTCCCAGAAATCCCCCAGAAAGCCCCCAGTCATGCTTTCAGAGGGTACAAAGCCTCTGGCATTAGGAAGGGTGAGGTCCCTTGCTTGCACTACTTCCTTCCTTGTCTACCAGAAAGCTGTTAAGGAATTACAAAACACAGATAGTCTGATTTACAAACTAATACCTTCATTACCTCTTTTTCTGGCCCTCAAGACACTTTCTTCTCTCTCCCACCCAACTTCCTTTACACGCACACACATTTCACTACTTCTTAGCAGACAAAATAGGCAGCATATATTATTTATTCTAACTATTTGCAAAAAATACACTGAGATTCAAGTCAATTTACCTTCTATCCATGCACACATATAAAAAGTGATGTGGAACACATTATGCACCCAACAGATCAGCATGGCCATGAAGGATAAAGTCTGTCATACATATTAAATCTTGGGCAGCATGTTGTTGTTGAAGTTGGTAATTTGAAATAAAAAAAATGTATACAGTAGTCCAATGCATTTTTTTTTAATAGTTTGGTATCTCAGCAATTTTGCTGACACATATTCTATTAGATCATATTGGCAATGCAGCTTAGAATTGCTGGACTCGCTGCTTTCTGTTAGACATTTAAACCCAGTTATGAGACTAGAATTTGCATTTTAACTACAAGATGTGTTAAGGACCAAAAGCAACCCCCATAGACAAAGGGAATTGAGACAGCTCAGCACTGCCAAAGCTAAACCCCACTACTAAAAAAAACAAAGTTCAAGTTCAAAACTCAAACAAATTTCAGCATTTACAGAATTTTAAACATTGACTTCTCACCTCCTTAAATGACTGTGAGCACAGAAAAACACATCCAAAAGTCAGAAACATTGATAAAAGTGCTCAAAGTAAAAGCATACAGTACAATCACCCCTTATCAGCACTCAGGTGAATAACACCATTTCCTGCAGAGCTGTAATACTTTCTCCTGTGAGATTTTTAAGTCCTTGCCAAATCAGTAAGCATGGCAGCTTCTCTCAAATAAATGCAGGAACTGCAGTCACTTATACAATAAGAATGATATAAAACAGGAATCAAATAGAGGCTGAAAATACTGTGCTGTGGTCTAGCATGCAGTGACTTATGGAAGGGGAACTGGAACCTGAAGATTCTGCATACAAGTACAGTACAGCACATACAAGTGTGTGTGAGTGTATTTACGCATTTTCTCCTCTGTACTCCAGAAACTGGAGCAAGAGTAATGATTTTTTAAAAACCATCCATATTCTTGTCCTTCCTGTGCTTGCAAGGTAGAAACACTTAAGGAAAATCCTGTTAACTGATGACATGAGTTTTTACCTTGAGCTTTTCAAAGATGTATGAGGTATCATCTGGAAAGCAGACACTTGCAAACAGAAATGCATTTACCAATCTCCCTTGAAATTTAAGCAGTACTCTGTATTTGAATGCAGGCCTGGATTTAACTTTTACAGCACTTTTTCATGCTGAAGAATAGACATGGGTAGAGAGCTGCTGAGACATTGCCTCTTGCCTGCAGCAGTCACAACAAGTGTTGAACATCCCTGGATTTATAAATAGCTAGGAACATTGATTACAGATTTCACCTAGACTAATAGAGAAGAATTGATTGAGAACTGGAACGGAAAGGTAATCTGGGTGACAGTGATCATGAAATGGGTTTTCATTTCTAAGATGTGACAACAGTAGAGAAAGGACAACAGACTTAAAAAAACCCAACAAAACAACAAAAAACCTTCAGAAACAAAACAAAAGAAAAATCCACCTGAAAAAATCCAAACCAAAGCAATTTCCACTCAGAGAAAAGGCACAAAGCACAGGCCATTATGACTGTTCACAAAGTTCTCTAATGACTGGAAAATTAGAAAATTATCACAGTAAAAAGTGGTTACTATAAAAAGTAAGGTAACTATATAGAAAAAGTACATATTAAAATCAGAAAGGCCAAGGAGCTAAAGAAACTTCAGTTAGCAGGAGACTAAAACAGGAAAAAAAATACAAATACCTTAAAAATACAAGCTAACAAACAATGGAAGAGATAAAGCACCATGCAAGGAAGGAAAACAAATAGCCTGACTAAAATGCTCCTGCTTCTTTTGCATTAACCTTCACCAGAAGTGCCACTGACTGAATATTAATCAGGAACAAAACATAATCAGCAAAAAGGCTAGGACAGCAACCCCAGTAAGGTAGAAGGCACCTGAATGACTTAGGGCATGGCTCCTGGAAATAAGCTGGGAGCAGACAGCGAGTCTATCTAATTTCAAATCCTAAAATAATTCTGGAACAAATCATCGAACAGTTAATTTGCAAACACATAAATGATTTTTAAATAAAATCAAAAATGAAACAACAAAATCTACCCAGGGTTTTGCCAAAATAGCAAATCAATCAAATTAAATCATCTTCCAATAGACACCTAGCTGAACAGGTAAAGCAGCGCCTCCACTTCAGTAGGATTGCAGTCACTGTCCCCTGGGACATTCCATCAAACTCCTGAGACATCCCAGACATAATTACTCTAAAGTGGCTTCACAAGGGACTAAATCAAGTCATCCTCAAGAAAAGTTTTCATTGTTATAGTTCACTATTGTCCTGGGAGGGCAATTCACATGTCTTTCTGCAGGGACTTGGATTTGCCTTGGTTCTACTGAGTATTTTCATTATTGTAAAATTTGGCGGTGAAACACACCTGGAAAGAAGAGGCTGTAATCACTCACAGGACAAGATCAAAATCAAAGGCACTCTTGAAGAACCTATTTCGGAACATTTCTACAGTAAGAGGAAGTGCTTTATTTAGGAGGCACAAATCATATACATGTAGGGCAAGAATAACATTTGGGGAACGCAGCAAGCTGCAAAATGCAATAGCAATACAAAGTGCACAAATCACTTTCTGAGACCTATTAAGGGTGTTGAAAGCAAAGGGTAGGAGCACAGACTTTCCTAAGGAGAGCTGGACCCAGCACCGGGACTACACTGTGAGAAAAATTTAGATAGAGGAGCAAGTCTAAAAGAGCACAAAGTGCTCAGGTATTTGGAAAGTAAGACTGTTGCTAAAAAGCCATGGGAGTTGGTCCTTCTCTGAAAGAGATCACCATGGGACAACTCTTGTCTTCTGATGCAGGAGGAGCTCCTCTGAAAAGAAACAGTATATGCTCTTTCCATGTTCACTGGGAAAAGCAGGAGAAAAAAATCCCTTTAAATGTCTACAATTATCTGAGGCACAACTAGGAAAATTTGTTCATTAGTAGAAAAAGGAGAACACTAGAAGAAGCTGTTAATGGACATTGTGGAGTCTCCACTACAGGAGGTTTTCAGAAGGTTTCAGGAGGCTATAGCTGTATTAATGTGCGGTCAAGTATATTCAAGACAAAACCTTGAGCAGTCAGGCTGCATGGAAGCATCTTGTCACTCCAACCTGCTGATGGTTTTTTCTGAGGAAGTTGTGACCAGAAGTCTAAAGGGCCATATGGGGCATTCCTAAAGCAAGGGCTTGTGACACAGGGGCTGAGAACAGAACACGGTAAAGTGCTCATGGAAAAAGGCAATATCCCCACAGCTTCTATTCAAAGCAAAACATGTCATGAGCACCATCACCTCTAAGGCAGAACCTCCAATCCTAGATGGTAAGCACAATATTTTGAATTTTCATTCAAACTTATCATGTAGTCCAACCATTAACCCACCACTGCCAAGCCCACCATTAAATCACGTCCTTAAGTGCCACACCAACAGGTCTGTTAAATGCCTCCAGGGATGGTGACTCAATCACTTCCCTGAGCAAGCTGTTCTGATACCTGACCCCTCAGTTTCAGCAAAGAAACTTGCTCTAATATCCAGTCTAAACATATCCTATGGTGAAACTTGAGGCCATTTTCTCTGGTCCTATTTCTTGTTACCCAGAGGAAGAGGTTGACCCCCACCTGGCTACACCCTTCTTTCAGGCAGCTGTAGAGAGTGATAAGGTGCTCCCTGAGACTCCTTTTTCACCAGGTTCAACAGCCCCAGCTCCCTCTGACACTCCTCATCAGACCTGTGCTCCTGACCCTTCCTCAGCTCTGCTGTCCTTCTCTGGACATGCTCCAGCTCCTCAATGCCTTGTGGTGAGGGGCCCAGAACTGAACCCAGTATTCCATAGGTGTGGCCTCACCAGTGCTGAGTAGAGGGGACAATCACTGCCCTGCTCCTGCAGGGAGCCACACTATTGCTGATCCAGGCCAGGATGCCAGTGGATTTTGGCCACCTGGGCACTGCTGGCTCTTGTTCAGCCAGGTGTCGACCAGCAACCTCAGGCTGCTGCTGGGCAGCTTTCCTGCCTCTCCTGATCCCTCTGCAGAGCCTTTCTACCCTCAGCAGATCAATATTCCTGCCCAAGTTGATGTCATGTGTGAACTGAGGGTGTCCTCAATCCCCTTGCCCAGGCCATTGATGAAGATGTTAAACAGGATTGGCCTCAACACTGAGCCCTGGGGAATGTCATGGGTGACCAGATGCCAACTGCATGTAACTCCATTCACCACCACTCTCTGGGCCCAGCCATCCAGACAGTTTTTAACCTAGCTAACATCCATTCAAGCCATGAGCAGCCTGTTTCTCTGGGAAAATTGTGTGGGAGGTGGTGTCAAAGGTTTTACTGAAATCCAGGGGGACAACATCCACAGCCTTTCATTCATCAACTAGGTGTGTCACCTAGTACGAATAAAGTGACTGACATTGGCCTCACATCATCCAAAGTCTTGAGCCAAAGGTGAAACTAGGGATATGAATAATCTTATCTTTGCTTTTCAGCTATGCTCCCAGTTTTGCTGACATATAATTGTCTTCAAACCACACCTTTCTCTCCTTTATTGAATACTTGCCCTGCAGTAAAGCTATGGTATGATAGATTTTAAATTTTCTTGTCTTTATAAAAAAAAACCCTGGGAACAGCATAGTCTTGCCAGCAATTGGTTTGTTAGATTTGAACTGGCCTACAGACACACCTCTGCATAGCACCTAGGATTCAGCCTCCAAAACCATGCACAAAAAATAAACAACCTGCTAGATAGCAACCACAGTGATAAGAGCAACATTAGCAACACTGACAACAGTCTTGGTCCTAAACAAACCCAAGTTATGCAACTGATCTTGAATTCATTCATAAAAGTAGTTCTGTGCTTGTAAGAGTTGTGCAGAGGTAAATTACCATATTAGGCCGAGAGAGGGCCCCATTGAACTACATTTCCTTTGATCACAACCCTTTAAAGTAGGAAGATTTTGAAAGATAGTAAAGGAGACAGTAAAAGAGATAAGGAACCTGTGAGAAGTGCAAGGGCACACAGAAGAAGAAAGACAGAAAAACAGAAACAGAGAAGAAAAAAAGAAAATCTCTGATAATTTCTAGTCTTCTCCCTTTATTTTCTGTAAGACTTAACAAAACAAAAACACACACAAATAAATAATGCAAATGCAGCGATCAAGGAGGAAAAATATAGTGGAAGAAAGAAGAAGATGTGGCAGACACCTTGGGGAAAAAAAATCTCCTTTTGGAAAATACTGAAAAAGTCAGACTCAGGACAACAGTAAGTAAGTTAGCAATGTCCCATAACTGGTAAGTCCAGGGTTTTGTACTAAATTAAGACTTTCTCTAAGGCAAAACATATAATCCACCTTTAATTAGTTAGAGTCACATTTTCATTAAAATTTGTAAGAAAGTACTTATGCTACTGTGGGTTACAGAAGAAATTTAACTGCCTAACAGTTTTTTAGGAAGGAAAAAAAAAAGAGGAAACCCACATCATCTTGACTTAAATCCCTCCTTTTCTGAAGCCTGGGGATCACCCTTGCTGATGTGTCCATGTGGTGTGATTGCTGGTTGTATTGCATTGCTTTAAATTTTACTCCATTGTGTGTAACACAATCAAATACATTTAATACTCTATGAAGCAAAACTACTTGGATTGTGAACAAACTGTTTTACACTTGTCTTTTTTATTTCAGAACTACCTTCAGAAGTTTTAACCAACCAAACTCTGATGAGACAACTTTAAAGCATTTCACACAAGTGTTCCAGTTGGTTAAAAGAATTAAAAACTGCATTCTTATGTTTTGGGAAAACTGTTCAACACCAGGAACTCATGACAGAGCATGTCACAGCAAAGACCACAAGATACTGGTAATCACAAAAAAGAAATCCTAAAGGATGCAAAAGAAGGCAGACATTCACGCTGATGCCTAGTTAAGGGCAAATTGCCATGGTGGAATAAAAAACTGAAGTTTTACAGAGGTACAGATGCACTGTCAATAGCCTTCAGGATCTCAAATCTGATTTAGAAGGTAATACAAATTCGATGGAGGCATTTCAGGAGAACTTAAACCACTGAAACACACAGCATTAAAGATTTCCTCAGTAAGAGCATCACTGCTTTTCTTTTTGCCATTTTTAATATCCAAGCCTGTGACTTGCAGGTGCCATTTAAAGGCCTTGACAGTCCTCTACAAGATGGAAATTCCAGCTAGACTGAAGACCAGGTCAGCCTACTTAGAAGAAAAATCTTTAGGTGTCAGTAAGTAAAGACTGTCTCCAACCAGCCCAATGAGAATTCATCACTGTGAAACAAACAGCCAACCAAACAACAAAAATTCCCAATTAAAAAAAAAAAAAACCCAAACCAACAACAACAACAAAAAAAACAAACCCCAAAACCCCCAAAACTAAACCAACAATGAAAAAACCCCAAATACCAATGAAAAATACAACCAAATCAACATCCCCCCCCAGAAAAACCCCAAAACCCTAAAACTTCCCAAAAGGCTTAAGTGCAGCAAGCTTTCTGTTCTGCACTGCCCTGGTGAAGGTTCTCTGCTAACCCAACCCCAGCTTGAAGGACAGTCACAAGCACTGTTAAGACTGGTCTGAATTCAAGTTTGCTTGAAACAAATCTCTGGAAGTAACATGGAACTCTAAAAATGTCTCCCACCAGGTACCTCCATTGTGAAGGAGGCAATATTTTGGAGCATCTTCTTTATTCATTAGGTGAAACATTTTTCCCAAACTCTGATGTTTGTGCTGCCCATGTGCACAGCAAGGCACGTGAGTGCAATGTCAGGTTTGTCAGAGCACGAGTGAGTCTCCAAGATAAATCACATAGACCATCTCCTTCTTCCATGTGCTGCCAGCCTTGGCACTGTCACCACAAAGAGCCAGTCAGAAAGGTTTCATAAACAGCAATGTGAACTTTACTCTTTTATATGAATACACCAGATAATAAAAAAAAGGGTTGTAAAAGCACGCTTTATCGTACTGAATTCCCATGTATCTATTTTTCTTTTTTCCTTTTTTTTTTTAATCACTGAAAATTAACTCCCTGCTGCTCCAGAGCATGGTTTTAAGGATTGCCACGTTCGATCCACACCAAGCAGTGGAAAAAGGAGTTTAGAATCTTAAAAGCCTTTGTTTCCCATGTGTCCCCAGTAGAGCACAACTATTACCTGTTTCCTTAAGTCCTGAGCCGATCTGTGAAGAGTGTGGTGGTTGTTAGCCGTGAGCCCTTTCGTAGAGGAGCCAGTGTTTGTAGTAGCGTGGTGATTAGCAGCAGCCTGGTCTTTTCGACTCTCAGCCTTATGTTCGCTGTTCCTCTCCTTCCCTGGGGTGGCCTCTTTGCTTTTGTGTTTCTGAGCAGGTTCTTTCTCCTTCGATGATTTGCTGGACCCATTGAAAACTGAGAAAAGAGAAAATCAGGTTATTAAGGGCAAAAAAGAAAAGAAAAAGTATGCAAGACCAAACACTTCATTCAAAACATCACAATTTTCTCTGCTCTCAGCATTGGATATTTAGTGAACGCCTTCTTACAACTGAAGTTAAATCAATATAGAAATAGCACTATTTTGCATATTTCTTTAGATGAACAGATTTACTAAAGTATTTCCTCTCCTTGTTAGCACACATTATCTTCAATATCCAAATTAAAACATACAACGTATATTACTGTTTTGACTGACCTAGATTTAGAATTATGAGTTTGATTTTTACTTATGACAGTTTTAATTATCTTTTTTGCTCTTGCAATGAGGGAATTCTAAACATAACCTAAACAGAAAAAAAGATTTATTTTTATACCAACGTAGAAGAAAGGAAACGTTCCATGAAAAAGCATGTTTTGTTTTCATCAATACCCAAACTGCTGAATCAAACTGACAGCAGTTTGCCTATAGCAGACAAGCTGCAAATAGAAAAAGGTACTGCTGCAAAGAAAGGAAAATACTAAAACCATTTTGAAACATGTGACATGAAGTAACACTGGGCCCTATGCTGAGCACCGTAACCTTTAAACGAGGATAAGAAAGTGTGGAACCTTTATTTTTTGTACAATAAATATTATGCGAATGTATACAACCAAGTTTTGTTCCTGTCTCTCTGCTGAATTTATTTAAGAATAAATAAATGCTCTTCTGTTGTCAGGGAACATGAAAAGCTGAAGCTAAAACAAACAAACGAAAGATCACATCACATTTCTCTGTTAATCAAAAATGTGCTGAACTCATGCTAGTGATGCCCTCTCTTCAGTGTAGCACTTGACAGAGGTCCACAAGGCTTGTGATCCAACATCCACAATGGCAAATGCCCTTCTGCCTTTCACTCTTGATTTCTATCCCTGTCTTTCTTTGACATGGTTTAGGAAAGGATGCAAACAAGAAACTTCATAAATACTTAATAGCACAGCTATGTGAAAATCTTATTTATTACACACAACATACACCATCTGTTTGGAAATAGTAACTAAATGCATGAAGTTACTGTTTTCTTCTGAAATGAAAGCCTTCTTTTGTCACTAAAGGTGATATTCCTACAACAAATACCTTCTTATCTAAGTTGTGAAGCTTAGCTGTCTCTACATATGTAGAGTATTAACAGTAGGAGCAGCAGTGAGAGTAGCAATAGAAACCCAACAACCCTGCAGGACAGAGGAGGGGCAGCTAAGCTGCTTTTGAGCAGATCCTTCCTTCAAACCTTCCCAAGCAGCTATTCAGCTTCCTGTAGCCAGAACCCCAGCAAACTACTGACAAATTCCATTTTCAGGTCACTTATCATATCCAGTCAGTCATAAGTGTTGAAGCAGATTACTTAAAAAAGAAAATACTGTAATTGCTTTTCCTCCTTTCTTCCTTCCCACTTGCATAAATGGAGTAAGAATGAGAGAAAAGCTGTCAGCAGTGGAATCACCACAAACTTCCAAGGTTCTGTCACTCCTGAGCTCAGGAGCAACTGGTGCTGCCCTGGTCAGCCAAGGATTTTTCAGTGATTTCTGCAAAAATCATATAACCCTTTGTGTCTCATTTCCAGTGATGGAACTGATAATAACTGCCAATCCCTCTCAGGAAGTTCATGACAATACATTCATCCTCCTTTGTAAGGAATTCTCACATCAGATGGAAGGCGCTACAGATGCCCAAACCACGACTATTTATTTTTAATAAGACATAGCACAAACAACCAATGGCAGCTTTGTTAATATGTATTTTATCATTTAGAGTGATATTTTCCTTTGAAAGGAGCAAATTGTATATACTGATCTGCTGCTACGGAAACATTCAAGTCAGAGAGATTAATTTTCTGTAATCAGTTGCCACTTTAAAAACCAAAGAATACTATAACAGAAAACACAGCCAAAAAGCCAAATTGTGCACTTCTCTGGTTCACAAAAAAAAAAAAAAAAAAAAAAAAAGGCAAACATGAGACAAGGTATATTTTATATGCAACAGCTCATTAAATTTAAGTGTCGTGGGAATCCTGCCAGTTTTACCCTCTGAGTAATTATCTTTTGTCTTAATTTGTAAGATTCTTGAAAGGAGGAAGAGAGTAACAGGAGGAAAAAAATGTTCCGTCTCACAGGAAAAGCTTAAAAAGCTTAAGCCTGAAAATACAACAAAGGGAAATGTAGATGCAAAACAGTTTTTGCCACGCTGTCTTCTAGTTAAACAGTAGATGGTATCAGTTTCTATAAAAATCACCATTTGTTTCTTCCAAGACCTAGATTACTGTTATATCCAGCTACTTTATATCCAGCCATAAAACCTTTCCACAATAGTAAGTTCCGAAAAATTCACAAACATACTATGCAAACAACTATCAAAATGTTAACTTGATTAATTACAAAATATTATCATGAGCCAAGCATTTGGGGGGGAATCCCCAAGACTATGATTTTCCTCCTATCTCACTAAAAATGTTGAAGCAAGTTATTTAGACAATAAATCTATTTAGTAAACTCTGGCCCCAACAGCTAGTAAGACAGTTCAAAGGAAAAAATGTATCACAAAGAAAGGACACCGCCCTCCCTATCTTGTTGGAAGAGAAACTGATAATAAGCCAGCAACACCCACTTCTCAAAGGAAAGAAAACAATAACCCCCCAAAACTCTGCATTAAATATTACTGAGACCAAATCTGATTAAACAATGAAACGATTAGTTATTATTTTGTGCCTTCTTACACAACAAATTACATTCTCCTTCATGTCTACTAGCTCTTAAGTATTTCTGATGCACTCAGAAAATCAGGAAAGGTGTACGTTGTGATTTAGGAACCCCAGACAGATGTGTTCCAGGACAAAGTCCCATGTTAGAAATAAGTCTGACATGCCAATATCCAATGTTCTTTTCCCAGTCACTTTAGTTCCTTGCTAAAGAGTACTCAATAAAGGTTTCACCCTTGAAGCAATAATTCCATTAAAAGATAGAAAGACAAAAAAACAAGTCCAACCTGCAACTAATGGTGAAACCTGCATTCCTGAAGCAGAAATTATATGTAGTCTTGAATTACGATTATTTTATGCTATCTTAACCAACTCTGTATTTCCAGAATAGCTTTTAATTAAAGGTAAGAAGCGTTACTAACAAATAATTAAAAGTGTAAGTAAATTATTAGTATTCAGACACTCCAGATAGAATAAATGAGTATCATTATACTTATATCCATCTGAATGCTTATTCTCAAAATGCTGTGTCCTCCAAAGCTATTATTATTATTAAACTGAAACAATAAGAGTCCCACAGTGAAATACTTGTGGGTCTTTTGGTTAGCAGTGATGATCAAATACAAAGAAACTGAACCACTACGTTCAAAACTCACGAGCACTGGGGGTTTTTAAACCACTGCTATAATTTATGGCAGCAGAGCAAAACCTTATGGCAGGCATGATCCCCACGGATGCATCAGTGCTCCCTGCATCAGGGGAACTAGACCCCAGGCACCAATATTCACCCAGGATCCCATACTGGGACTTTGAGGTATCTCATTTGAAACTGTGATACAGAATCCCTACACAAACCAATGCAAACTGTGCAAATTGTGCCTGTATTAGGTGCAGCTATAATAAAGTCTAAAAAAATTTTTGGTCAAGTAAAGCCACAGATGTGCTCAATTACTACAGATTAACTAAGCATTTACTACAGGAATTGACACTGTAGTGGGCGATAAACATAATGTGTTTTCAGCAATTTTCAGAAGTATTCCTACAAATTAATTTGCACACAAACACTTCACAGGATACAGCCAGCCAGCCATTCAGAAACTAATTTATAATATGGACAATAATCAGGCTTTCACTGTGTAGGCAGCAGAATTACTGGACTGTGTTTATTTAGCTATTGACTCCATGGACAAAGCTTTGTTTCCCAAGCCCTTCTGGAGGTTATTGTTGCACCTGATATGCTTTATACTTGAGATAATCAGGGATGTTTAATATGGACTGCAGAGTACTGAACCCTTTTGCTGCGAGAGCCAGTGGCTAGGAGATGAAGGCACGGACCATACACATACACATGTGCTGCATGTTGCAGAGCTTGCACTGCATAAAGCAAGTGAGTGCACATTCATAAAACCATCCAGAAAAAAGAGGGGAGATAGAAGTGAAAGGGAGAAGTTTTGTTTTTAGAAGGAGAAAAGGGAACCTTGCCAATATTGTTACATATATCATGTTTGGGAAGAGATGAAGCATTAATCAACTTTCTGGCATAGAGTATCTGTTACTGTACAAAAACATCCTTGCTCTGGCTTTAATTCAGTTCTTAGTCACTGTGAAAACATTTATGTGGCTCTCAAACCGTGTTGAAGGACCCAGGCAATAATTCTTTTCCCCTCCCAGAGGAACTAAAACAACCTTCTATTTCCCTAAAACACAGTATTTTAGTACTGCCAATTGTTTTCCTTAAATGTTGAGTATGTTCTGACTTCCATAAATCATTTCCACGGATAGAAGCCGTCTTCTGGAACCCCCTAAATGCTCTGCCTACTCAGTCGGGAGCAAAGGTATACTTCAGAAGAAAAGGAGGGCACTACATCATATGAAAACATGTGGTATTGCTGTTACCACACTTCCCAAGCCCTAATGCAACACCACTCAATTGCTCAGTGGACAACACTGCAAGAAAATTTCCATAGCTGCATGCTAGCAGGAGTCAAACAGGAGAGCCATGGCAGAGGGGTAACACTGAATTAGTTTTTGACACCATCAATAACACAGCTCAAACCCTGCACGCACAGGGATATATTGGGCCACCGGGAGAAGCATTATTGGTATGAAACACTGTGCCACCGCTTGCGAAAATTCAATACCAAGTGTCTCGTCTCAGCACAAATTCATTACTCTCACCTAACCATTACGACACAAACAACATCAAAAGGGTCACTCACTAAGCAGCAAGTCCATACAAGAAGTGTCTGCCTGTTATCACAAGTCTCGCACCAGGATAACAATTCAATTTTTTTTTTTTTTGAGCAACTTCCAGCTCTCCTATTCTTCTCCACAGGTCATACATCTCGCTACTGAAAATCCGCAAATCCCCAAATGTGTTGTGCCTGATTTGCATATTTAAATATGCAAATTACTGCAAACCGGGTAATTTTCGTGTTACATATTTTTGCAGAAAAATTAAATGTGCAAAAATGTTTATTGCAACAATTACTGGTTCCATGGTCTTTCAACAAAAGGCTGTAAATCATCAAAATAATTGCCTACCCATTAACTATTGCAGCACTCTGCCTGAAATTTTTTCATTCTTCAAAATACATTTTTCTTCTAAATGTTTACCTCTTCAGGATTAGTTTCACTAAAAATTATGTACAAGCCTAAGGCTCTGTCTCATGTACCCACCCACAAATACCAAATTTAGTTAAAACCAAAACTAATTGAAGAACGGGAAGCAGAAATCAGAATTTTCTTGCAGCACACTCATACTGTAACGTATGTAAAAGATGTGCCATTCAAGCCCAAGATCCACAAATGCTGCATTGGACTATACTCTGAAATAAGAAAAAAAAAAAAAATCTATCTATGATCTTTTCCAGCATCATCTTTGTACTACTACACATGTAAGGAAATTACTCTGCTAAATTATCCACTGCAATTTGAGAAGTGAAACATACTTTGGTGTTTCTGGTGAGTAAGACAGCACTGAAGCAGAGGATAGTTTTTCTTGCAATGCTTGCTTACTATGCACTACTGCCAGTCTGTTTTGAAATCTGAGCCAAAAGAAAAAAAAAAAAAGCATCCCTACAGTTTTTTCCCCTGCTCATTTCAGGCAAAAGGCATGCAGAGCAGTTTTTATCTTGTCATGTTAACAAAACACAGCATGAACCAGCAACCATTTCTGACCCGTAGGTTTGCTGGCACACAGAAGATGGTTTACTCCACCTAAGGACACCAAACTCGCCGTTCATAAAAAAAGTTTGGTTACAAATAAAGATGGTTAATCCTGTTTTCCTAAAAGTAAATTAGAACTTAATTGTCTGTCTCTGGCATCCAGAGACAACAGGACATTCCCAGGTATGCTGGCCCAGATGTGCACTCCTCTCTGCCTTTGAGCTGCTGTGCTGGTGTGAGAAATATCTAATTCCCCAATCACTCTTCCTGAGAAAATTAGTCAGCCATTATTGGAGGAACTGCAGCCTGCTGAATGCAATGCCAAAGCTGTCTACACAACCATATCTGTGTATGCTGCTCCTTCCTGAGGCACTTTTCCAGCCCACAAGCCCTTTCAAGTAGAGTAATGCCTATCCTCCTTTGCTCCTGAGATGGGACTGATAACCCAACAACTTCTCAACTCCACCTTCCAGGTCTCTATCACAGCCTGACTAGCAAAACACTTGGCACTTGCAAACATTTTTCTTCAGGAGCCTGCACAGAAAACCTCCCATTGTGCCATAGAATTAAATCAAACTAGGATTTATTTAGTTGCAAGGAATTCAAAGAATTAGGTTTAAAGGAACAAAGACTGAAGCCTACCCTCTTACCTACAACTTGGAATTTCCTCTGAGCAGTGGGGAGATGCAATTTAGACTCAGTATCTCCCTGGAAAGACTTGCACACTCCCTTTTACACACTCCCATGAATGCAGGGGATAAGTAACTTCTCCAGCCAAACATATCACTTTGCTCTTTTACAGCTGGATGTGTGTGCAGCACATTAGCAGCACTATGAAAGGAAAAGGCACAGGTGGCACAGGTAACAATTTGATGCTTTAAACGTATCTGTGTAAGCAGAAAAGTTGGAAGGCAACAAGTCAGTTGAGCTAATTACTTCATCTTGTGCAGTAAACTATGCCACGTGCTATACGTGCTTCCCATTCACACTCAGGCATTCTTGATTGAGTTAGCTCTCCAAAAGGTGGCTCAACAGGCTCAGTTATAACAAATTGTTTGGTGCGCAACCTTAATAATGCCCCATACTGGCATCAGAAGAGGATATTGGCATATGACTTTGCCCAGAAAAATTGTTCTGGCCCCCACTGAGGAGAAAGCAATCATTTAACACTGTCTAATGACATTAATCAAGCTCTGAACCTTTGTTGTTGTATGTCATAGCAAATGCTTAGCATTTTCAGGTCCAAAGTGCTTGACTAGACATTGTATATTAAAAACAAAAGACTTTAATTCATTAAAAATAGACTCTCACGCTAGATTAAGTTCATTTGCTGCACCCGTCCCTGGTCTGCCTTTGTGTGTGGTCTCATTTAAAACAGACACACATGAACCAGAATCTACTTTGTTCACATGAAACAAAAATACTATTGGCTGTCAACCAACATAACAGACACTGAAGAATGGGAATACCCCTGGGTAAGGAAATTTTAATTAAAAAAAAATAAGAGAAGAAGAAAAAAAGAGATTACAATGACGAAGAAGAAGCAGCTGCCTTCTCTGAGAATTCCTGTTTCTTCACCTTTGTCAAAACATCTCACATTGTCTCCTATGTATTTTATGAAGGTCTTTTGCAACTCTATTAAAGCAGCAGCTTCATTTCCACTTTCTCTGATCTATATTGATAAAGATTATGAAGCCATTATATGGCTCATTATGTTTGCCTTTACTTACCCCCAATTAAGATTTCAGGTGTCTCTGGTTTTGAGCTAATTTCAAAGTGGTTGCCACCTGGGACATTCTCAAGGAACACGATCAGCCCCTTTTGCAGTGATATATCACACTGAAAACGCTAAGGGAGCAGTTCTGTTACGTGCAGCCTCATTTTCCACAAGCAGAGTCTTTTTGCCTCTTATTTTGGGGAGGGGGGTTATTTAGAAATCAATCCTAAGTGCCTAGTTTTGATCTATGGCTGGTAAAGCACTAAAGCTCCTAGTCACAGCTGACAGTTGAAATGCTTTTAGGTGTAACATCCCCTTGCAATTATCCACGAATCATTCACAAAAAAGTGAGTTTTTGAGCTTGGGCATGCAATAAAAACAGATTCAGATGCAGTCTTGAAAAAAGTTTTGGCATATATAACAAAGGCACCATTTATAGAAAACTCCCTTTTGAAAGGCAGAGATGAGGATTAGCACAGTGAAGTAATTGGGATCTACCAATCTCTTCTTTGGGGCAAGGTAGCATAAAAGAACAAACAGAGCAGGCACAGGTCACCTCTCAAAAAGTGCACTGTGAAGAGACCTTCTTCTCAGTCCTCCTACTAAAAGGAGAAGAGCTGAAGGGGAATCACCAGAAAGAAAGATGCTCATGGAAAACTAATGGTGAGGAAGGGAACAGAGCATAGGCTACATTTAGAAATTATGTCAGGCAGAGATGGCACAAAGTTATGAAACAACAGCTCCTGCTGGAGCAAGAACCACATCACACAGGATGCTGGCAGTGGACCACTACAGCAGACTCAAAAAATTTTTAGGAGGGCTTTACCTCTCCCATTATATGGTAGGTAATGTGTCAATATACATGGATCTATTTTTCAAGATACAGCACAAGGACATCATGACACAATTACTGTGTGATTAATGCAGCTTTTGCTGATTTGCAGAGAAAACTGACATGAAAAAGTTTCTTCCATAAAATGTTTCAATCAGCAACATGAATGTGGTATCAACCTACTGCAAGTGTGGTCTCAATACCACATTAGGGAAATTAAGTGTTGCTCTTGGCATGCGGTTTGATAACGCTTATGTTTAACTTTGATAAAATAAAGTCATTCTAAATTAAACATCAGTCTCAAAAAAGCCTGACTGTGAGAGCACAACTGTGTCTATACATCTGTGTGTGTATGTACATACATAAATACATCTCATGGAATCACAGGATTTTTTAGGTTAGGGAAGACCTTTATGATCATTGAATCCAATTATGCAGCTAACATAGACAAGTCCACCACTAAAACATGTCCCAAAGTGCCACATCTACATGACTTTTAAATACCTTCAGCAATAGTGACTCAACCACTTCCCTGGGCAGCCTTGACAACTTTTCCAGTGAAGAAATTCTTCCTAATTCCCAATCTAAACCTTTCCTGGTATAACTTGAGGCCATTTTCTCTGGTCCTACTGCTTGTTACATGGAGAAGAGACTGACCTCCATGTCAGTATATACCTATATATGTGTGTATATAATTCCAGTCCTGCAGTAGTTCTGCCACAGAGATCAGACTGTCTGAAGAAACAGGTTAGAGCACAAGATTAAAACTGCATCTTACTCGACCACTTTTTCAATCAGACCCAGAAGAACGGACAAGGATTGAGCACATTCAGCTCATAAATTTCTTTACTAGAGGGTGCAGGAGAACAGCACTACTTAGGACCTACCTTGCCCATTTGGTACATGTTTATGCGTTTTTCCTTTCCTAGGGGTTGACTGGCATGACGATGAAGCATTGTTTGTGGCTGTTTTTGTGTCCTCTGTCTCCTCCTCCTCCTCTTCTTCATCCTCATCATCCTGAGAGCTTCCAAAATATACCATGTTGCTGGGCAGGGCTGGAGAACCTGATCATTATAAAGAAATGGCTCATTAGCATCATTACATTCACTTACTGCACTAACCATATCGATCCTAACCTACTTCAGCATCATGCACAGCAAGGGGAGAGCAGGACTTGGAGCTGGGAGGTCAGACCAGTGCATGACTAACTAGAGGGTTTTTATTTATTAGTTTTTACCAACAGGATACGCATGTGCTTGAAAAGCAGGGTTCTCCCCCCCTCAAGCACATTCTATTCATACTTCAGACAATCAGTCTTGCTACAAGCCCTAATTAATAGCCTTGTGTATTCAGAAAAGGACTAATGCACATGCTTAATTTCAAATGCGTGCTCAAGTGCCTTGCTGAAATCTTAACATACAACTAGAAGCTTACAGCTTTTCCAAACAGAAGAAAAAAGAGCAAAAAACCAATCTACACCACAGTGATATTTTTAAGTTATCATTAGAATAAAGCATTTAAAGTTCATGATACTGTGCAGACTTCTACAATATTATACACAAAATTTTGTGGTATTCTGCAGTAAGAAATAAAGAGAAAATCCAAGACATTGAGAAGCTTAGTTGCCTAGAGGACTCCTGGCAAAGAAGAAAAAAAGAGGAAAGGCCTTCTGATTCCCTGTGTGCTCCTCTTGAGGATGTTGCTTCTCATCTCTTGATTACTTCCCATGACACTCCCATAATTTTTAAATGCACAAATACTGCTGACAACTAATGGGCACTTTCCCATGTGCTTAATACCATATTCTAGTTCAAAATGAGTCTACTGTCTATCCCCTGGAGGCACAGGTGCCCTAGGAGCCTTCAAGTTATTCCTAAAGAAAAAATTCTTTTAAAGAAAGGGAAAAAAGTATCATCAACATACTTGGATAATAGCAACTTCAATTATTTTCCTGCAGCTAAATAAAACAAAAAGACAAAGAGAACTGGGCTAGAGACCAACATAAAGTAGTGGCTATTTGGCTGGTGCTTCCTTAGGAAGCACTTCTGGCTTCAAACTCTTCAGAATTGCAATTGTGTGTTTGGTTTGGTTTTGAGCTGTTGATGTTGCCATTGCCAACAACTAACTAAAGCTTATTTTTTGATAGCTTATTTTCTGCTTCTACCAGGCTTGCACAAAATATTCTTAACTGTAAAAATTACTTTTTAATGAATGAATTACCTAAATATGGCATGAAAACTGGAAAAGCCTGTTTCTGCAATGAATCATCCATTTCTAATACTGGTTTTGATTGGGATGGAGTTAATTTTCTTTGTAGTAGCTGGAACAATGCTATGTTTTGGATTTCTGCTGGAAGCAGGGTTCATAACACTTGGATGTTTTAGCCATTGCTGAGCAGTGCTTGCATGGTGTCAAGGCTTTTTTTGCCCCTGTTTTTCATGCTGCTCTACCAGCAAGCAGGCTGGGGTGCACAAGGAGCTAGAAGGGACATAGACAGGACAACTGGCCAAAGGGATATTCCAGACCATAGGGCTGTTCTCAGCAGTGAGAGCTGGGGGAAGAAGGAGGAAGGCAGGGACATTCAGTGTTACACCATTTGTACTCCCATGTAACCATGTTATGTGACCGAGCCCTTCATCCTGGGGCTGGCTGAACACCCGCCTGCCAACAGTGAGTAGCAAATGAATTTCTTGTTCTGCTTTGCTTGCAGCTTTGCTTTGCCTATTAAACCGTCTTCATCTCAATCCATGGGTTTTCTTACTGAAAACTGACCCTTCCAATTCTATCCTCCATCCCACTGAAGGCTTAGCCTCCACCTGTAAAAAACGTTTGCTTTTGGCTTCTGTAACAACCCCTTTGGAACTGTGGCTGCCTCGGGGAGAAGCAGAGAGAAACTCCTCACCACCATCCTGTGCTATGTGTGAGTGGTAGCCTTGGGGTAGCCAGGAGAAACACTACAGCAGCACTGAGGGCATGATGATTCTTCCCCCCTGAAATTGTGTATTATTCCATCCAACCTAGCCAGAAATGTATGGACACATATGGTTATCCTAGGGGAAAAGGCTTTTGCATGCCACAGTTCTCATGTTTATACAGACTGATGATCAAATTAAGACTGCTGACATATTTCAAGGCATGGAAGCTGCAGTAACTTACAGAAACAAAAAACCTTCACATTTTTTATGCAAGCCCAGAACTTTCTGGCACAATCTAAGCAATCAAACTTAATAGATAAGAGGTGCTGAGAGGCATATTAATTTTTCTACTTTTCAGGGAGTTTCAAGTCTCAACAGCAACTAGCGGACTCTAAAATAGTTACTCCTAGGACACTGCTGCCTGAAAAATATTTTTTTTCCTTCCATCTAGGTACCTAAAGGAGTAGTATGGATTAATAAACTGGATACAAGTGCATCAATTCTTATCAGAATCTGAAGTCTGACACCATCTGACACCATTGTGCATAGATAAATGATGGCATAAAAGAACCTTACTGTCTGGAACCCTCAAAATTAGATTCAAACACAGACTGAAATCCCCCCCATTATACTAGAGAAACAGTCAGAAAATTTATCCTTTTGCGACACTAAAATAGGAGTCTAGATATAGTGTCCTCTCAGCTTCATCTTCCTTAGAATTCCACATCTCTGAGCTTTTTTGGCAGCTGCTTTAAACAGCAACCAACAAAAATGTATCATCTGCAATGCAAATGTTGTTATTATTACAATAGCAATCCTTTTTTTTATCTCCTTCTTCTTAAAGTAGAGAATAAAATGCAGTACTGTGTCAGTCTGTTTAGAAAGGAGGGAGAGTCTAACCCAAGTTCGAGAGCAGGCACAAACTTCACCTAACTCCTGGTATTCAATCGGTGTAATCTCAGTGCATAAATCTCCTGTCAGAATGACAGTTTTTAATTCTTTCCAATCCAGAACTATGAACAACAACGGTTAAACTGCATTCCTGGGACAGCTGGGACTGTTTGGGAAGTACATTTCCAGAGAAATTAGACTAGCAACGTCCAATAACACAGGAGAGTCCTGCTAACCCTCACTTTATTGATCTAAGTGCTCTGCAATATGAGACCTTAGAGAAAAGCTAGCTTTCAGTCTGAGTCTCCTCCCCTCCTTCCCACCAGCTTTTCCTACATATTTATTAAACTTGACTTGCCAAGCAGAAAGAAAAAAAAATCTGGACTTGCATATTTTTGTTCTATTTAAGCATTGTTATGGATGGAAGACTTCAAAAGAAATTTAAATCTCAGAGTTTTCTTGCTTAGTTTTTGTATTAGAACTATTTTATCCTCATCTTTTATAATACTACTTCAGTTCTGGAATAGCCTCAAATAATTTGTTCACAAATATATGTTGAACTGGTTAAAACCACTTTCACTTCAAGCATATGTAGCTAAACATGTCCAAAAGGCAGAGAAAACACTGGTTTAAAATACTGAAACAGGCTGGCC
This sequence comes from Toxostoma redivivum, assembly GCA_013397375.1. NCBI lineage: Eukaryota > Metazoa > Chordata > Aves > Passeriformes > Mimidae > Toxostoma > Toxostoma redivivum. The sequence continues at coordinate 370,971 of VXBI01003326.1, read as the reverse complement.
AAGATCAAGACATTGCAAATTCCCTTTATGAGCAAACTGAAGGGAAGACATGCCTGTAAGTACACTGTGTTTTCATTCAAGCTGAAAGAATGACAATTATATTTACACCTGATGTGTAAGTAGTTTATGTGCACTGCTGGTTTACACCAAGCAAAGAGCTAAGCAACGCTCCCCCAAGACTCTTCCTATAGAAATAATACCCAGACTTCTTGTGACTGATGGAATAATGAAACTCATATGAATGAACCTGCACTGTGAAGAGTGGAAGCTATGTCATCACTCACCTTTTTTAATATTGTGTAATAATGATTCCTGTCCTAAATATCCCTCATTCTCTCACCGATCAGATAGGGATGTGTACGTGATGCTACAGTCTATCTCTAGAAGGGACTCCATTTGTAACTCAAAGCTACTGAGTTATATAAACAATACAAAGAAGTGTTACTGTAGCTATAAATGTTCAAGACCATTGGAAATGTGAAGAAGAATGTGTGCTCAAGAACTGATTGGTTTTTAGCAGCTGTATCAGTTGGTCAAATAAAATATATTACCCTTCCTCAAAAATCTGGCTTAACTGCAAGTTAAGACCTTGGTGGTTTTCCTTACAGACAGACTTTGTTGACAGTTGCTGCTCTCAGGTTTCTCCATGTGTAACAAGTATTTACCATGAAAATTATTTATGACAGCAAGATGATAAAAGCCCTCCAAAATGGCATGAGGATCAGAGAAACTGTAGGTTCACCAGACACATCCGTACACACACATTCATAGAACATAGTGTTGTAGGGGATTCCTTGATATGTAAAATTCACAGATCACTATTCTGCATGTTTGTCTCTTCCTGGACACATTCAGCAACAGAAACCCAAGGGGCTCCTTCTTGCATATATTTGCCAACCAGGCAGCCAGAGTAAATAAAGATGAGCAATCATCCCTCCTCTTCCTCTTGCCCTCCCCAGCACCAAAGTGTGATTCTCAAAGCCTACCAAGGGTAATATAAAGAGTGATATTGGAATTAATAACCAACAGCAAAAAAGAAGAGTGGCAATGCTTCCAATAAAGGGCAACATCTGTGCCTGGGAGGTAGTGCCTGCTGGGTCTCAGCACTCTAGGTATACAATTCCCCAATTCGTCACTTTCCATCCCCAAGAAAACAGCAGAAAAATATGAGATAGAGAGTTATGAGAGCCTGTGGCTGTATTGAATTTTACAAGTCTCCTTCTGTGCTGAGAGCCCTCACATCATGCAGGCAGCTGCTACCATGGGCACTGGAGCTAATGAAGCAGGAGAGCAGGGAGCAGCCCTCCAGAGCCCGGGGAAAGTACATGAACAGACCTCCACCCTGAGAAACTCACCCTGCCACCACCCCATCAGCAGGTGCCTGAAGAGCACACTCACTCAGCAAATCTGATGGCAGCCTAGAAATTAAATTTCACTTCTCACCACTCATTTAGAAGACATTTCATGCGAGGACCCATCTAGACTATTGGCTATGTGGACATTTGGCTATGTGGTGGCTGTGTGGACATTTTCCTTGGCATCAAAAATGGCCTACACAACATCCACCTCCACCTGGCCTCTTCTCATTGTACCTGTGCCACCTCCTCAACTGTGGCAGTGTAATTTTCTTTGTGGGGCCATGTGGTGGGAACTGATTCAGATTAAAATCCCAGACTAAGGAAATTAAAGTCCATTAATAAATGCTGTAACTGCAATGTAATGTTACAAGCTCTCAAGAAAATATTTGGAAAACTTCTATGCACACTTTTTCTTATTGAATGTGTCGCATAATATATCACTTCATGTTATTAAACAAAACATTAAATGCAGCATGTTTCCAATCTCGTGTACGAGCTACATGTTTTACATTGTGTCCTGATGATGTCTAGGCCCACAATTCCTAAATGCCTTTTTTCCCCCACCCACCCCCCCAAAGACAGCTGATTTGTTTCACAGCAATATTTGCATAAAAGCATATGCTGTCACAAAAGATCTGGATGGGGCAATTGCAATACTGGGAAGGAAGGAGAAGCCATGGCAGAAGGAGTAAGCTGTAAGAAAGGCAGCAAAGTGCAGCAGCAGCAGAGCAGAAGATGTGTTGGGGCTGGAAAAAGGTGAGTGGTGAGAGGTACACTAGCAGATGGACACAAGCTGCAGGAGCAATGGGAGAAGGGAGATATGGAAGGGATTACTGACATGAAATAGAAACAAATACAGTAAAGTGGAAAGGACATTGCTGTTAAGGCTGGCTCAATACAAGGCATCCATCTGACAGTGCAGTCAACCTGCTGCCCTGATCCAGACACGTGCCACTCACCTTTTCCTGCTTAACAATCTCACAGCTGAGAGCAGAAAACTCATGCCAAAGTCAGGCAGCAACCTGGAGGGAACTTCCCAGCCCTCTCCTCCTCCTCCAAAACATTAGGGAAAGGTCAAATCACCAAAGCTGGACCTCATAGTGAGACTTTGAAAGCCTAAAAAATTTCCATGTCTGACCAAGAGATTGCAAGCCACACAGAAAGTTCGGACAGCTGACACAACCCCAGGTACACTCCCCTCACCAGTACAAGAGCTCCCAGAATCAGATACTACTGTGTGTGGCAAAATTTGAAAAAACCATTAATGATGAGTTGTTTTTTTAAAAATCACTCATCAAGGTTACAACGAGCTATGAATTATTACAAAAAGGGAGGACAGTCAGCTGCTTTAAAAAAATTAGATTTGAAGTATGTTTGGCAACTGCTTCCATCAGTATCTTCAGTTCCATTATTGAAATTCTCTCTTGAGTATTTTGTCTTCCCTCCTATTGTGAGAGCAACACAAAAGAAACCCTAACTATATAGGAAAAATGATTACCACAACTACACACTAAGTGTAGCCTAATGCACATGAAAGAATGACAAATGTATTTCATGTCCTCTTTTGCAATAATTTGGTGCTTATACAACAATAAGTACAAAGTAAAATATGGGGGGCTTAAGTCATGGTGCTGCTTTTAGCAATTTTCTAGGAAAGATTTTGCATGTGCAAAATTCAGGCTCGCTACTAACAGCAGGCAGAATTGATGCTTTTGCAGCCTGTACATACAGATGTGTTGACCTCAGCAGCAAGTGCCTGATTAATAGAATAAACTACACTCTTTTTCAGACATTTTATTTGACTAATGAGGTTATTGCACTTTTTACAAATGTGTAGTTTTCTCTCCTAAATTACAGTTGTGTTTTGTGTCTCATTAAATTACATTAACTTTTGTCTTGGACTAGCTAAACATGTTAAAAAAACCCCTCTGAATTTGGATCTGAAGAGTGGAATCAGAAGTATGGAAAGTGCATGTGCTTTGCCAAAAATACTATTTCATTACTCTTCAGAATTAGCTGGCAGTGCTTCTGCAGTATTTACTGAAGTACAAACCAAATGTTTTCATCTGGACAGGATTCAAACCCTGGTATGTTACAACCACAACAAAAATAATCTCAGTCCAAAAGCCTTCTCTGTAATTTCAGCTGTGGTTTTTGCAAAATTGGAGGATTCTTCTCCATGAATTATTTACACCAACTCCCCCTCTAGCTCCTCTGGCTATTTCCCTCCTAACAATTAAACACAACCCAGATGTGCTTTGGAAAAATCTTAAAACAATTTAAGACATTAGAATGATTTAAGCGCAGGGCAGGTCAAGGTATGTGGGACTTCAGCCTGCCCCAAAAAAGCACACGGCTTGCCAAGCCCTACAGTGAGCCACGTTCAGAGGTTTGGCTTCTCTGACACACAGCCCCATTTTGTGGCTGTATGCAGGTGGAAAAACCTTGCCTCTCAAATGCTCCTGATGTGCTGGCATCTCAATGCTTAACATTTAGGGTCTGCTTCTCATTTATTATATGCCCCACTTATGTTTTGGCAGGGCAACACCAAATCCCTGAAGTGCAAATATATGTAATTTATGCCTGCACCTTATGGTTGTTTCACCAAGCCAAGCAAAAGGAGCACAAACTGCATAAACTCCATAGGAAAGAGCAGTTGTACTTCACTTGTCTGACTCCACCTGCAGGAATAGTCCCAGAGGGAGCTCCCCAGTGCCTGAGTGAGAAGGAGAAAAAGGCTATTCCAAATAGGGAAATAAAACTGAGCTCCAACTCTTCCTTCTGCTGCCATTGTGCAAATCACATGGTGCCTGGTGTTACAGCTAATTTATTGACTAGTGCAGCAACATAAACCCCATTTTCCTCTCAGTCTGTTCTTTGAAGTAGTACAGCTAAACCCAAAAGCCTGAAGAGAATTTTTCCTTTTCTAGGGAAATGGAGCAAGGGTGGGGAAATGCATGAGTCTGCAGGAAAAAAGAAAAGGTCTACTTTCCAAACGTAGCAAAACACTCCAAATAGAGTACTCAAATTTAAAAAAACCCCAAAGGACTGCTTTTCACATCTACAGTTTGTATCTGACAATCTCAAAGCAATTTAACTCCACCAGCCTGACTGGATTTTACAGTGAACCTCAAAACCAACCCTTTCCATATGCACTTCAACCCCCAACTTCATGTTCCCTCCCACCAAGAACAAAAAAAGTATGGAAGTTTCAAAGCACCCTGATGACATTCCCAAAAAGCTACCAGGCTGTGTTTCATACCCAGGATATCCTGGGTCCCACCCCTAGCACAAAATCAGTCATTTGGATAATATTGAAGCTATGGTATATTCATGGGTTAGAGAAGCAGGCTCAGAGGTTTTTGGCTGAGATGAAGGGCGGGAATTGCCTTTCCCAGGATACTTTACACTGCCCACCTGGGCAGCGAAGCTTTGAATTGCTGCTGCCATTGCAGCACTCAGATTTTAGGCCAGCAGCTCATCCATAATCAACATCCAGCTAGGCCAACACCTATATACAGAGTTAAACATTTATCCTCATTTTACAAAAAACTAAGCAGCTTGTTGAGAGACTTGGAGTGAGACTGTGGCAAATACAAGAGCTAAAGCTCAAGATTAATCTCTCATTTCAATCAGTTAACTTCATCCTGTGCAAGGGTAGATATTGGAATCGTTAACAGCAGAAACTGCCCAAAAACTAGAAGAGCAAGAAAAAACTTTCATTCAGCTGTAGTACTAAACACAGGATACTCTATCTTTCTTCAGCACCTCTTCCCATCTCTTAAATCTGCCAGTAGACACACACTGGCAAGAAATTGCATCTTCCACCGGATGCCTGGAGTTTTGGCACTCCAGCAGCACTCCCTTCCCTTGGGAAAGAATAATGCCATGGTGGTGGTCACCAGGTTCTCTCCTCTCTCTGTACTCCACAAAAGTGTTGTTCACTCTGAGCCTGTGTAACCACTTCTCCCTGCCAACACTGATTAAATTACTCTTTCCCTAAACCACCACAAGAGTTGCTTAGTAGCTCATATTCCATAGGTAGCCTAAATGGTTGCATATATGAGAAATAACTTATATTCTACACTTCAAAGTTACTCCTAACTTTAAAAAAGAGCTTAGAAATGTTGAGGTTACAATTACTAAATGCAAACTTATTTTTACTAAATGGTTTGTGCAATTAAAATTCAGCATCCTGAAGTTTATTCTTCAATTTTCAATCCATCCTAAAATTCTAGTTCCAAATACTAAATTATATAATAACAAAATCAATAAAAACGTTCTTGCATGTTTTAATATTATTTTGGAATTATAAAAACTAACCCAGATTGCAAACAAGCTCATTCTTTTGGACAGTGTCAGCATTTCATTGCTTTGCTTCCAGCCTAATCAAGTTGCTGTGCTATTCAATCTGCTTACTCTGATGTGGTGAGCAAGTCTCCACGGTGCCAATGGCTGGTGCTTCAAGAATGTGACCCATGCAAGTCAGCAGCTCTCCAAGTACAGCACATGTTGACTACAGAAACTGCTGACACCAAACTAACAGGCAAACTTACCTGTTGTCTTGCTGCCAGATAGGCAAATTAACAGGTGTTTTCTAACATGCCCAAAGTTAAGACATCCCAAGTTTTGGTTCTGGGGGCTCTCCCATTGTAATCGGAAATCTCTGCAGCTATGAACTGATACAGTCAACCTCTCCTATCAGGACTCAAAAAAGAAGAATTGGATCAAAGGCCCCTGACCCTTTTAGCCACCTAAATACAGGTGTTTAAAAGAATAAAAAGCCTGTTTAAGACCACACTGCACTAAAAGTTAGAAGTTACTGAGGTTCAGATAAATATGCTATAGTGAAATTTTCTATTTTGATTTTGCTCAATTGTAATAAATCATAAGATTATTAAGTCAGCACAGCATTCAAAGAAAAAGAACAATCACACATTTTGCAGAACAAAAGAGCCTGAAAACTCAATTTGTGAGATCTCAATTAAACCATTTTTATTTAGGAATCCCTGAAATCCTCTAGCATGTAACTCCCAGAGGCTCGGCTTAATTAGAAAATTGATCACAGGAAAATTTCTTAAAATGTACTCTCCTAATCATAGCCTTCCTGTTAACACCTTTTGCCAAAGATCTATTGCTCACATGGAGTTGTCTCTCCTTCCTCCTTTAGCCTGATATTTTAACCTGTAAATAATTACAGAGAGAAGAGGTAACTTAAATGCATTGCAACAGAAGCTATTAAGAAAAATATGATCAGAGGCAGAAAACACAGTAAAAGTGAGAGCTGTTGTACAACCACACGGATATGACACACTCGTATCTACACGCTGCTGAAAGATACTAATTATGCCTCTGGCAAAGGGCATACAGGCTCCTTTAAAGAAGCTATTTAAAGATAAGAACACTGCAGACAAACACTTTAGAGGTATCTGTACTATTCCCTTCCTTGTGTTGAAAATTCTAGGTCACAATTTTTAAAAACACACACACCTTTTTAAAAGGATTTTAAAAATATAGAAAGCAGAGGAGCATTGCCAAGTTTGGTCAGTCTAGAAATGTATTCCAAGTTGCTCAGATATTCATCAACTGTTACAGCTTTTTCATTGTGCTCCACTTACCTTTTAAGAAGTAATTAGTACAGTGTATTATCAAATCAAGAGTTTAAAAAACAAACTAATTAAAATATGTCTAAAGCCTTAGTGTTCTGGATAATGAAACCAAGCAGGTCATCTTGGTTAAATTATTTCTCTTTGAAATTACAGGGTGCTAATGGAGTGGGG